>JH598294.1:70013-96975 GCA_000173235.2 Hyaloperonospora arabidopsidis Emoy2
GGTGGATTTGTATGCGTAGTCTCACGTTTGCCGCCGCCGACTTAACACTAACTAACGTGCCTTTTTTTCATTTCTGTAGTATCGGCCGATTGGTGGAGTTGGCAATCAAAAACCGGACAGGTGGAAAATTAGAGCAGCTGGATACTCCGTTGTTGAAGGATGATGTTGAGTACGTGTTGCACATAGTTCTTGCCTTTTGTGACACACAGCACACTAAGCGTCATTCCCCGCACTTGGCAGGTCTGTAGCGCTCCAGTTTTTTCCAGCACAGCGTCTACCTAACCTGATCGATCGGACTCGCTCACCGACTGCGAAGACAAGACGAGTTGGTGCGAGGGCTGCCAACAGTAAGCGCGTGCGCGCAGAACCGACGACAAGAACACGTTCTAGAGCAAAACAGCCTTCATCGGAACCGAGCACAAGAACTGAAGTAACAGAGCCGATCACGTCCACTGTTGCACCTCCAGTTGTCAGTGCTAGACCTTCGAGGCTCAAAAGGCTGCGATGACTCATACTTCGTCGTGCTGGAATAAAGACGAAGATACGGAACACGCTATGGGGCACTATCGCAGCAAGTCTGTATACGTCTATCCGATCATTCCGTTAACTGGTACTGTCCATTAGTGCAACTTGCCGACTACTTTCGACATGTACTACACCATTTGCCACGTTTTGAATGAAGAGCAGGCATTCAGTTGCGTTTTTGTCAACAGCTTTGCTTACAGGCGTCTAGGGAGAGCAAAATTTTACGTTTATCTCTGATTTCGCATTGCAGACCGTCCTTTTTTAGTCGTAGGCTGCGACTTTATGTATACTGCTACAGCAACATCAATGGTCTCTTTTAACCTCAACGTGCTTCCTGTTGATAATGCAAGGCGTTGCTTTATTAATGCTGCACTACTGACAACAACTTCTTGCCCCAGTGAAATCGGGTCCTAAGTTATTGTTGTATCGCAGTTGATGCCCGCTCTGGCCTCTAGTTACATAGCTACTTTTCGCTCGCACAGTCGTTCGTTTTCCTCAGGCGGGTGATGATGCTCTCGACGGTGTCGATATCAAAGCAAAGCTGCAACAAGTTGTAGCCGTATCCCTTTGTTGCAATGCTGTATCCTTGTTACTCGGAACTATAGAGCTTAGTGTAGTAGCAGCAGTCAAGTCAGTCGAACTTAATTAGCATAGCAGATCGGAGGATTGCACCCCTAACGCGCCATGGATTCAGTAGGACTCGGTTGAAGCTTACGAGAGTTGTACAGAAGACCCATCTGAAGCTTCAGGCAAGTGAGACGGACGCTAAGTGCTTTGTATACATAATCAAGACAGAACCTCGCGATAAAGAAAACTGTTTAAATTTAGGGAATTATTATTCCTGCCAGCCTTTTTACTATTTCCACCACACTTTTTCTATGTCCACCACACTTTTTCTATTTCCACCACACTTTTTACTATTAACACCGCCATAACTTTTGTTTGAATAACTACAGGCGCACCACGCCACACCGTACTACCTTACCACAGCATCACTCCCACCCCCACCCTCAACTACGATCTCCGGTGCGCGCACCCTCGACTTGCCAAAAATTGCTAGTAATGGTTTAAAAAAGATCGGGTAATACAATTCTTTTTTATTTTTCATAGTTGTGCACAACTTGCCATTCGGTCTGCTGAGCATCCACAAACGAATTACTGCCTTTCAGTGCCTCAAGCTCTTCCTGCTAGTGTAGTAAGCATTGTAATACGTCTAGGGAAGCAGCTAAATGTTTTTAGACCACGAGGACTTGCTGCCTCGCCCAAACTTCGTGGACATAAAAACAAGAACTTTTGATCGTCCTCTCGCCTAAGAAGCTAATAGAAGAACATAAACCTTTGCAAACATGCAATCTCCTGCATACACTGGACCTTCAGACTTGCATCCAGTGGGATACTAAGCCCCGCTGTATATGGTGTCTTGTCTTTAGCAATGTATACACGCTGGGTCTTGCCGCGTACGCGTCTTGCTGGCACTCGTATACAAAGTCAGTGACTATTTCCACCTTGGATTTCTAAAACACTCACTCGCTGTAGACAACATACACGTTACCGAGGGTATTTTCCACAGCAGATACACCCCCTCTACGATTCATAGTCTTGTCTCACACTTCATCCTTTTACTTGTTCTCGCTTGTTTCTCGTGTTGCGGACGGTGGTGGGTATACAATTGTAGCTAAGCTTGTCATCCAGCTTTTGTATCGGATGTCAAAGCGATGGATGGCGTTCTCTATAGTATGATTGAAAATGATGTGGAAATGGCTTGACTTCTGGACTGCAAACTCGCGGTCGGCTACCGAAAGGCATAAGCCAACCAGGGACAGGTGAATATGTGTGGGAAAGTTAACGAATTAGCTGGCTCCCGACTATTTCCCACACTTTATATCGATGTTGCAGCCAGGAAAGTCTCCTATTATCCGTGTACGAGCATGTGGTGGTTTATGTGAGGTGCGCCTGTAGTTATTCAAACAAAAGTTGTGGTGTGGTGGAAATAATAAAAACTGTGGTGGAAATAGTAAAAAGTGTGGTGAAAATAAAAGTCCCTAAATTTAAACGCGTGGGCGGGTCGGCGGCAGAAATAAGAGCCCAAACTATCGTCTGAATTTCGTTCGCGTCCGACTAAATAGCTCTTCCGAAAGGTTGTCTATTTTTCCCTCGTATGAGTAATCACGTCCCACTTTTCTACTTGTCCTTCGTGACACGACCGGCCATTGAACGATCTGTCGCTGTCGAGTATGACGCCGACCAAGACACGAGGGAGCAGCGTGAGCGCCTTCTACAACGGCATCTTCCACTCGCTCATCTACTCTGAGCGCCATCGTGTGTGCTGTAACGTGGGCTTCCACCCCCGGGACGAGAAGATAAATGAAGACGCGTGTGTCAATAAATTCCAGGTCCATTATGGTGCTGACCGGTACCAGCTCCAGCTCTATGACCATTTGTTAGATGCTGACGCAAACCATGAGATGCGACGAGACAAGGCTCTTACGATTCTGGACGTTGGTTGCGGTGCGGGTGGCGGCTTGTGTGAGCTCCAGATACTGTACCCCAAGGCTGAAGTCGTGGGCGTCGACGTTTCGATCGAGGCACTGGAACGCAGCAAGGAGGTGTGGAGCTGCTTTAAGGAGCAGATGAAGGAGTTCCAGGAGAAGAAACTGCAGCTGTATCATCAGTCGTGCGAGAGGATGACAGGCCTGCTTACAGATTCAGTGGACATTGCTGTCTGTGTACAGAGTCTACAAGAAGTGCAGAATCTCGACAGAACGGTGCGTGAACTTGCGCGTGTGCTGCGACCAGGGGGGCTGCTGTTTGTCGCGGATTTCATTCCGCTTGATGCTGCAGCAGATCACGTGGAGCGCTCGCTGCTGTCGCCCATTGTGTCGCCTCAGAACACGACTTCGTGCTTTGAGATCGTGCAAGAACAGTTGGTGTCGTACGAAGCAGCGATGGGCGCAAGACTTAGCTCGGACAGCACGCGGGGGTTGATCCATCAGTTTACACCCCAGGAGTTTCACGCGGAGCTAGAGACTTTCTTCTTTGTTGAGGACTCGCCATTGTACGAGCTGCTGCGTCGGGATCAAATGGGCTTCCGGTTGTTGTGTCTGCGCAGGACAGACGAGCGCAGTACAGATGAGGAAGATGGTTGTCACATGACTGAATGGGATAGAGACAGTGATGGTGACGGTGACAGCGCTAGGCACACTTCCGACGAAGAGATTCAAGACGATGATCTGCCCAATTACTACCCGTACCAGGAGCTCTTTCCTCAATTGGACATTTTGAACGACAACTACAGCGTCATTGTGGAGGAGATGCAGGCTGTGCAGCAAATGGCAACGTGGCCCTTCTGGCCAGAGAAACATTACACGAACGGCGACAGCGAGTGGCGTGTGTTCCCGTTTTGCTATACCTTCCCGGCTTATGACGTCTCCAAGACAGCATGGGTACCCGCTACGTGCTCGATGTGTCCACGCACGACAGCAATTCTTAAAAATCTGTCGGGTATTCGCACAGCACTCTTTTCGAAGCTCGGTCCCAACACGACGCTAAATGCGCATCGAGGTTGGGCAGACCTGGCGAATCACGTCTTGCGCGTCCACTTCCCGCTTATAGTACCCACGCTGTCGAATGGTAAGCCGTGCTGCGCCATGGTGGTAGGTGACGAGACTTCGTACCACACTGAACGTGAGTTCATCGTGTTTGACGACAGCAAGTTGCACTACGCGTTCAACCACCATCCTACTGAGACGCGACTCGTACTCATCGTTGACTTCTACCGTCCCAATCAGTTACCAAGGGGCCGTGCACGTGGTGGTCACTCGGACGAGCTGGACGAATTTATCGAGTCGTTTAGCAATCAGACGTTGCTCAATTGGAGCGGAGAAAAAGCTGATAACAACAGTTAAGTTGACCTACAGGTGAGGCCCGACGCGAGCCCGCATGACTAAAAGGGAGAGCTGCTTTCGAACATCAAGGCTGTTTCAGCTCGGTTCACCCTTGCTTAATCTTAATGTTAAATAGACCTAGCATAGATCAATCACCACACCCAGCAACAGCAGCATTTATCACAACAGATCAATACAGTGCTCTTTTCGCTCTACATATCACATCTAAACAAAAACACGCAGCACGTACATCCAGGAAGCGCGCGGACGTCCGGGACATCTGCATTGACGATAGCAGTGAGTCCGAGGTTGGCAAGAGCGCCACGGATCAAGCCACAAGGAAATACAAGGAAGAGCAGCGCCATCTCCCTCGTCTCCTGCTCCGTAGCAGCCGAGATACTCGTCAGCCAGCGGAAACTAAAGTCCTGCACGACGAAAATGCCTCGATGATTTGTCTGCAGCTTGTCAATTTGCTTGGTGAAAATCGCAATCCAAAAGTCTTTGCACACAAACTTGATCACGTCCAGTGGCTCGAACATGCGCGGCCGGTCTCTCGCCGTTCGCTCAGCAAAACGACACCCAACATCGTACCCCATAGCCTCCAGTTTGATAATAACCGCTTCACGATGGGCAGCTGCCTCTTCTGCTGTGGAGATTCCCCCAGTAGCTCCTTTCTCCGAGCTGTTAACCTGCCACGGATAGCGCTCGAGCTGCGTAACGACAGCAAAAAATCAAGAATAGAAGTCTTAAGTATGTTAGTTCCTTGTTTAGTGCATAGACGCGTTGATTCACGCACCATGGAGCGCACGATTTCGCCGTAGAGCTGCTGGAAGCACCCATCAGCCACCTCGATCATTGTGTGGTTTATTGTGCGTGACTTGTGTGTCAGTGTATAAATCTTAGCATAAATGTATGTCCAATACACTACATCACGTACCACCACATGTAGACGTGTCACTAAAGTGAAGCAAACCGCACATACAAACCCACTTCGTGTCAAACTTCAAAAAGACACAGCGAGAGATCGCCGGAGCATGAGCGCCAAGAGCCCCGAAGTCGTGGACAGTATGATCGACGACAGTCTGCTAGGTATCCTTGTTATCCTGCTCGTGCTCTTGCTTAGTACAGGCTACGTGTACCTGCAGCAGCTGCATCAAGGGGGCGTCCAGCCGCAGCCACAGCGTCGCGGCCCTAATACCAACGTGACTCTCCCCAGTCGAACGTCGTCAACGGCTGCAGCGCAAGCGCCGACGCTAGAGCGTGCTCTATTTTTCAGTAAGGAGTTTACAGACCGACAGCGGCGTCTTCACTTGCAGTTGCCCATCCGCAACGGAACGCGCACAGTCACGATCAGTACTGAAGCGCTTTTCCAGACGGACAAGTCGAAAGCTCTGAGCTGGACAAGCGATGACGTGCCAGCGCTGCTGGTGGATCTTTCGCACGTTTCCGACGTGTACGTGTTATGTACAGTCGATGAGGAGAAGGATACGCAGCATATGCTGCGTGTTCGTGAGTTTTTGACGACACATGGGGCCTTAAAGAGCACGGACACGGGTGGAGGCGGCGTTCAAACGCACAAGATCCTCTTTTGCACCACAAGTACTGGCAAAATTGCATTTGTGCGACAGATAGAACCTCAAGTTCATGTGGACGGTGCGGTGATGAAGCGTGCCATTGTTGGTGGTGACAAAGTTGAGGTACTGACGGGTGGTTTCGGCTGCTACATGTTGATGTTGTTCTTGTTGTTGTTGTAGTTGATGCTGCGGTCGTTCGAGACTTGGAGAAACACGTGCCGCGTATTGTGCACGTTTCGACTGCATCCGAGGAGACAGTCGTGCCTTCGGTTCCGAACGTGATCCACGTCGGTGACAGCTTTGCAGGGTATTTCTCGCTTATTAGTTCACTCGAACGACAGAAATAGTACGTTGGCCACTCTTTGATGGTCTTGTAAAGTGTTCGGGAGAACGCTGCTTGTCTCGCTCGTATGTGCGGCAAGACACTTGTAGTGTTGCCGGATATTGATAAACAACACGTGTTTATACGCTTTAAAAGTGGTCCTCATGTGCTTTTATATCGTGTGGCTTGGCCAATTGCATGCATGCAAGTATGCGAATAGTACAGGCTGCGAATGCATTTTTTCGTTGGCGTAACGGCAGCACTTGGTGGCGTTCAGTAGTTGACGAACAACTTTGCGACGAGTATGTATTTCTTCCTTCTTGCGCAGTGAGCACTGTTTTGTAAGTCCTTATCGCCTCTTCAATCCAGCTTGACACGCTCGTGGCTTGCAGAGGAGTGTTCACGTTGGCTGACTTCGTGCTGAAACTTCGACAATCTTGTCAAGCTGACGGCAACTGTGTGTATAGTGATAGATGCAATATCGATGGAGTATTCCTGAAGGCTGTGATGTTACAATCAGTAAATAAGTCACGAAACAGTGGTGCAGAGTTCTGTCTACTGAATGATCTGTATTGTCGTCTCCTGAAGTACAGTCGTGAACGCAACAATGCTATAGCGCACGCGGAAGTGTGTCCAGGGTGAGGCAGATCCACACCGTCCTCCGGTCGAGATCAAGAAAGAGTCAACAATGACCAAAGCGAATTCGGAGCAATACAGCTCCAGCATCATCGACCAAGTGCCGAAAAACTCACGGTCGGGATACACTGGACACAACCCAACCGACTGCCGCCCTAATTCTCGCCGCCCTTCTTGCTGCCTGTCTTCGACTTGATCGTCTCAATACTAGCAGCAGCAGTGTGCTTTGCCATCTCCAACCCAGACGACGACGCAGCACGTGCCTACCAGTCGACAAAATACAGAAAGAACAAGTAATCACACACATCAGCCTCGTTCCCACCACAAACAAAAGAGCCTGAGCTACTACTACAACCCACATATATACAACACATAAATCTATCCCAACCTTTTCCAAAGCACCCGATGCAACAAGAGACGTCCGCTCGTAGGCGTCGCTCGCCATCGTCGACGACTTCTTGAAAGCATCTGTCCCCTTCAACTTCCCGTACTTCTCTTGGCCAGCCGTAGCAGCATTGCTCAATCCACCAGCAATTGTCTTGCCAGCATTAGACGCTTTCGCCGCTTCGAGCGCTGCCCCGGACTTTTCTTTAAACATCGAAAACGTCTGACCAAATACCCTACAGCACCAAAAGACACAACAAACATCTCGTTATTACAATATAGAAACAAAGAGAGCGATCAAAGCGTCTCGCCGACGTACTTGGAGGCCGTAGTCGCGCCATTCTTGAGCTTGTCCACAGGCAGCACGTTGTTCAGCGACGAGCGATCAGCACCTTTAGCCGTCGACTGCGTGGTCGCGTCATTCTCGTCCGAGTCGCTGTCCTGCATTTGCATCGATACTGCCTTCTCCTTTTGTACGGGTTCGTTCAGCTCGTCCTTGTCCTCTTCTTGTAGCAGTTTCTCCGGTTCCAGTTCCTTTGTGTCGCTGTTAAAAATGAGGTTCTCGAGATCCTTGTCGTCGTCCGTCTGCTTGTGCTTGAGAAAGACGTCGTCCATTAGAACGTGGCTCGGGACAACACGGATAGGAGTTGGCTCTCTCTCTCTCTCGCTCTCTCTCTCTCTGAAAGGGCGGATCTGGAACAATCAGAGAGCGGGGTCGATGTAGAAACGATGCGATTGGAAGAAATGCAGCGCTGAAGAATCAGCTGGTGCGGGTGTAGCCATGTCTCGTTTGGCCTGGTGCGAGCCACGTACAGACGCATAAAAGAGTGCAATACCAGAAAAAGGGACACGAAGACGAGACAACTGGGGACTCTTGTTTCCGCCATAGATGATCTTGCTGCCTGGAACACGGATACTTGATTAAAATATGAGCGGATCTTTTGACAGTTGGCTGCTCGAATATGCGTCACTTTATTTTCGAACTATGATCGCTGCAACAGTCTGGTTGACGGCTACTACTACTACTACCGATTACATAAGCATACTTCCCAGAGCGTAACGATGCATGTAGCAACATTTTACACGCCCGATTACTATCATATGCAAACCTCACACTACCTTTTTTGCAGCTCAAAAACATTGGTGCAATAATTGACGATAATGCACATCCATACGGCGACGACATTCATGCGCAACCTTGATGCTCTTTTTGCGGTCGTTTTCTCGTGTCGGGAGTCAGACAAACGGCTAGAATCAGGAGCATGATCTACAGCATTCAGACAGAACGTGAGATCGGAAAAAAGCGGCACCAAATGATGTGCGTGTGACAACAACTCATGACTACACCGTTCGTGGACGCAGCATGTCGAGAAGGCTGTTGTATAGCGCCGTCTCAATTATATCTATTTTATGCCCCAGCCGTCACGCAAAACGTATCCATCATGTCCTTGTGAGCGAGTTCCACCCGTGCTTTGCCATTCGTCCAAACACTGTGGTCGTTTTTATCCTCTTTTCAGCCAATCCACGCCCACTCGTTCACTCCATTTGTCAATCTGCCAAGTCATGAGCAAGCGCACGATCGTAGAGTGGTCACCCCACGATGCCTCGCTCTTTGCTGTCGGCGCCGACAATCTGCGTCTATTTGAAGCCACAACTGCATCACCATCTCTCAGTGGATACGCCGATACCACGCTCGATCCTTCAATAGCCGCAGCAGCCACGACACAGCGCAAACGCGCCTTCCGCATCGTGCGTATCCACGCCAAAGTGTCGCAGCTCAAGTGTTTACAATGGTACCCATTCGATTCCAAGCCCCTTTTGATCGCCACAGGTACAGGATCCGGAAAAGTGCTGTTGTGTGACTTTGACGACCCACGGGCGCGAGTCATGCGCGAGTTTGTACCCAAGTACAGTCGTCCGTGCCACGCGGTGGCTTGGAATCCGTCCGTGTCCAACCAATTGGCTGCAGGCTTTGAGAAAGTCCGTAGTGACTTTTGCACATTAGTGTGGGACCTCAATACGTCAAATGCAGGGAGTAGCGCCACAGGAGCCGCCGCTACTGCGGCTTCAGCAGGAGCTATGACGAGCACTAGCAGCTGCAGCAGTGGGAACATGGATGGCCTTGTGGATCAAGATGGAAGCTTGGAAAGACCGATGAGTAGCAGAAAAGGAAGCAGTAATGGAGGAGCAAGTGCTAGTGTGGGTGTTGCTGCCGGATCGGCTGGATTTGCAACGGTAGACTCGAAACCCGTGCATGAATTGGCCAATTCTGAGGCGACAATGGCGCTGTCCTGGGTACCGCTGCAGCCAACGTGTTTGGCCACTGGAACAGGTTTCAAGTGGCTGCGCGTGTATGATTTGCGGACGAAAGGATCGTCTCCAATGAGTGTCGTTGCCCACAACAAGGCTGTGCTCGGTGTTGTGTTTGATCAGCATCGGCCGCACATGCTTGCAACGTACAGTGACGCACCACAGGAACCGGTGAAAGTGTGGGATATCCGTCAACTAGAATCGTCGTCTGGACCACTGCTTTCGCTGTATCAGACGAGTAAGAACCTCGCACAGGTATCGTGGTGCCCGTCTGAGCCGGGCGTGCTTGTAACGGCGTCGACGGAAGAAAAATGGGTGTCGTTGTGGGATGTGACAAAACAGGAAAGCCGCCCGTCGATGCTCAAGAAACCGTTTCGTAGACGCTACACCTCGGAACCGCTGGCATCTTTCTCATGGCAGCATGTAGATTCATCGTCGCAACTGCAATGCGCGGCAGACGTTGGCAGGACTAACATTGCAACGAGAGACCAGCTGACGGCGGCAGCGTTTCCGAATCGATTGTTGACTGCATCAATAACCGGTGAACTCGGTGACATTTCAGTGCACGATGCCATGCCGCTGTCGCTGTCGTCTCATGGGGCGGTGACATTCGGATGTGGTAGACTTCTCTTTGGCGGTTCTATTAGTGGACCTGGGCTGGGGACTTCGGCTGTAGCGCGATTGACACTGGAGGAGGAAATCAGCTCGGGTCCCTGTGTCGAAGAGGATATTTCAAATGAAATGTACAAGCTTGCTAAGCAAGGCTACTCCGTTGGACTTTCCAAGAATCTGAAGCTGTTTAATGAGACTACCTCACGAGGCCGGCAGCTGCATCATTTGTGGTTGTGGGTCGACCAAGTTGAGGCGTTACGCAGATTCCAAGCTTCACGTGTAGAGCAGTCGCGCTCTGCAAATAATGGCCTTGGAAACAATGCAGTCAGTACTGCAGTGGCTGGCCCGTTGCGCGGGTGGCCAGTTGACTCGAATGCCCTTGTAATTGCTGGTGTGAAGAATTTGCTGACAGCCTATGGCGAAGCTTCGGCTATTGCAAAGTCCGCTCCTGCTGGACTTACTGCCACTGTTCAAGAAGATTCCCGAGAAGAAGAACTGGCTGCTGCTGTTGCATCTGTCACGAAGGTGGACCAGGTGCTTGGCTGTCAGTACTTTGAAGGGCCCGGGCGGCGACTGAGTTTGCTAGCATGCAACTGGGATCCTGAGAACGGTCAGGGAGGTTCCCGCGTGTCAGCGGGTGTGGGTGGACCAGAACTTGACAGTGCTACAGGGAGAAATATACATCGGAGCAGCTCGAATATATGGTATTCGCAGAAAAAGCAGTACGACGAAACAGCCAATTCCAGCAATCGTTCATGGAACGAGAATGGTCGATACGAGCTGCAAAACATTTTGAACCGATGCGAGCTGGAAGGCAATTACGCTCGAGCAGCAGCACTAGCAGTTTTTCATGGGGACCTCAATGCAGCAGTGGCGCTTCTGCAACGAGGAGCCACATGGATGACTCAAATGCAGCATCTGAACGTCGGAGTCTGGTCGCCCTATACACCCGATTTATTGCAGCTTATTGCGATGTCTGTTGCAGGATATTCGTCGTTCGTTACGAATTCGGGTGGGTTGTCTCTGTGGTTATCCATGACACAGCAATTACTAAAACGAAGTGAGATCATGTCGCAGGCAAACCCTCGGTATTTCCACGCGATGCTTTCCTTCCTGTGTGTCACGAGCTCGTCATGTTCATCCAGCACGACGAATTCGAACGCCATGCGGGCAAATCAACAACCTTCGCGGCGCCCGCTTAGTCGGCGACAATGGGGGAGTGTCGATGGGCTAGCGGCTTTTGCTGCTAGGCCTACAAGTGCTGGTGCTTACTCAGCAATTCTACACGATGTCACGCTACCACTGAGTGACCGGCTTGCGTTCGCTTGCCGATATCTCCAAGCCGACGATTTGCTCGCATTTGTCAATCAGCATGAAAAAGAAAGCGAGCAGTATGGTCGTTTGGAAGGATTGTTGGTGACCGGAATTAATGACAACGGCATCAGGCTTCTCCAAACGTACTTGGACATGACGGGCGACATTCAGACGCTTGCATTACTGGCCGCTCGGGTGCCCTCGTCGTACAAAGCAAAATCATCTCCAATGGAGAAGTGGATCCAGATTTACAAAGACTTGCTTAACCAATGGCAGCTCTTCCACGAGCGAGCTCGATTCGACGTAGGTCGCTCGCAGCTCGAAGACCTTCTCAATGGCTTTGCTAGTGTCTCGCGTGAGTGTGATGCAGACGATCGTTATACGGAAGGACTTCAGGAACCATCAACGCTTTCCGTTCCACCACAGTTATTTGTGCGATGCAATTTCTGCAATGCGTCGCTATCTTTAGCGTGCTTGCTCCGACTCGGAGGCTCACACTCATCATGGTTGAATCGCGCCAAACCTAAGCTGACGTGCTGTCCGACATGTCGGAAACCATTACCACAGTGCGCGCTGTGCTTGCTCCCGCTCGGATCACTAAACCCATACTTCGAAATGGCTCATCGCCGCTCAAGACAAACATCAGATGCAGTGAATACGTTGGTGACCAGCGTAGCAGCTGATTACGGAGGTGTGCTCAAGGAGCCCAAGACAAGCAAGAACGAGTACGAGAACCTAGGCCAGCTCTCGAGCATTCCCTTTGTGGAGTGGTTCACATGGTGTCAATCGTGCAAGCACGGTGGCCATGCCCATCACCTTGCGGACTGGTTCAGAACACATACGGTGTGCCCTGTCACAGACTGCAACTGCCAGTGCCAACACCTGGACTTGCCAATCGTGGGCGACGACAACCAAACGACGATCATTGAGCATCAGCGGTTAAGCATCGCGGCGTTGGCTGCCCAACGTGCAGCAGCGAAGGAGAAAAAGGCTCAACAGCAGCAACAACATCATCAGCAGAATCTGCAGGATACGAAAGCACCGTTGCGTGCTGGCAAGAAGTTGTTTTTGGACAAGCAACAACAGCAAGTACCACCGGAATTCCAAAGCTCGCAGCACAATTTCTCCATGTCTGCTACTATTGGGACGGGCTCCACGTATCGCTCCTTCTCTTCCGCTCAATTGAGACCAAGCGGCTCTAGTAGCGGATACCCACCGCCTTTTTCACTCTCAGGGAGCAACTCAGGGGGAAACCTTTTAGGTGGAGCGAATGCGGTCGGTGCTGGCAGCAACGTTGGCAGCGGATCGGTGAGCGACGGAATATCTCTCGGCAACAAACTGGATCAGTTGGAAAAGGAAAAGAGCAGCTATCAGTACATGTGAGAACGCCAAACGCCACGAACGAGGCACGATGTCGGGTCGATAATGAATCGAGTTTACGATGGTGTCACCAAATGCGAAAAATCTCGAGTCATACAGCTTGTGGAGGCAACGAAATGGGCAAACTCGGACGAGAAACCTCTGGCGGGTTCGACCGTTCATGTGTTCTGCTCAGTCGCGTTAATGGGTCTGTGATGGTATGCGCTCCTCAATGAAGCTGAACACGAAGTCAGTTTGTAGACGGGTCTTATATGGTAAGTTGCGGTATAGCGCCGGAGCTTCTCGCTTCGAACGATGTCGACATCGCAAGTACTCAAATTCTACATCGCTTTCATTCTTCATTGTCACACCTGGACGAGCGATTGTGTCAGGATTGACATTGTCCGTTCAGTATGTGAGCGCCGTTTGCTTGGTCAAGAAGTTACTGGAGTACGGAGCTGACAAAAGCATCGTCGCTGAGAAGTGACTTTGTACCGGCTAAGTGAAATGGTGGCAAGCATGTCCGCAACAGGTGGGCAGTAGCGTTTGCTTTGAGATCTTTCCGGGATGTAGCTGAAAGAGCTTTCGTCGACTGCAGCCGTCGTCGAGCGAAGGTCTGCGAACCTCATAATCAATTGAAATCGATACGTTAGACCTCGCTGGAGGTCCAACATCGCAGGGTAGTGCTACATGAAGGTGCTCCCGGTCGATACAACGGTCCACGGCTCATACCGTATATGTCGGAGTCAACAATCGGGAGGCGCAGTTGTAGTGAGCAAAAAGACCTCAATGCAGCACGTACTGAGTGCTAACAACATTGAGCAGTGATACCTAACATCTCGACAACAGTATCATCATCCTTGAGACTGCTTATCTCAGCGAACGCTTGAGTGTAGCTGAACGATATGGTGACTGCCGAACCCGTATAGACCTTGACGTCGAGGCAATTCCATTGATTCCACATGACTGGGACCGGATGCAGTAAATGCGAAGTGGATCAGCGATAAAAAGCTCTTGAATCGGCATCGTCCTTTCAATACCAGTGTGTCGTCGCAGAGTCGATTTCCACTCTTGTTATAAGAGTCTGCTGCCAAGTATTTCTTGAACCTCGCGCAAGGAGCCGCTGCAACATTTATTGCAGAAGACAAAAATGCATTGAGCATCAATACGTTGCGATGTCTTTTTCGCGTCACGTGAGATCTTATCACTCCTTGTACACCATGGGGCGACGATAGTAAAGAGCCTGAACGTGACCGCGTCCATGGCTCCCCACCTATTCAGCTCATGGTAGGCTTCTGGTCCCATGTGTGCTTTTTCCTTTGCGACAACGTAATTGAACCAACAAGCTAAGCTTAGCCGACATGGAAATATGAGACCTGCCAAAAACAGTGACAAGATCGCCACCAAGTGTCGCAAACGGTTATACAAGGCATGCAGATCTCATCATGCTCCGCAACTTGTCCGCTTGACCGTCACATTGCGAAGATGAAGTAAAACGACACTTTCAGCTGCTTAATGACGCCAGCAAAACAAGCGTTGCTCTGTGCGCTTGGCATATACGGAAGCGTAGGTCATGTAAGCTTGAGCAAATCTTGGGAGTCGTGAGACACGCAGCGTTACATTGTCACTTGGCGTCGTCACGAAGATCGACCGGAGGTTTTTCCGTCGCTCGCGGAAGATCACACCAGGGCTGTCGTACACCACTCCGTATAGCCGCAGAGAAAGTACACGTGCGCGGTCTGCGCATACCTCCAGCTTGCAATGTGAAGACTCTTCCAGAACCGTCATGTAGCTCATTGGCGTTTGGGTCTTTTGACACCATCAAGACTTTGGTGGACTGCACTCGACCTAGAATACAAAACATGTTGCTCGGGTGAATGCAGACGCTGTGATCATCCCATCACTTGTTACGCCACCTCTAGACATGTCAGTCGACTGATCACACGCCGAGATAATACAATGCGTACCGTCATTGACTTGGTGCGCTTTACTTGAAGTGCAGGCGACATACACATCGGTATCCGCAAAGCAGCTCGCTTGGACTGCGAATGCTTGGTCCGTTTATCGCTCTCAACGCCGATGACCTGTCCAATCCTCACCTCCAGTGCCGCCTACTGCTCAGATTAAACATCCCAGCAGCTATATCATGCAATAGAGCGGTAAAACATAATGCTATGCTGCTGTATTTACATTGAAGCAGCCCCAGCCGGTCAATAAGCCAGCTCATAGATAGAAATACATACGAGATAAATGTAGCGACTAGCGACCGGTGCTCAAAGACTACGCTCCGGTCCGGCAGAGAAGACGACGCCAACCCCGTCTTTCAACACCGGACGCTCGAGGATAAAAACGAATGACGACCAGAGCTTGGTAGTAATCAGGACGTGGCGTCAGGGTCGTCGAGACACACCTCTGAGCCATAGATCGACGACACCAGCACGCTTAGACGACTACGAAGACGGTCGTTACGTTTTTGCAGCTTGTAAACAGCCTACAGGAGATCCATTAAGAAAGAAAAAAAGAGAGAGAAAACACACAAAGCGGCCAAAGTGAGCATCAGTATTCCTCCTCAACCAGTGACCGAAACACTCAATCATACCTGTTGACTCTTCTCAAGCACCCGTTTCTTCCGAAGTCGAGCTCTCCGCGCGTGCAAGCGGTTCCGTTCGCGTCGCATGCGTTCACGCTCCTCTTTCGAGCAGTCAAGTATGTTGCTAGCAGTAGTAGCAGCAACACCCGTACTAGTGCCTGTATCCAAGTGCAGTCTCCTCCCGCTCGAGTGAAACTGCACACCATACAGACACGTGCAGCCTTCATCACCTTCTTCAAGGCCACATCCCTTCTCATGCTCGTGCATTCTGTCGTCTCCTTCGCTCTCGTGCGAGAGCCACCTGGTCTTAATAAAAGAGCGCTCGTCTATCTGTCCGCCGTCATTGCATTCCTCGGTCGCACTGACGCCGTCCATCACCTGCTCGAGCGCTTGCTCACCCGGGACGTTGTGGTGACCCGTACCAAGTCTCAAGAGACACAAAGCCGTCGCGTGAAAGTCGTAGACGTGATTCAACAGCTCAAACTCGTCCTGCAGCGCGTCCATTTGCTCCTTGAGACGCTCGAGCAGCTCGCGCTTGCGGATCCGCGTGCGTTGGGCGTGCAAGCGATTGCGCTCGCGACTCACGCGTAGCTTGGCGTCTTCTCCGGAAAATTCCGTCTCATTGGACCCGTCCGTGTGCGTCGGCGAGTCCAGCAATAACGTCATGGCAGTCTTGCTACTGCAACTCCGGCCATCTTTCTTCACGGGCGACGTGGACGGGGGGAAGAAACACCCGTCAATGGTGTAGGACGGCACGCTCGTGGGCGTGCGTAGACTCTCTGGGTCTAGTTCCGGCGTCTTGCGTCGTACGCCATTAGGCAGCGGGACCCCAAAGTACCTGGCCATGATCTCTTCGTTCTGCTCGCGCTGTTCCTCGCTCTCGGAGGCGAACGACGGCATGTTCCTGGCAAAAGTCATGGGTCTGGCGACACTTAGTGGCCGAATAGACGGCAAGACAATGCGGGGACGAAACTCGAGCGACATAAAGTGAGTGACCGACCGTCGCGCTTGATTGGTCAAGGAGCGAAGAAGTGCAACAATGACGTTTTGGGAGCAGGTAGCTCAATCGGGACTTGAGAAAGGGGCGACGCGGGACTGGCTGGGGTGTCTCGAATGTGTCACGCTGTTTGTCTATTAGTGGTCTGGACTCTGTGGCTCGAGCTTTGAGTGGTTTGGAGGCAAATGCGGAATAATGATAGCAGCTGTGGTTGACGCACGCAGATGGTGCTGGCGATGTCCTGTTTTTGTCACGATACGGACAGCGTACCGTACTTACGGAATGGGGATGGGACAGGGTGATGGTGTGAGTAGCTTGGTTTTAGTATGGTTTTGGGGAGGACAGAGACGGGTCGTGGAAGCTGCGTGCAGTGCGTACTTAAGGGTGTGGTGACTCGAGCGAAGGCGAGATGGGTAAAGAGGCGGTTATTACTTCTCTGCCTCTGCTCATTGGTTCATTCTTGTGGGTCGTGATCATGAGGATGGGGAGGATCATACGGGGTAGGTTCGGTTAAGTGTACGTGGGTAGAAGAGGGACTGGATGAAAAGGTATATGAACTTTTGTGACTCCTCGATATGTTGATTGAACTTTCGCAAAGTGTGACGAGCCGGTCGCGTGACCAGACTCTGACACTACGCCTCAGTCTCCTGAGCTAACAGATCTGTCGATACGGACATGAAGGGAACAAAAATAAGCGTCGATTGATCAGCAGATGATATTGAGCGGATCTGATACGCTGTGGACATCACGACGTTTTGTGGCCAGTCATTTTGTGCGAAGGGTGAACGACTATTCCTGCAGGGTGAACGACTATTTTGCATGATTGACGAACAACTTCAATGTATCGGTATGTCATTGAGGTGCTACGCTGGATCACCTCGACTTGTGCAAGCTGATGTCGTATCAGTATATTATCACACTGTACTGAGCATTGCGAGAGTTGTAGAGAGCCTGATGTGGCTCGTGTCACCCATTCAGCTGCGGTGTTTTTCGCTTGAAGTTCTCCTGCAAATCAATGTCGGTGGTGCTGGCTGACATGTACGCAAGGTTGCGGACTGTAAAGGGTCTCGAGCTGTATTGCCATTGTGGGGTACCTTCAGGTGCTGCAGCATCGCTGCTAGGCCAAGAGGAAGAGGCTAGATGGATTGAAGACATCAGTGCGTGTGAACATGCTATTAGGTGAAGTTGGACAGCGCCATAGAATGTTTGGTCTCAACTGCGACGGCTACACAGAACAGCTCTACAAAATGCTATACTGAGCGATTAAAGGTCGTGATAGTAACGTGGTAGTAGCACGGGGTCACCATCTACTGTGGCTGCGGTCGGTAGTAGTACAGCTAGAAAGCTCGCTAGAAGACACGATTTTAGACCATGCAGAACAATTGCGTGTTTCTTGTGTCAATATAACAAGTAAGGGGCTAAGCTGATGAAGCGTCGAAACAAAAGATGCTCAGCTGCTCTTGTACTAGATCCGAGCTTCTTACTTAAGCCGTGAGTGATACCAGATTTGCGCAAATCATGAGCTGCTTTTTACACCCTAACATTCATAAAGGCAGCTGTTTGCTTCAGTATCCTGTTTCGTGTAACCCAAGTGTGTTTAAGCATCGTAAGTTACACTTTGCAGCTACATCGCTTTTATTAAGAAGCCTCAATCAAGAAATATCCCAGCTTCACCACACCGTGAACCGCACATTATCTACCGCACCAACCACCTATCGACTGGCATTCCTCTAGATAAAATCCTTGTTTACGCACTTTAATTTACATCCGCTTCTCAATCCGCCCGCTCTTCGTCATCTATTTCTAAAGCTTAGAAACTACTTGAGCTCAAGCCCGTACTTTTAAGTAATGGCGGACGAGGTGAAGACGACTGTCCCCGGCGTGGAGCTCGTCTCAGGCAGCATCAGCCTCCCGTCGACGGCGACGAACACGCTCGATGAACCCGTCTCGGATACTATCGTATGTCTGCTGTTTACGTAATCTCCTTCTGCATCCCTAAACCTTCCCTCGATGCCTCTAAAATGACCACGTCATCCCTTTTTTGTAGCTCCGGGACTTGCGGCTCGTCGGGGGCAAGTTACGCGTTGTGCTTATGCCCAGCAATACGTCAGAAGAGACGCTCAAGGCACTGCGGGACTGTACGATGGACGAAAAACTTTGAGTGAAAAAAAATGGACCACTTGATGACTCTTAAAACGTGCCTGGATTGTGTCTGTCTAGGGGATCTATGGGGACCATTGCTACTGTGTCTGACGCTCTCCATGTCTGTTGTGGAGCTTGGAGAAATGCAGCGATCTTCCTAGGTTCTAAGCTCTGATATTTGTCTTTTTTGTGTGTAGAATGCTGAGCGTGACAGCTCCTGCAGCCCAATCGGCTATGGTGTTTACAGGGGTCTTTGTGGTGATCTGGATGGGGGCTGCGATCGTCACAGTTAACGCGCAATTGCTGGGCAGCTCCATGTACGTTGACGTGGACACTTTGTGGTGTGTAATGTGGCATTGACGGACATATTGGACATTGATTTTTGTGATGTGTCTGTTCAGATCGTTCTTCCAGAGCGTGTGTGTGCTGGGGTACTGCGTGTTCCCGCTGAATATCGCGACGCTCGTGTGTATGCTGACAAGAGTCGCGATCTCGCACATTCTGCTGCGTGTATTCGTCGTTGGCGTGGGGTTTCTCTGGTCTACACGAGGTGCGACGTGCTTTGATGCTGTGTACCGTGGCATGGTGCACTGACTTTGATCTTGTATTGATTTTTGATCATGTGATTGATTACGCGTCGTTGACTACAGCGTCGGTCGTGTTCATGTCGAAGTTGGTGCCGCCGAAGCGAAAAGCGCTTACGGTGTACCCAGTCCTGCTTTTCTACCTCGTTATCAGCTGGATGGTGCTTATCCAGTAAGACGTGCAACATAAGTGTGCAAGCGTAAGAGCAGCATTCGTATAAGTACATTGTAACACGAATAGGCGCTACTTTTTCTAATTTATTCAACAGTACTTTATAATAGGAATTATCGCGTCCATTCTTCTTAACTATAACCCATACTCCAAAAATCCCTTTATTCACAAACAATCTGACTCCAGCCACGAACCATGAGCGCTGCCGAGCAGATCGAGAACCTCATCAGCTCCGTCGAGGCGGATCTGGGTATCGAAGCCAACGCTCCCGTTACTGAAGACAACAAGCAGCAGCAGCAGACAGATCAGAAGGAACAGTCGAAGCGTGTCAAGACCCCCAAGACCCCTAAAGTATCCGCTATCGACTCGAACCAGCCGGAAATCACCAAGCTAGATATTCGTGTGGGCCACATCATTAATGTCTGGAAACACGAGACCGCGGATAAACTCTATTGCGAAGAGATCGACGTCGGGGAAGACGCGCCTCGTCAGATCGCAAGCGGCCTCGTGCCCCATTACACGCTCGAGGAGATGCAAGACCGTCGTGTGCTGGTGCTGTGCAATCTGAAAGCGCGCAATCTCGTGGGGTTCCGGAGTCACGGCATGGTTTTGTGTGCAGCTGTGCCACTAGCGGATGGGAAGGAGCACGTGGTCTTTGTTACGCCTCCTTTAGACGCCAAAGTGGGCGAACGCATTACGTTCCCAGGACTCGTTGGAGAGCCTTTGTCCCCTGCACAAGTGGAGAAGAAGAAGGTGCTGGCGGTGCTGGGAGATGCTATGAAGACGGACGACAAGGGCGTGGCCAAGTGGCTCGAGCACGAGTTTACCACGTCTGCAGGGCCTTGTACGGCGCTTGTAAACAATGGCGTCATTCGATAAGGGAGTGGAGCGGCCAGTGGACAACATGGGAGACGACTGGCAATGAGCTGAGCACAGGATTTTGGGAACGGGACGTTGACGCCAATCAATTGCGTTTGCGTTTATGTCGAGTACGTGTTGCAGCAGGTTGTGCACGGTCTGTCGTCGTCGTCTTCTTGGTCGTCTTCTTCTTCTTTGCCTTCTTCTTGAGTGGAAATGGTACGTCTTCCTCACCGTCGTTCGCTTGCTCTTCTGGATCTGCTTCGCTTTTGGTAGTAGTCTCAGTTGGATGCGCGTTGGCCTTCTTTGCCTTGGCTCTCGACTCTGCTCCTTTTGTCCGGCGTCTGGAAGTGTTCATAGTGGAAAGCGTGTCCCCATCAGTATCGCCTGCACAATCAAGCGCTCTGGCACCGTCTTCCTTCTCGCGCTCGTCCGGATCATCTTGTGTGAATCTCTTTTGTGGCAGGTCTGTCGAAGACGCCTCAGCAGTCGAATGGTAATCCTGACTGGAAGCAGATACCAACGTCGAGGACCTCGATGTCTGCTGATGATCGTTGTCAGCAGGCATCTTTCGCGACTGTATTTTTCCATTGCGAGGAGGAGTTGGCGTAGATACTGGACTCGAACCTTGTCGTCGACGACCACCAGACACGTTTTTCTGGTCTTTGCGTAGACGTGGAGGAGTTTGACGGACCTCGAATAATTCGTCCTGAGGTGACTGGGGAGCACGGGCGGTTGAAGCTTCCGGAGACATTTGTGCTGTCTGGTTACCGCTCGGCGCATAGGTCATGCGTCGCGACTGATGATTCTGCTGCTGCTGTCGCTGCAAGTCGTTTTGCCGCAGGTCATACTCTACCTCCACTGCCATCTGCGGGTCCGTGCTCATGAAAATATCTTTCACCTCCTGGCGGTACATCTTGAACAACTCGCGAATGTAGTGCAGCAAGTAGCGAGTCAAAGGACTATGCTTCGCCTCCAGAGTATGCTTGAGTCCAATGAGCACTGGCACGACATTTTCGAGAAAGTTTTTCTTCGACATCTTGGACAGCAGCTTGCCCTTGGCAGCTGCGATCTGTGTCGCGACACTGGCAGTTGCTCCAGTCGATGCGTCTGCTCCTTCGAGCTCATCGTCTTCTTCCTTTGCGGTAGTGAGCTTAATCTCTGGGGAGCACAGTATTGCAAACGTATCCTTGAGGACTGCTTCCGTGCAATGATCCGTGATCTCCGATGGATTCTCGCATAACGGTAGTGTGCCATCCATAACTTCTTCCAGCACTTCGTTGCAGAGTTTCATCGAAATCTGCAGCTTTTGCTCGTCCGTCATATGCTCCAACAAAAAGGTGTACAGCTTTGCCCGTCGTGGGTAACATGCATTGCCCAGCAGCGCGAGTTCGCGCGCACCTTCCTCTTCGAAAGGCTCCGAGAATTTGATTTTGCCACACTGAACCCCGTTGAAGACAAAGATGATTTCAATGAACTTGCTCGTAAAAAGGTGCGGCGACTTTTGCAGCAATGGTCCACACAACACGTGGCGAGCCAAATTTGCCAGTTCTTCGTCTTCGTCTACCGCAGCGCGAAGGAAAAAGCGCAGCAGTGATTCGCGCCACTTGATGTAGTCCTGCAAAATCAGCTGTGAGAACAGCAACAAGGCGCCGCGACGCAACAACCGGCTCTTATCCAGCAGTGACAAGGCAATGGTTGGAACGTACGCGTCAACAAGAGACGTGTAGCGAATACAAAGATCGCCCAAAATCAGCAAGATATTGGACCGAATGTCCTGCTCTTCGCAAGTTCTCAGCTCACGAATGAACATGGTCATACACTTCTTGGCTAGACCGCTATCACGCAAACACAGCTTGCCAAGTGTCACAAACGCACATACGCGAACAGGGGTCGGCAGCGGAATGGAATCCGACATGGCCGTCGTTTCACCTCCATCACTTTGCTCGGTGGATAGTGACATGGACCGGTTGATGGCGGCACTGTCGAGGACAAACTTTGGTGGCAAAAAGAGCTGCACAAGTGACTTCAGACTCGAAGTTACCGGTAAGAGTGCAGCTTCGCTACTCTTGTCAGCGTCCTTGTCAAACTCAAGGAGCGCCACATCACCGATAGAAATCAATTGCCTCTGCAGCAGCGACGTTTCATCCTCTACGCTGTCTGGACTACTTTTGAAACATTTGCGAAGGTTAGCATCACATAAGTCGAGCAGTTTCTTCCCCCACGCGAAACTGATCTCGCGGCTCTTTTCAGGCGACGAGGCTTTGGCTCTGCATATGCTATTTAAAGCAAGGATTCCATCGGCAATGACGTTCAGCGGAATGGCAAATGAATACAAGGATGCCAAAATGCCATCCGCAATTGACTTGGCATCTTGTGCATCGATAACGGTCGAAATCGCGGCGATCACACGCAAAATGCGTTTCGATCCATCATTAAACTCTACAGGCAGTGCCTGGTCTTGCAGTTTGTTCCAGCACTCGACAACAATGCTCAGGTTCTTTTCTTTTCCCCTCACAGCTTCAACGAGTTTATCCGAGAGCGCCAGTTCCTCTAGTACAATCCAGCTGAAGCCCCAATACCGCGTCACAATTTGACGAGTAGTGTCATCCCCCACTTCTCCTTGCATCGCATCGCCAGAGCCATACTGACTCACGCTCTGTTTGATAGCATACACGCACGCTTTGACGATCTTTTCGACATCAATCTTGTCATTCTTGATGAGCATACGCATTGCCTTCTGCAAGCAGCGGGCCATTACACCATCAAGGTGTGACATCTGCATCCAGACGCTCTCGAAAGCCTCCCGCTGGGACTCGTTGCGGTGCACATCGAACCACGTCAGAACTCGTTCAAACACAACTCGTCCAGTTGCTTCCAGTGCACAAGACTGCACACTCGTCTCCGGGTCCACACAGAGCGGAAGAACCCCAAGGTTCCATAGCTTCTGAGCTTCCTTATCGCGTGGAAATTTGAGCAAGATTGCTGACAACGACTTTATCGATTGAACGCGAACGACAACCGAAGAATCCGTACAGCGCGCGTGGATATCGAACAGGTCTCTCCTTGCAGAACTATGTATTGTCTCCCCTGATTGCACAGTCACAAGTGCTTCTAAAGCGTGCACCGCAGCTCTTCGTACGTACGTCTTGTCATCCGCCAGCCGCTCACGGAAAAGGTCAACAAGTCGTTGCATCAATGGTGTTTCTACGAGCGTCGTGTTCCCTTCAGCATCAACCGATGGCTCGTACAGCAACCCCTGTAGCGAGTTTGCAATGGCTTCTGACCCGCTGCCCTCGTCCATTTGCTCATCAGTGTCTTCTTCTTCCTCACTAGCCAAATTTGACAAGCCGAGTGTAAGCATGGCCGAAATTCCTGCAATCGCCTTTGTACGAACTTGGGACATCTTGTCTCGAGCTCGATCAATAAATACCTCAAGAAGTGGGCCTACGCCCGAATACGCGACCAACGTCTCGGGCAATTCGCTCTCGTTCATCTCCCAAAACTTGGCTTCTACTACAAAGCGGCCGAGCAGTTCTACCGCAAATTGGCGATACTTCAGTTTCGCGTTGCGAGAATAACTCGCCAGAAATCGTACAAACCTGGCCGACTCTTCATCCCGAAACTCGCTCGATTTCTCCTCTTTTCCTTGCTTGCTTTCTCGCCGTCCGGCCATGACAGTCGAGTAGACGTACGAAAGGACACGTTGCCGTTCATCCGCCAAACCTGGTGCCTGCAAGCAAATGTTCTGCATCAAACCCAGCAACAGCAACGAGTTTTGCTGGCGTGCAGTACCCTCTACATCATCTGCAGTGCTTTTTTCTGCTGCAATGCGCTGAATCCGAGAGATCACATCAATCGACAATTTGTGAAAGCGCAACGACGACCTCGTTTCTTTGGCCACCGTATCCTGGAACGTCACGCCAGGAATGTAGCAATGCAATATGACTTTCCCAATCTCTATTGGCTCGCCATGTGTTCCACTCACAAGCGCTTCCAGCATCTGCACTGTTTTCTTCGTCATTGCCGACGCAGTGCCTTCATTTTCCGGTGGCACAGCTGTCTGCAGCGCAATCGCCGTCTCAATCGTCGGCGCAATCGACTCTTCACTAGACGACAGCGAGAAACTGCTCAAGAACGTCACGAACGTATCCAGCAACTCCAATCCACACGTCGCAAGCATCTCCAACGTCACAAAACAGTCATCATCACCAACCTCTTCCTCCTCCTCGTCATCATCACTTTTCCTTCTCTCCTCGTCCATGTTCTGCTCGGTCCTCCCTCTCCCTCGTCGTCTCCCTCGTCGTCTTGTTCCTTGACTCGTTACAGCTTCACTTGGCCTCCTATCGCGCTCGTGCACCGCAGCAACAAGCACGATCCATTTCTTCAATGTATCCAGCACTTGACGGTAGACGTACGACATAAAAAGACCGTACGCTGCGCCACCAGGCAGCGGGAGCCACGTCAAGTAGATCTTGCCAGCAATTAGCGCTTTTGAAAGCACGTGGCGCTTCTCTGCGTCGTTCAATGACGCGTACACGTCCCGCACATTAAGCACCGACTGAAGTAACGTTAAGAGCGAGCGATAGACAGCGTCCTGGTTCTCTTCGTCCGGTACCTGCGACACTTCATCAGCCAGAGATTCTGATGACGTCAACAAGTGCCAGAGACGAGCCACTGGCGCGTCACCTGCGTCCTCTGAGCGCTTCTTCGTCGTCCAGCCTTGACGTGGTCCATACAAAGCGAGCACACGGTCCAGAGCGCGCAGCTGGCGCAGCGAGACGCGGGCGGACCGTTCGCCACGTACAGAGGCAGTCCCTCCTGTGTTGAAGAGGCACGAGATGGCGCTGGCGGGCACGGACGACAGCACGAGCGGCTGCAGGGCGCGCGTGAGCTTCTGCTCGAGCGCCATGGTGGACGCGGTGTGGGTTTTGTCGAGGCGTTTCTAAGTCGGGGTGGGTGGGTGGCTATGCGTTTCTAATTGTAGTGCGAGGGGAGGTGGAGGCATTTACGATCGAAAAGACCAGATATTGATCGTGGGTTTTTGAGAATTGGGGAGGTGCTGTTTTTGGAAAAAGTGGAGACTTGACTCGGTGCCAGCCAGTACTGGTGTTGATTTTTCGTCTGTGTATTTATTTGAAGGATGGACCGAGACTGTTGATTTTATACTACAATCATTGTTGTGAAGTCTGCACGCACAACTTAGTGCAAAAGATCGGGGCAGACGTGATGATTTTCGAATCGGTGTTTGCTGCTTGTTTGAAGATATGCGGCATTCAGTGATCGGATCCGTGTGGTCGTTCGTGTACGTAGATGTAGCTGTAGAATGGAAGTGGAGGCGAGCAATTGAGATCCTTGCACTTTGTCAGTACTCACAGGAATCAGTTTCTTCATACTCAAGATGAAGAGCTACTATGAGCTGTATGAGACGGCCGAAGGGCATGACATGCCTGTTGGCCAGATAAAAGCGCGGTGGAACGACCGATACACATGTTCTTTCAATGCTTCGTCTCATCGTCCGATTCTAAATAGATTACTGATCCAATTCGGCTGTCAAGACTAAATGCATATTCTGACTTACAGGGCATTTGCCGTAAAAACACTACTATGGTCTTTGTAATGGATCAGGTACTCCTTGCCACTGCTTCATTGTATGCCGGGTCTGCTTGTTCTCTTTGATGTCGGGTCCATACCGGTCTACCTTTTTACGGGCTGCCATAACTTGTCTTCCAAAGTTCAGCAACTCCCATTTAGCCTATGACATTTTCGAGAGCGTCGTGGAGTCCTTTTGGTGACACAGCATGCGCTGTCAGATCGACCTCTTTGTCAACAAACGGACGCGCAAACGGTACCCCAGATCAGAACAGCGGCTTCAGCCAGAGTTATGCCAAAGAAGCACGGCTTTTGAGTCGCGAAACACGATACAATTGTGTACATCCAACGTATGCAAGTTGTCATGTTCGTCTGGTTGACGCATGTAACAAGGAGGAGTAGGTTCTTCGATACACTCTGACATCGTTCGTTACGTATTGTTAAATATGGTGAATAGTGATGGCTGACATGGTGGTGTTCACACCCACAAAACGACAGCAGAAAGAATACCATTATTGGATGAGGAAATGAAAACATCTCACAAATCGAGGCCGAGTCACTATTTAGAGGGACACGACATTATTGCAGTCGCATCCTGCTCATAACTTTTCGCTAGCTGACGATGCCGAGATCTGATCAAATCGTTCAAGTATTGTCAAAAGCTGATAACGACATGCAATTTTGTAAACAATTTACCGACGCAAGTGACCCGTCGTACTTTAGCTGCGACGTGATGCGTATGTAATCGCTCTCGAGACGCGATTGGCTGAATTCTCCAAGTCGCTTGTCCATCGTAGCTGTTCATTTTCCTTCTGGCTTCTCAAGTCACTCACTATGGGCTGCGCTTCCAGTACCGAGACGTTCCAGCCAATTCCAGACAGCTACACGTCCCTCGGTACGTACGGCAATTTCTCTGATCGCTACAAGAAATTAGTACACAGAATTCACTCCGGTCATACAAACAATGTCTTGACCAAAACACAACTCGGCTCTGCTTTACTCTTCGGTTCAACAGATGAAGTTCAGAAAGCACTGCGGTGAGCGTGAAGTCCATTTTTCTTTCGTTTTTTTGAAAGTTCTTGGATCATGTGTTTGAACGTTGTATGG
>JH598294.1:96985-107180 GCA_000173235.2 Hyaloperonospora arabidopsidis Emoy2
TATAGTTAACTAACAGGCGGTTCGGTGTGTTTGCTTTGTCTTTTTGCAGTGGAAAGGAGAGCAAACGTTTGAAGGACGGTCACTGCACTATGTTGACACATCGGGACGCGTGGTGAATCCGTACCAAGTACGTTGATGGGTGATTTGTCGTTGATGTCACAGCTCGAGTCGTGCCTCTTAGTCTTGCTTTTTTCGTCTGTAGAAAGTAATCTCGGCCATAACGAGAGTATTCGAGTTATTTAATGACGACGACACTATCCCAGCTTTTGGTTACGGTGGGTACCCGGACCGTCCGTTTGCCGAGCGGTACTTTGCATTCGCCAAGGATCACGGTTGTGAACTCGACGATGTTTTGCAGCGATATTTTGCGATCGCTTCGACGATGGAACTGAACTCTTCGGCTAGCTTTGTCCCGGTGATCTACGAAGCGATCAAGATGGCCAAGAACAGTCGGCGCTACCACATCCTGATCATCATCTCAAACGGTCATATTGATGACCCTGATATGGCCAGAAAAGCGATTGTAGAGGCTTCCGAATACCCGCTTTGTACGTGTGTACATAATTCTACTCGCGGCATGGACTGGGTGTTGAGATCTAACCTCGCTTGTACTATACCCGTTAGCGATTATCATGGTCGGCGTCGGCGATGGACCATGGAACACGATGATTGAGTTCGATGACCAGCTACCCGAGCGTCGTTTCGACAACTTTCAGTTTGTGAACTATAACACTATTCCAAAAGGAAATCTGGATAATCCGGATGGAGGTTTTGCCATGCAAGCACTCATGGAAATCCCAGGTATGTCTTCGCTGTGAATGAGTAGTAAAAGCCAAGTGCTCGTGGGTATAACTTTATCACCTGGCGTCTTCTACAGGACAATACAGCCGTATTCGAGGGCTTGCTCTGATCAAGAATTAATATGTTTGACGTTGGTGCAGTTGCTAGTGGAAAGCAACCGCGTGCATCACATCACTTCTGCAGTTCGCGCCCCATGTGGTGATATACTGAAGTACGAATTCACTTCAGCGACTTTCGATCCAGCCATGAAAGTATCAAAGGAAGCATCATGACATCGAGAATGGATCGATCGAAGGTGACCTACCACGGACACTAGCAAGTGGACGTGCCCGTCGGACTCACTTCAATACGAGGAATATGCAGTAAAGTACGCAGCTTTAGCTCTACTTGATTGTTTAGGGGCTATATTGCTGCGACCTCACAAATAAATTGCAGAGATTATCTCTGTTCTGCTTGCTTTGATCACTAGTAGGGGATTGATCTATCTGAAAGTTACGGGGGTTACTATGGACGATTGAAGCAAAGATACCAAGTTGTATGATGTCCACATCCAGCTGGATGTAAAAGCAAGTACATCATACAAACATACTGCAGAGACTTTTTGATTAACTCGACCGTGATGATTAGCCGGTGTTGCCACAATGACTGCCAAAAACGGATGACTCTGCAACGATAACATGCAAGCGAGTTTCAGAATAGCTGGGAGTAACTGCAGTGGAACCTCGCTCACTCAAACTCTTTGATGACTGCAGCTTTTGTAATTGCCTGCGACTTCAATAGTCGACCGACAATAAAGCGCTCGACTGACATATAAACAAAGCGTTCAAGACGATGTGACAACACGAAAGAGCTACACGATGAAAGCCGAAGGCCCATTGCAGACGATATGATATCAGGTAGGTATAAGTCTATTCTATTTTCATCAATGACGTACGCAGTACATTGTACTGAACTAACATGTTGGCTTGTGACACTGTATGCAGCCGCTTGACTGAGGATGAGCCTATCTCTAGATTCGACACCCACTTTTATTTACGATATGCTCACATTCAAACAAGGCTCTTCGCCAATGATTAAAATATGTGTCAGCCAGGAAAAACAGAAACGTGCCGTTGAAATCCCCATTATATCAGTCACCATTATCCTGTCTCACACAGCACTGCTAAAGACAACTCGCCCCTCAAAACGTTCATATACAACATACCCACCCGCAACGATTTTCGTCCACTCCCAGCCGCCCTTTTCCGTCCCGCAATCCATCCCCCTCTCATACCTCGTCGACCTGCTCTCATGTATCCATTTAATTGCTCCGTTTCCAACAAACGAGCCAACTGCCTCATCTCTCAATGACCAAACACCCACCATAAACTCAACCCCGATAAAACCCACTCACGCACGCACACACACACTCGCTCACCCCCCCCCTCCCGTTCCACCCCTCCCCCCCCACCAGCCAGCCATCCATTCGCCCGTCCATTCCCGCGTCATGTACGGCTCCAGTCGCAAGCGCTCCTTCGACAACGACAACGACCGCGACAGTCGCCACAACAGCCACAAGCGCTCGCGTGTAGACGACCGCGCTCGTCACGTCCCTCGCCGCACCGACCGCGTGCAGGAAAGTGATGGCGCCCGCGCCTGGCGATTGGCCAAAAAGGCGATCGTCGAGCTTGGCGACGACGATTCCAGTCCAAGCAGTCGCGACGTCTCGACGCAGCTGCTGCACACGCGCGACCTGCTGCTGCAGGAGGTGGAGGCCGACGCGCAAGGCGTGAAGCTCGGGCACCTCGTGACGCTCGTGCTGCGCGCTGCAGCGCGTTTGGCGCATAAAACCGCGCTCTATGCGACACTTGTCGCCTTGCTTAATGTTCGGCAACCAGGGTTCGGGCAAGCAATTGTCGCCAGTGCAACGCGCGCGCTGGAGTTAGACCTGGCCTTTTTCTGTCGTGCGACACGCGAGCACATAACCGAGGCCGTGGACATGGACGGGTTCCGTCGGAACAAAGACAGGACAGCTGTAGCCATTCGGGTGCGGCTCCTCGTGCGGTTTTTGGCTGCTCTTAGTGCCGTTAAAGTGTGCGCGGTGGACAATGTGCTGGAGCTGCTGGACGCGATCCAGCGGCCGTGCACGGCACTGGAGGATGGAGATCGAGAAGAGGAAGAGGACGAGGAAGCGACGTGTGGATTGATGACGTCGTCCGTACGTGCGAGAGAAGATGTGGCCGCGTGGAAGGACTTTTTCGCTCTGGTTGTGCTGGATGCTTTGATGCATGGCGGGTACGCTCTCGTGCGAGCGTCTGTGCGCGCAGGGCAGACGCTCTGGAGTCGATGCAAAGAGTACGTGCTATATCGCGGCAGAGAGAGCAATCCACGGACATTGAGTGCAGGATCGTCGTCTTGGCGTACAAGACGGTTGCAGATGGACTTGCTGTGGGGACCCGAGGACGACGACGAGCTGCCAGCGCTCTGTGCTTCGAGTGACGTGTTGTCGCTGGTTTATGAAGCACTAAGTGCTGTTCAGAGTGCCGAGGGAGAGGACAAGGCGGTTGTGGAACACTTTTCCGGTGTGAAGTATTCGCTAGATGATTTCGCGTTGAAACTTGAGAACGCTGAGGTGCATTCGTTCACGGTGTCACTGGCTATTGACTTGGTGAAGGTACGCAATCGACTCGTGGTGCATGGTTAGGTATATGATCGGCAGTACTGATACACTTGCTGTCTGTTGAATCACAGCTTGACTCGAACAAGATCCCAGCGTACACGGCGTGGTTCCGGATCCTGACGGAGGAATCTGGCGTCGCTGGTGCTGCTGTTGCGACGATGCCGCTGGCATCATACCTGATCCTTCGCAGCCATGTAATGGATACACTTGAGACGTCGTACCCGAAGCCTGCCATTGCAGCCAAACTGCTGCTGGGTCTGTGCCGCACACAAAATGCCCGGTTTGCGGCATCTGTAGCAGAAGGAGCTAGTCCCGTGAAGACGGAGTATTTGCTTGTGGAGACCTTGTTGGTGGCGGCCTTGAGCGAGAGCACAAATGCCAAGCTTGCCTACTACTGTTCGATGTTGTACCACCTTGTGAAGACGGATCCTAGTATGGTGTCTCCAGCATTGGCTGTAGTGGTCGAGCTACTGTTTCGTCAAGTGCCGATGATGCGTGCTGCATCCGTTAATTCGCTCGTGCTGCTCTTGAGTCACTTCCTCTCGAACTTTGAGTTCAAGTGGCGCTGGACTGCATGGTCGTATGTGCTGGAAGCCAGTGAGGACGATCCCCAGCGTCTTTTTGTTAGCGCTGTTATTGAACGCTGTGTACGTCTTTCGTACCTGCAGCATATGCAGAGCACCCTTCCCGCCGAGTTCCACGTGCTTTTGCCTCCAGCTCCCAAGCCCCGTATTCGCTTTCATGCTGCAAAAGAGGATGATGTGACAGTTGGTGCTATGGCTGATGAAACCAGCCCCGCGTCAGAGTTTTACCAGTCGGTGACAACGAAACTAAAAGGTCATCCGCCTGCTGCTGCTCTGCACTCATGGCTTAACGAAGAGCTCCCGCGTCTGGAGATATCACGCACAGAAGCGATCGAAGTTGTGTGGACGTGCATCTTGGAGGCTGGTGCGGCCACGTTCACACACATGCGGCTGCTGCTGGAAAAGTATGGCAAGCGCGGCGAGCTCTTAGGTATTTCGTACCAGTTGGGTGAAGACGTGACTGCCGATGAACTCGCTTTGGTCAAGACCGTAGCTTCGGTGTGGTTAAAGTCGCCGCAGCATATCGGTCTGATTTTGAACGCCATGCTGCGTCAAGAGCTCTTCCGTCCAGTTGCAATCGTAATATGGGTCTTCACCCCTGATGCTGTGCAGCAGTACAGCTGGCCGTACGTATGGGAGATTCTCCGCGACACACTGAAGTTCGTCCAGGATGCCATTGACACCAAGACGCAGAAGATGGGGCAGGCTGCAGCACCGAGATCATCGGAAGACCGTGACGAAGAAATGCTCGATGTCGCAACGCTCGAGGACGACCGGAAGCGCTTGCAGGATGAGATGCGGCAGCTGCTTCTATTATTGTTTAAAGGCTTTAATCGGGTGCTGACAGAGCACAAAGCGGAGTGTGAAGCGGAGGACTCTGATCCCCATGACAACTGGTTTCACAGTACGCTTGCGCAGATGCAAGCCATAGGCCACCGTTATCGTGTGCCGCTTGAAGGTGCCCTTGACGAGCTGCAGCTTGGGATTTTCAGTACGAGCGCCTCGGCAGACGCGGACGCCATTAAACTCTTTCAGCTCATTCGTGATACGTACCGCAGTGCTTAGGCTTTGCGCAGCGAACGACAAGTAGCAAGAGCGAAGAAAGACATCAGAAGCGGCTGTGTAGCACGCTCACTACACCGTAGCACAAAAAGGAAAAAAAACATGTTAGCTTGATCGTCAGGTCTGTTGCGTCTGGGCTTGCAGATGCCCCTCAACTCAGCTGCTATCAGCAAGTGTAGGGTTCACCGTCGCTTCATCGGACGTGGCTGCAGGGTTCCCCGTCGCTTCATTGAGCATGGCTGCAGGCGCCGCCGTCTTTCGCTTTTTTACCGACATCACGTTCACGACCGAAGCGACAGCATCTGACGCTTCGAACCCAACAGTCGTCACGGGCTTGCTATCCTCCTTTACTTCCTCATCTCCTGCTTCAGTCATCGACTCTTTGATACTATCGACCTTCTCCTTGATCTCCACGTAAATCTCCAGGTACTCCAACAATGTCTTCTCGTCGCCTTTCAGCGTACCTTTTTCCTCTTTCTTCACGTCAACACAAGCCAAAAACGCGTCACCGACGGCATCAGGACGGTCTCCGTGAAACTCCAGCGAGAGCTTTGACGCCTCAGCACTAGACGACGCTTTCCGCTTCCCACTTCCCTCCACGTCCACAGACTCGTCATTGTCATTGCAATACTTGGGAACACGAGCGTCAACAAACAGCTGCAGCTTTTCATCACATTTCTTCGCCACGTGATAGATATTCTCCGCCATGATGCGTCCAGCCATGACATAATAGCCAAGTTCGGCCTTCGACCCTGTCTCCGTCGCCTCCTTATTATCCGGCTTGGCATCTCGATAGATACAAGTAATAGCGAGCTGACAGTACAGATCCGCAAGCTGCGTCGTGTCCTCAGCCTGACTGCTCTTCAGCAGCTTCTTCCGGAGCTCCAGAGCCTTTTCAAAATCAACCTTGGCCTGTTCAAATTGATCACTTTCGAGACCCAAGTCCCCTAGTCTTGTATACACTCGAACCAGCTGCTTTTCCACGGCTTCATCCCCAGGATAGCGCGAGTAAATGACCCGCGCGAGCTCTATCACGTCCCACGCAGCTTCCAAGTCCTCGTCCAGTGCATTGTTCGCTCCATCCTGTTCCGCTTCACCGCTCGCCTCGTCCTCCTCACTGCGGGACCGTGCAGCTGCAGCTGAAGTAGCAGCAGATGAAGTAGCACGCTGGAACACACCGGCCGTTGTCTCGTGCAGACTCAGCAGCGCGTGGCCGTATTCATAGCACACGGGCGCGACTTCGAGCGAGTCGCTCTTCTTCTCCACGTCGCACATGGTGCGCAAAAGGTCCTCAAGCACCACGAGCGCTTCGTCCAGACGCTTCTGCTGGAGAAGCGTGACGCCGCGTACGTAGCGCGGGTCCTGTAGCGTCTTATCGAGCGCTTGAGCGGTCGAAGAGCTCCCGGAGCTGCTGGTCATGGTCGTGGTGGTCGCCATGGGCAGAAATGTATTTGTTTTCAGAGGGAAGAGAGAGAGAGTGATACTGAAAGAGAGGGAAAGAGAGGGAAAAGTAGTCGGAACAGAAAAGAGACGATTTGGGATGTAATGGCTACATGTGGAAAGAGGTGTTACAGTTGCAGTTGCAGTTATAATTGGTTTGGTATTCATGCTGTTGATTGGGCTGCGATTTTACTTTTGTTGTTGTTGTTTCTTGTGAAGGTGTTCTTACGTGTCTGGGTGATTCGGACGGAAGGTTGTCGCGTTAAGAGTGGGTGTGTTTTCTGCGCTGGAACGATTGGTAAATACGCCGAGAGTCGTGAGGATAAGCAGGAGGATGAGGAGCGCAATGACGAGTAGCACCAGCACGAGCTTGACGTGTTTCCACCACACGTGATAGTGCAATTTGCGGCTACTGTTGCAAAAGACCTTGGCTTGCTCGGTCAAGTCGTTCGTCTTTTGCTCCACGACCTCGAGTTTTTCCGTGTTGGACAGTGCCATGTGGATACTATCGCACATTATGGTCTGGACGTCGTGCACTTGACTCAGGACCTCGGATAACTTGTCCTGCTTTATCAGGTCGTTGTACGTGGTAGCAATTGCTGCGAATGGCTGCGTGCAATCTTCATCTAGTTCATTCTACAGAGACGTCAGAGAAACTTTGTCAGCTAATCTGCACTTGATGGTGCGCCAAGCTGCAACATATACGTACACACCTCTGCACAAGTCAAGGCCTTGGAGCCAAAGGTGGGCACAACTACCCGTTGCACTGCAGTGATCATCTGAAATGCCAAGCGTACAGGATATTCCTTGCAAGTGATGGCTGCAAACACCAGCTCGTCGTTGGTCATTGTAAAGTAGAACTTGTTGCTATCGCATTCGAGTGAGTTGCGGCCGTTGGGTATTACTTGCGACTTCCACATCGGAGCTCGAATGACTTTGCTCAACATATCCCTGAACAAGGTCAAGTCTGCCTTCCGACCACGAGATAAGATGCTGTCTGAAGAGTGCAAGTAGCAGGCCACAATGACTTTGTCCCTGACTCGAGCAATGGCCAGGAACTTGATATTGTCGCTTGTCAACCTGATAGCCGGCGACGCCATCGCACTAGCGCAAGTGCTCGACAAAAGCTTCTTGCAGGTATTTGGCAACTTGACTGGTACTCCAAATGAGCTACAATCGCGATAGTGTTGACCAGGCTGATGATGAATGCGAAAGACGAAAGCTGTTTGAGGAGTGCTAGGATGGGTGCAAGCCTTCTTAGGGCCTTTCTCATGATTACACAGGCAGCTTCTAGTCCGTAGTGGAAACAGAAACTGCGACGTCACAGTTTCTCTACGGTGCACAAACGTGCTTATCAGGTGCCTATGCGACGATAAAATGAGGTTTTGCTAGCCTCGCGGTCTGTTGTAGTTGATCAAAGGAGAACTTCTCAGTAAATGGCAGTGATGACGAAGCGGGGAGCTGCTCTCCGAGCAGAGCGATGTCCATACCGGCGCTAAGAGCTGCCATTACTGCCACTTCTTCGATAGTGATCGAGTCGGACGGCAGCAGTCCCTTTTCCTTCTTCCATACAGTCATGAGCTCAGTCGATCGCGCAGCAGCTTCCAGCTACAAAGCATTACATTAAACAAGTGAGTGGATGTCTGCCGTCATCCTTGAAGCGCACTTCGTCGATCGACTTACCTCAACTGATTTCGTAAAATACTTCAGCAGCTGCTTCATGGCCATCAAGTAGGCGAACCCCAGCTCCTTGGTCTCCTTGTGCTTGTTTAATTGCTTGGAGGGGTGGCGTCCAAGCGAGGTGCAATCTGGGTCTCGCGGACGTATATCCAGACTTGAAGGTTGTCAAACTGACTGTACTGGTTGGCCAACACGTGCGCCCACGCCACTTCTTCTGTCGATGGCAGATCAAGGTGTTCATTCTCCGGACGTATCGTTTTCATGTACTTCTCCTCCACAGCAATCGCAAAGTTGAACGCCGTCTTGAGCTGCAGCGCTACCTCCTCACCACTCATAGTCTCGTACGTCTTTAGATGGAACGGGTTACCACTCGACAGCATCGCTTCAAGCGGTCGGTCCCCAATAAAAAACATCTCGCGTTCTGTACGAAACCGCATCACACTCTCCGATAGTGGAAACAGCGCGCTACCCACGTGCTGAGGCAGCTGCAGTGATGCAAACCGCCCAAACTGTTCGGATAACGGAGTCAACGTCTTGTCCACTAACTCCTCCAGTAGTTGACTTGACTCGACCATCGTTGGCAACAAAAAGCCGTAACTTTGCACGGTTCCCTCGTCACACATGACTTCCAGCACGTCACATGTGACTTTCAGCTTGCCCATCAGCTCCCTCTGCTTTTCTGGTCGTAGAGCCAGCAGCTCCTCTGGTATCTGGCACACAACATGGTCCACCGTCTCGACATCCAGCTCCTTTCGGGTAATTGCCACCCCTTTCTCCACGTATTCCTTGGTCAGTCGTTTCTCGGGCTTGGCATCATGAGTCACTTGAAGCACATTGCTGCCAATGAGGGTCGATATGACAAAACATTCACGTGGGATATGCGCGTCTTGAATGGTCTCGTTTAGTACCAGAGCTTCAACATATGCCTGTTTGTCGCTTGGGTTGTGTGTAGCCATTAGTGGATTAACAGCTGTTTGGATAAAATTGCTCGTATATGACGCTATCAAAGCGTTGCTCATATTGATACGAGGCATATCTTTGGCCCACATATCGGAACTACCAATGCCTCGTGGGCCCACACGGAGCCATTGCGCATCAACTCCTGGTGCGCTCGCACGCAATTTTGAGCCGCCGTTTGGATTATTATGAGGCGAACGGCGAACAAAGTTGTTCGTCGCGAGAGCTGTAGCGCGTCCTATGTGCAGACGGGCGCATTGCACTGTCCGGACGTTATGATGGACTGCTCGTATCATTTAAGTTTTGCTGAATAATAGCATACGGTATCGGTTCATCCATTTATCATTTATGGTTTAAACGACGAAACTAAGGCGAGAACGACCAACCAATGCGAGGCTGATTGGTCGTCTTTTTATGGTACTTTGATCGCTATCGGTAGGGACACGATGATTCGCTCGTTTGCAGTTGGTGAGTAAAGAAATAACCTGGAGCTCGTCCTTTGGTGGAAGTACCAGAGGACTTGATAAGGTTTTGGATAAATATTCAATGAAACCATTTGATCGGTTGGTGTGGCGGCAGGATGGATAGTGCGTGTAAAATGTAGTAGTATCAGCGATACCTTAGGTATTGTGCGATAAATCCACTCGTTAATGTGCTGAAAAGAGGATGAGAGAAAGGAGAGACGATGACGGATCTTACCTGTACAATATTGACAATCTCGTTGTCCATAGATAGAGAAGTATGAAATGCAGTCAGGAGGAGGCAGAAGGTAGAGCCCCCGTGCCGCCGAGCGATGAAGACGGGCGCTTAAAGCTGCCACGCAAATCCTCTATGCACACCTCCAGGCACCTGAGAGGAAGCTGTTGGAAGACGAGTCAGTTTGGAGCACGTGCTACCCATCGAACGGGAGACGTCAAGTCTGGACCTCCATCGTAGGGGCGGGTGCTATTTCGACTACCCAGTTCTTCGAGCTGCAGATTACTCTCTTTACACATGTAGCTGCACACTTTTC
>JH598294.1:107190-126999 GCA_000173235.2 Hyaloperonospora arabidopsidis Emoy2
ACCGAGCTTTTTCCCAACAAAGTACCCGGGAACTCAGAGATACCAACGGTGTTGCGCACGGGCTCAGAGGTAGGAAGTAAATTGAGAACTAAATGTATTTGAGCATATGTCTTTTAGTTACCTTCGCTGTCCGTTACCTTCAATCTCTCCTGCGTAGGTTTCTTCAAATCACCTGCCCATCCCCAATGGTCGCATCGTTTCACCATCCGTTATATCATGTCCCATCCACAGTCTCACCCTGTCATGTCAGTAGTCGCACTGTTTCAATACTCCTTCCCGTGTGGGCGTGCTTACCCACTGAGCATCATCAGTCCACGTAGCTCGCAGGTCGGGGCGCTGGGATGGTCTTGGTCAGGATGTCCGCACGCATACTCTTGGACTCGCAGTACTGTACATTGATTACCTTCTTTTTCTCGAGCTCCTTCACAAACTTGTACCGCAAGTCAATATGCTTGGCTCGACCAGACGTGTCCTAACTCTTGTTCTGAGCTATTGCTGCTTTTTTGTTGACGTGAAGTAATGACCACGTTTGAATCAGCACGCCGATCTCTTTCAGTAGTTCCAATATGCCGACCAGCTCAGCAGCAGTTGAGAAGCCGCCACAAACTCAGCCTCCATTGAGGATAGGGCCACGTATTTCTGTTTCTTGCATAGCCAGCCCACAATCATGCCGTCCACCATCAACACGCCACCGCTCACCGATTTGCGGTTAGTCTTATCCGCTGCGTAATCAGCGTCGCTAAAAGCTTCGACTCGCACGACTTCTCCTTTCATCGCAGATGGATCACCGCGCATCATGAACTTGAAATGCTTGTTACCCTTCAGGTACTTGGCTATCTTTTTAAATAAGTGCCAATCACCTTCGCTCGGCGCATGCGAACTTCGAGTCGCTCGGTGTACTGCAAACGCTATATCAGGGCGCGTGCACCGGCTGATCCATAGGAGACTGCCCACCATCGACTGGAACGTCTGAACAGTTGGTCTCTGTGGTGTACCGCTGCCTCCCGACGGTAGCAGTGCGCAGCCTGCATCTCCGTCTTCTCCATCTTCTCCATCTTCTCCATCTTCTCCATCTTCTCCATCTTCTCCACCGCTTGGCACTCTCACTGATGCCGACCTGTACAACTCGAACTTCTCGAGCATTTCTTCAATGAGACATTCTTTGTCTAATACCCAGCCGATTTCGGCGCTATAGTCGAACACAATGCCAAGAAACTTGGTAACAACGCCGAGATCCTTTAGCTCAACGACCTTCATGTCGTTAAAAAAATGACGTCGACCGTCTGTACTCTGGTACCCGTAGCTAAAACATCATCCACGTATATACCCATGACATCCTCTTTAATGTATAAGCATCTGTCCGTGTAACTCTGGATGAAACCGAGTGACTTCAATATGTCGTGGAGCATCAGTTTCCACAGGCTGCCTGATTGTTTCAGGCCGTACAAGCCTTTCTTGAGTCTAAGAGCAAGATGTCTCTTATCCTTCACACCGAGCTTTTCCAGTAATTCGGCGTCAATGTCTATCCCCTGCGGAATGTGAAGTAAAATCTCCAAATCTTCTTCCTTTTCGGCTTTGACGTAAGCACTTGGTACATCGCCGTGACGCACAGGCACGCCCCAGATCCTTGACACCGCAAGAATAACCTTTCCAGATATCATCTCCATCACAGCCGAGAACGTGTATGTATAATCGACGCCATACACTTGTTCATCACACCGTGCCACTAACCTCGCTTTGTACCTCTCTATAGTACCGTCGGCGTGCATCTTGAGTTTATACACCCACTTACTATGAAGTAACTTAGCGTCACGGGGTTTCCGTACCACTTCCCAAGTGTCGTTGTGCTCCAATGCCTCTATCTCTGTTCGCATCGCCTCTTTCTACTGCTCCACTCGCGGGTCTTTTATCGCATCGCGATAACTATTTGGCTCCTTGAGCAATATTGCACTCACCCGGCTTACGGGCACGTGCTGAAGCCCATGTTGTGCGTTCGCATGTGATGAAACGACTCGTCCTCGACGGGCAGTTGTTCTACATCGCGTTCAGAATCAACTGACTTAGATGAGTCATCATCCACCATTATTGCCTTAGTTGAGCTCTTTTTTGACTTAGCTGAGATCTTCTTAGACTTTCCTGTGGTCTGCTCTCGCTGTGGTAGAGCTGTCTCCGGCTTCCTCCGCTTAGCGACCTCTCCCTGCTCTAGTACAGCGCGTCGTAGACCAAGATTTGCACGCTTCAGCTGCGCCTGTAACTGCGCATTCTGATCACTGTGAAGCGTCTCAACGTTTGAACGTGCTGCGTTGTGATAAAAATCCTCTCCTGTGGCAGGTAGACCCTGAAACTCTTAGTTTCGTCATTTTTGCCGATTATCATTCCGACCTGGGATCTTGTCTTCCACGCTCGTTTGCCGGGGTTTCTGAACACTGAGCAAGTACTGCCGAAAGTCACTATATCCGATAAGGTCTGTGTAGTACCTGTTAACATCTCTACCAGCGACAAACGTTTCGTATTGGCGCTGCACGAGCTCCGATTCACAACATACACCGCATACTCAACGGCATCGCCCCAAAAGTACAGCGGTAGACCACTTGCAAACAGCATACACCTCGGCATGTTGAGTATTGTCCGATGCATTCTTTCAGCTTTCCCGTTTGAAGCCTGGTTCTCGGCTTCGCTGACTTGGCGTCTCACGCCAGATGACTTGCAAAACGGGTCTACGTTGGCGTACTCTTTACCGCCATCTTTGCGTAACACATGAACGCGACAATTAAATCTCATCTCAAAGTAGATCAAAAAGTGTTCGAAATTCTTGGTCGCCTCGACCTTGTTCTTCGCGACAAACACGCGCACGTAGCTGGTTGAGTAATCAACGAAATTAAGCAGATATCTATTACCACGCCTGTCCTTCGGTGTCATTGGTCCCTTGATATCACTACCGATAACCCTGCCAAGTTTGTCAATCGGTGCGTTTCTGCTCGTATCTTTCTTGAACTGGAGGTTTTTGTTTTGATTTCCCTGCGCGCAAGGGAGGCAAGAAGGCCGAGATCGACCCTTTAGTCGAATTTCCGATCCCGCCGAGTCGGCCATTCGTACAACGGTGTCGTAGGATAGGTGGCCGAGTCGCTGGTGGAGTTCCAGAAGTGTTGTTTCAGTTACGGCTTCGTCAACCGTGTCGTAACTCGTAGCACGGCCGAACTGATCCCTCGAGCTTGTTCATCTCTTGTTAATTCGCAATGTACGTCAAGTGTTAGAACGTTGTTGCGGCGGAAGATCTCAAAGATCTTCATCTTGTCCGCTAGACGCACCACGTAGCTGTGGTTGCCGTGTCTCTCGAGAGAAACACCGCGCTCCTCCAATGCACCGTAGCTGATGATGTTATCAGTTAGGTTTTCTGCATAATGAACTTCAGATAGATAGACCATGACCTCTTGTCCATCGATCACTGTTCTCAGCTCAAACTGATCCAATTTATGTCGCTCGGACCATGGTGCTATTTGCCGCGCGACACGTATGGTCACATTCCACTGCATCCTTCAGCATCCTCGAATCCTTTACGAGGTGCACGCTTGGCCCACTGTCTAATATCCAGGAAGTAGAGTCAGCACAAGTACCGGTACCAACGGCTAATGCGACTCTTCTAGATGCCGGACCGGCACTACTCTTTTTCTTGGGGCAATTAGCTATAATTTGCCCGGCTTCACCGCACCCATAACATGTTCGTGAGTCGGAGATCCCAACTCGTGCGACGTAGCCCCCTCTACGCCCACCTTGGTCCACTTGCCCATCTCTGGTACGTCGACTGCCCTGTCCGTAACCTGAGCGTTCAACACTACCGCCTCCGTTTCTTTGCTTGCTAGTGCTGACTTCGAAGTCAATTGCAAATGCAACCACTTCGGCATCTTGCGCAAGATATTCAACTCTTTGGGCGTTTGGCTTAGTCAACATTTCAATCTGGATGTGTGCAGGAGCTGACTTGCACAAACATTCCAGAACGCTCTGTTCCAAGTTTCCCGACCGTTACGCCACGTACGCCAAGTACTGATAGTGCTCGGCCCACGTCCTACTGCGGTTCTTCTCGATAGTCATCAATTCTATCCCTTTTGTCGATGGGATCGGTGTCATGTATAGCACCAACATGCTGTTCATGACGTGTTCCAGAGTGTTTGATACTGCCGTCCATACTGGAAGCATCTTTTCACAATAACTCAGGGCCGAGACTTCCAGATTTCCAGTTAGTGCGAGAATCCTGAAGTCCTCTGGCCATTCGCCTCCATCCATTATTTGTGCCGCGCCAAGTCGCTGTAGAAAACGTATTCCCCACGCCTTGAAGTCGGCACCCACCCCCAAGTAAGTCTCTTTTCCTGAGAACCTAGCGAAACCGGGCCAATCCAAGTCCCGAGGCTTCGGTATTTTTAGTCCATAGCCTCCCGGTGGCACGAAATGCTACGCTGACGCTGGTTGATCCCTTTGTTGCGGCGGCGTGTTAGGCGGCGGCATGCGCGGGGTTGCAGTCGGCACGATGGTCGGCATTGGCTCGTCAAGCGATCCTCTATTCATGCGACAGTCGCGAGCTCGGATGAAGTCCGTGAATGCACTTGAACCGTTAAACGAGTGCTCGGAGGGTGGCGTGGGCTTGGTATCAGCCCGGTAGCTCAACTGATCTTGAATCTTGAGCTGATTCGACATTAACTGGGCTTGCTGCACTGCCATCCCTTCGAGGAGCCCTTCGAGTCGTTCCATGCGCTCAGAGTTCACGTCAGAAGCTTGGCTCACGCCATCTTGGGCCTCGGAGGTACTTGAAACCGATCGCGCCTCCTCCCGCATCTCAGACGGTCGGTAACCACGTTCATTGCATTGACGTTCGTCTCGGCGACGTCGCGTGCCGGGGTGAACTGAGTGGAGATGGAGCCAGTGTGTTTTGGGCTCAAAACCTGTTGCGCACGGGCTCAGAGGTAGGAAATAAATTGAGAACTAAATGTATTTGAGCGTATGTCTTTTAGTAACCTTCGCTGTCCGTTACCTTCAATCTCTCCTGCATAGGTTTCTTCAAATCACCTTGCCCATCCCCAATGGTCGCGTCGTTTCACCATCCGTTATATCCTGTCCCATCCACAGTCTCACCCTGTCATGTCAGTAGTCGCACTGTTACAACAAACGGTAAAGAGCTTTCAATTATTGGTGGGGAGCCTTTTATGAATCTCACATTGCAGTCGACGTATGCTGTACGCCGGGCAACACGGCGAAGTCACACGCCGACCACGCACGATATGAAAATCGCACGACGAATATTATGGTACTTGGCAGGTACAGAGAAGCTGGAACTTCATATGGGTGGGGGATAGGAGGAGTCTGCACTCAGAGTATCGAGCTACACAGATGCTGACTACGCTGCAGACAGAGCAACGAGAAAATCAGGGAGCGAGGGGGGTTTACTAATATTTGGATGCATGCCCATAGGATGGCACTCAAAACAACAAAAGACAGTCGCACTGTCGACCGCAAAGGCGGAATTAAATAAATTCTGGGTATCAAGGCCCTAATTGAAGAAACCGGAATTGAAGTTACGACGCCTATGGAGATGCGCATCGATAACCAGGCAGCGATTAAACAAATCGAAAATGAGGCCACGTCTAGCAGCTCGAAACATGTTGACATCAAAATAAAATTTGTTCGAGACACAAGTTAAAAAAGAATTGTAAAGCCAGTCTATGTCGAGACCAAGGAAACGCTGGCGGACTTCCAGACTAAAGGAATTCCAGGACCGCGCATGCTGACATTGCGAGAGAAGGTTGGATGTTTTAAGATGTATTGCATTGGGAGGAGTGTTGGAAGACGAGTCAGTTTGGAGCACGTACTACCCATAGAACGGGAGAGGACAAGTCAGGGCGTACATAAACGAGGCGTGTGATATCTGGAGTACGCAGTACTTAGAGATGGAGATAAATCAGTTTGCAAATATACACAGACCTCATACCCCTGTTTACCCAGGTTCTCTTTCCAATAGAAGCAATTTACCGTCTTCTCGCGCGTGCAGCAAGCATATGGTAGGCGTCTTACGACTGCCTCACTGATAGATGACGCGTTTGTTTCGTGTGGCTTGGACGCGATTTCCCGTCCTCCGGCACACACGTAACAGTTAGGTTGCAAATACAAGACAGATTTCTATCTAATTGATTAAACAGAAATCTAAATGGCTATCAGCGAAAAGACAAAAGGTTAGACGCGCGCTCCAATGAGACGCGGTATCTACAGCGCACTTAAACTTAATATTAGCGCTCTTTCTAGGACGTACTTCAATGGCACCATCTAATGTCGTCAAGTTGTGACACCATCCGTGTGTATAACACACACTTTGTAGTAAATACGCTATTGCTGTACCTCATGATAGGTCTAAGTGCGTATCGCACTTGGGACATTTCTCAGACTTTTCCGTGTCTTTACTCGGAAAGTCTCTTGTAACTGTTTGATCCCGTTTCAAGCGCGAAGTGTAAAGGGTGCGTCCGCTACATAATATTTATAGAAGGTTAATATTGATGGGATTCTTAAGCTAACAGTTTTATTTTTAATATACTATCTTCGTATAATATTTACTCAAGGGTGTGAATGACCGACCGATGTCAATTGACCTAGCCAAAGTGACCGAAAGTGACCCCTATATTCATACCATTGTAATAGTGAATGTGACCAATGTGACCCACATACAAAAAAATATAAGATTAAATTAAATACTGTTTTCTGCCCTCCATGCCTAAAATTCAAGCTTTTCAGTAACAAAAACAAATAGCACGCAACGAGTTATTAGCAAGATCCAACTCATCCTCGTGATGGCGATCACCAGTCGTCTTCTCGTCTTCACGACAGTTTCTTTAAACAAGTTCGCATCGCTCACCCCGTAATGACTCGTTCCAGGGGGAGGATCTGGGCACACTTCACAAAACAGTCAGCTGGGTCCCGAAACGGCATTTGCAACTTCTGCGGTATTGTTTACAAGGAAGGAAAGACCAGTCGGATGCTTGTGCACCTCGCAGATCTTGCGATAAGATTTCCGCAGAGGAAAAGAGAGAAGACCTGTCACAGCTTTTTACTACGGAGGTCTTGTCCATTTCATTGGCTGCTTCTGATTTATTTGTGGTGTTTTCTGACACCAGATCTGTCATTAATTGTGGATTTGGTGGTAGTGGACCTTCATTTTTATCTCGAAGTTCGCGTAATTATGACTTTGACTTTGATGATGAACGAGGAATATCCTCTTGGAATACTGCAAAGACCACATGTACAGCGATCGCTAAGCGTCATCGAAAGCGGGGCCGAAGTTTTGTCCTTCAGTGACAAAATAAAGCTAGATAGTATTTTTGCTTCTGCAGTTTATTCAAGTGGGTTGCCAATTTCCACCTTTTGTTCTGTAGAATGGAAGGAGCCTTACAGAGCAATATTTCCGGTGTATAAAATGTCATCTAGGTACGTTCTCTCCAATCGACTCCTGGATAAAATACGCGAGCATTAAACAAATTGTGGAGAAACACCTAAAATTCAGCCCGGTAGAATCATTCACGATCAATTGCGGTGTTTGTAAAAACATTAAAAAGAAAATGTGTTGAATATTATGATTGCCACTCCAACGTCGATATTTTCACGGCTGTGGAGACTGAGGATATATCTCGTACTGGAAAGCACATGGCTTCTATCATTACGGAGGGCATTATTTCCGTGGGTGGGGTTATAGACTACACTGTTTCCACAAGCCGTTAGATATCATCTGTTATTACAGATAACACCTTTGCGATGAAAAGGCTTAAACTCTACTCAAAAGAGTTATCCGAATTTGATGACTATACCCTCTCTTGTGCACACTTTGCATCTGATTAGAAAGGATTTTAATCCATTTGCCCAAGTGTCGGCGATCGCCTGAAAGTGACAAAGTATCTCTTGGCCATCATCACCCAAAGGCAGTTCTAGAGAAGTGCATACAACCGGGAAGCGTCGAATCGAAAAAGACACTGAAGATTCCCGGTGGCACCGAGATTACACTTTCGTATAGCTAGCTCTATTTTAAGGCAAGGTTAGTCTTCCAAAACCTTGTATACATCGCTATTAAAGAGTTACATAAAAGAATGCTTACCCATGGAACAAGCCTGTTCTTTCACTGTTGAAGTATGAAGAAATATGGATAAATTACTGAACGCCCACCGGGTTCCATGGGAATTTAACAAGATCCTCTATAATTTTCAGATTACGTGCCAACGTTGGGAGATGTTACTTTTGGTATCGAGAGTATCCACAACGGAACTATTTACGATCTATTGGAATGGAAGTAAGGTCATTTGGAAAACTAAGACCAATACGCACTAAACAGTCGCATGAAGATTGACGGAAAATCACCCCAATTTAGGGCTCTATTTTCGTCTTAAAATGATGCGAAGAGACGAAGCTTTTCATGCGAAGTTGTTAGATCTCAGGCATATGGGCAAGAGCTTCTCGTCGATGTAGTATACGCGCGCGAAGGAAATTCTTGACTAGATTTTAAAAGGCAGCTTAATTCATTATGATAAGGTCACTACTCAGATGAACTGCTTCCAAAACCGAAGTACAGAAGTCTTTGTCCCTGATACATGGCTTCATATTGTTAAAACTTTTTCGGATGTGGAAGTTTCTGCTAAAACAATGCATACTCGTTGCATAAACAGGTCCAGTATCCTTGTCGTGCGCTAGTGAAGGCAAAGTTGCACACTTTACTTGCTATGTTCAAGCGAGGATTTCATATCGCGCTTGTTACTTGTTTGGTAGTACCATGCTCTGTTAGGAAGTATTATGCTAATTATGCACTTCATTTGTACGAGTGGGCATTCCGCATCGGGAGACAATTGATACGACGTTGCTCGATATATAAATTGTAAAGCAACGAAAGTCCGAACCATATCTAGTCTACTATTTCGATTATTATAAGAGAAATCAAACTTTCCGCGATGGGAGTCGGACAAGAATGTGCTTCCGACTATAAAAAATTGATCCTTTGATACGCAGCTGTTGTAAAAGACTATTGCTGGATTGAGCGACTGTGGTACGCTCAGACACCCACAGACTCTGCGATTATGATATGTTAGCACAAAGGTTACGACAGGGTGATTGCCAGAAATATTGCTTGTGAACATGTACGCCATCATGGTGGAGGACGACTACCTATTAATTCGCCTCAGAGACGACACCAATCTAATGATCTTGGCTGTTCACAGAATAATAGATATACAGATCCGTCGTAACGATATGATAATTGATTGAAGAATGAATGTTGAAAAGTCGAACGGAGTATTACCATTCCAATTATTATTTATTGGAGTTCGTCTGTATCGACGTATTACGTGTCTTCTTATTTACTTACAACCACTCGAATTGTTTTCGTATACACACAAAACATATTAGATCAATTAGTTATAAAGCTGACCATTGAAACCAAAAGGAACTTCATTAATCCGTTAAGTCGTAAAGACCCGGACAAGACAGGAAAGATCCACAACATCACTAAACCGATGACCGTAATTAGTGCGGACCTTACTATTTTTCAACCACCTATTCTTAAGTCGCTCACAGGTATTAGTGCGGACCACGCTATTGATGAATCCGCACTAATTATGGGCTTGGAGATATAGTATGGACCGCACTAATTTGAATGCGGAGAATTAGTGTAGATTCATAATAACCGAAACAGCGCAGTATGTAATATTGTATTTGGCTACACGATTTGAAGCCCAGTTGGAACGGGAGTGCCATCGCAGTAGATGCGATATTTACCAATATTTTGCTGCAGTTCGGCGTCAGTTGCGATTCGTGCCATCGACCACTGACATCAAGTGCCATGCCACAACGAATCATAGACTTACGATCGTATGCCAAGCCGCAACTGTCGCGCATCCTGTTCACCGCGCGTACGGCTGTGGCGGCAAGTTCCAAGAAGAAGCGTTTGCTCGGGTTCTTCAGCTTTCCCGACCAAGACCCGTTTTTACGCACGGTATCTGACCAGTCGCCTTTTTTGATCATGCGCATCTTCTCGACCTCCCACAATCGAGTCCATTCGTCCTTGATTTTTGAGATGAAGAAGTCAGCAGGCTGAACAAGATCGGTCGCGCAGGATGGAAATAGCGTAGTAAAGTGTTGGTCTTCAAGGGAACATCACGTAATTATGGACTGTCGTTGTGGCCGACACAATTGTCCATATATATGACAGCCCTTCGTCCAGCACTATCTCCCTTGAATGCGCGTGGCTCGCAAAACCATTGAGGAAATACCTATAATTGTGTAATAAATAAAATTAATAGGGAGTACTATCGATAATTTATGATGCATGAGACGCCAACCTTTTTATCATTCCATCCTTTAGGACCAGATCGGTATGAAGCACCAGGGACATCGTCTGGAAAACCATTTATAGGGTATAATCGGTTTGGATTCTGGAACATCATCATGGGTGCACCAATTCGCGCACGCGCCCGCCCGTGATGTAGACCATCATGGTCATCCCGATACCACCCGAAACAACATCAGCGTATGTAACCTCTGTATCAACACGAAAATCAAGTATACGGCCTTTGTCGCAGTTGATCACGAAATGAGTTTCGTCCATAAAGCAGGTAGTTCAAAGCAGGTACTCGTTCAGGTCTCCTAACTCGAAACCCCGAAGCAACTCGCCCATATAGTACGCAACTGTTTTCTCGATATGGTCCTGCTTCGAGGAGCTGACCATAAGCTTCACGGTCTGTGCTTGATGGACTATGTCATGCACCTCCTATTGCAGCAAACAAAGTCAATCAGTAAAAGTTATGTATGTAGAAGTGTAAATATATTATATACCATGAACTGTTGAACCCATCGTGTCTTGATTTTGTCGACGATAGGTTTATCATCGAATCAATCAATGAAGATGAAATTGTATAATGGCGCATCGTTCATGACAGTGCGAGAAAGTTGACCTATTAGGGCTAGAGAGAACTTGACTCCAGCGGCCTTAAGCCGCATGAATTTGGACAGCAACTCGACGTACAGGTAAGATACCCATTCATATCGGCTCCGTCCTTTGCCAGCAACAGCCTTAAGGTTGACCCTCTTTCGAAATGATGGTACAACTGCTGATATCGACTTTAGATTTGTACCGCCGTATTCACCAACTTTATCGCGCATCTTCCACCACCTTGTGGATTAGTTATGATTGGCCTGCATACAGTCAAGGTTAATAACATTGTTTCTAGAAGCTCATTTCAACATACCTTGTAGTTTCCGCGGAAGTCTGAGGGAAATTTGGCGATCGCTTTAAGGATCAAGCCTTGTTCATCATTCTGGTCTACATCAGTTATCATCCAATTAATCACAGTGAGCCGCGACGTTATCGATACAACCTGTTGAAGCTTGCGCTTGCGCTTGTTGACGAGTTGATCATCGTGATCGTGATTATCATCTTCAATCTTCTCTTCTTCCTCTTCTACATCTTCGTTGTCATCAAGTTTCTCGTCATCGACATCGCCTGCTGGGACATTAGCGCCGGCAGTACGTGCAAAAGCAGCGACAATCGGCGACACTGGTTAGACCACCATAAAAGCACCAACACGGTCAAAATTAGAATGAGAATGACGTCATTTTACTGTACAGTATATTAGTTACGAATTTTGTAAAGTCCGTGCGGAGTCCGCACTATTTCTTAACCTCCCAATTCACGACTCTCTCAGTACATATATTAATGTAGACCGCACTGATTCTGAATCCACACTAATTATTAATCTACACTAATTATTAATCTACACTAAGTACGGTCATCAGTGTAGTCTTTAAACTGGTTACACGGAAAATTAGCAGCAACTTTTCGTGTAGGTTTGGCGTGTCCAAGGGTGTACGACACATCCCTTACTCAATTCCATGTGTTGTATATTTCGTGCGTGAACGATGTAATATAGCAGCGGATTGACTGTGCCCCTTGTAAGGGGAACTGCTGCGTCGCAAATCACATTTGAACCTGGAAGAACCTCCCGGATAAAATTTTCTCAAGGTTGCATCGATAGATCTCACGCCACGCCCTTGTGCTGCTCAATAATCGGTACCTTCACGCCCTCGACCGGGCAAACCTCAAAGACTGTACCGGATATTACACGAGGGTCCCTAGAATTCTCTATGCACACATCATTCGCTGTCACATTAACTCAAAAAGCACATTAAAGTTAATTTATTCGGAAAGCAATGGAAATTGAACATCTACAACAACCTCGATCCTGAAATTTTCTGAAAATTGTCACTCTTTTGTATTCAGAAGACGCAAGGTCGGAGTAGGTCGCCCCAAAACAACGATTAAGCGTCTACGATCGGGCTTTGAGCGCATATAACAGCAACTTGATATCAGGAAATGTAGTAACCGTCACGACCCCGCCACGACTGGCGCCAGTGTCCCTCGCGTGTCTTTATTGAACCTGTCGACAAGTCTAACCGTCCAAGATGGTTCAGTCTAGAGTCTGCTGAATCCCCAGTTCTCTCTCTTTACGGTGCCGCCGCCATCAAATACTCCAAAATTTGGCGCGTCGATTGATCCGACTCAACCTCTGTAACCCACGACATCTTTACCTTCATCCATTCCAGTCCAGGCTCCACCGTCACGCTATCGGATTGATATTGCGACTCAACCTCTGCAACGCACGTCCTTTTCGCCCCCACTCTTTCCAGTGCAGGTTCCACCGTCACGCTATCGGCTTGATTTTCCTCCGTCGCAGTTGACAATACTTTGAACCGAACATCGCAACTCAATGGAAGGTCGCGAATGCTAATACCAGCAATAGACTTGCCTGATGAAACTGCATCGGAAGATTCAATATAGTAGACGTTCTCTTGTTAGATAGTGGAAATTCTCTTAGCATTAGTTAATGTAGTTTTGTTTTAAGTCAAATGGATAGCCTACACAGCATGTAGGTGTATAAAGCAATAAATGTAGGTGTATTTAGACTAAGCATAAGTAAGGCACGTGTCTAAAAAGGATCAGAGGGGAACTGAATGAAATTTACTGATTTATAGTGATAGTAAACCCCATCTACATATTTAGCGTTTAAACTCTGCTACCTAATATAGGTATACTAATATCGGTTTGTAAGCTTGCCGATGTCAACATTTACTTTCTTTCTCCAAAACCGATAGACAAGGTCTAGTTGATGCCGGATCATCGCGGTAGTCACATGACGTTATGGCCACTGCCTTTAGTAAAATTGCAAGCGGTTATGATGAGCGTGAGGAGACCTATTCGACCGAAAAATTGGTCAATAGCTGCCTATACCGAGGTTATACCACCACAGTTTCCAATTTCTTCAGCCGCACAAAATTTCTGAATAGGCCTCCTGTTTCTTCAACCGCCGCGGAGAATAGATAGTTAGAAGAATATTTTAAAGGAGATTGGGAAAGGGGAAATACCCTCCATCGGGAAAAACGAGCAAGCTCAAGCATATGCGTGCTCCACATCCCAAGTCGGGTCGAAGCTTTACGATCTCATCGAAGGCTTATCCTGTAGGCAGGCGCTTAAAGCTACCACGCACTACCTTAACACACACCATCACGCACCTGCGAGGAAGCGGTTTTACCGTCTTCTCTCGCGTGCAGTGAGGTTTGTGTGGGCGTCTTACGACTGCCTCACCAAGTGATGTACGCTTGTAGTAGTGTGGCTCGGACGCGGTTTCCCGTCCTCCGGCACACATGTTACAAAGGTTGCAAATTAAAGACTGATTTCTATTTAATAAATTAAACAGAAATCTAAATTGTTATTGGCTAAAAGAAAAAAGATTGGACGCACGCTCTGATGAGACGCCATCTTTACAGCGCGCTTGAACTGAATATAAGCGCGCTGATGACGTACTTCAATGACATCATGTAATGACGTCAAGTAGTGACGTCATCCGTGTGTGACGCACACTTTGTGGTAGGTACGCAATTGCTGTACCCCAACCATATAAAAGGTCTAAGTGCGTACCGCACTTAGAACCTTTCTCAGACTTTTCCGTGACTTTACACGGAAAGTCTCGTGCAACGGTTCGACCCCGTTACATATCCAGTTCTAATAGAAGTAGAGCTTTCGATAAGGTTATAGTTCAGACCAGAATTCCATGTACTCATTGAAATTTTGTTAGTTGTCACCGAAAGGTTATTTTTTAGATTGAATAATTTGGGTGTCCTACGTCATGCCTGCTTTCTGTTCGATGAACTGAGATAGTTAACGGGCTGCTCATAGATCCTATGTAATAATTTATCTTGATATTCGCAACAAACACAGCACTCAATCCGTTTCGGACGTGGCGCTGACTAAAATACATTCCCTATTAACCATATCATCTTTGACGGTAGTGTTTTCGACGCATCCATAGATGCTAAAGTGATCGAAGTTTATGAAAACCTTCATCTATAAAGTTGTGTACTCATTCTGGGGGATGGAGATAGCGTAAAACTTACTCTGGTGTGTTACTTAGCGGACATTGGACGAGCTCATTGTATGCCATTTTCAATCTGACCAGAAGTTATGGCTTATATGAGGACAGCTTGTCGGAGGGAGCACTGTTATATCGTAAGCTATTTCTCTACAAAACAGCTGATGATCCTGGACCGTTTTTATCTAAGGAAAATATTTAAAATGCCCCAGATAATTGAAAAATGAAAATATGTACCACGTCCTGGTAAACTCCAGTTAATACGGTACACATAAAAATTCATATCGTCAATCATTTCTCAATTTTCATTTGAATGGGCGTGCTCAACCCCCGCTGCAGGCGGAGCCGCGTAGGGGCTTCTGCCGCGGGCGTGATACGCTCGCAGCCACTAGCTGCGGACACAGACGGCACAGAGAAGATGTGAACGCGTCTATGTATCGTCGGCCACGACCGTAAATGTAGACAATCGATGCTGATGTGGTTGTTGCGATTGATGGTACTGTTTTGTTATCGTTATAATTACTTTCTTATGTCAAATCTGTTATTATTGTTATTTTATAATCAGCTGCTGCTCTTTTATTGCTAGTGTCGTTGTTGCTGGAGTCGTTGTTGCTGCTACCGCTGTGGCTGTAGCCGTTGTTGTTATTGCCGTAAGTAATTTACGATGTTCCTGTTGATTTGTGGTACTACTGCTGCTAATGTTGGTGTTGTTGCTGATGATGTCGTTGTTATTGCTGCTGCTGTTCGTGTTCTTGGTATTACTACTGTTCAGTGGTGTCGTTGGTTGTACAGTGCTGCTGTTATAGTTGATCAGTTGTGGTATAGGAATACGTTTCCTGCTCGTACGCTATAGTTACGTTAGCTTTTATCTATTCGATAGAATATCATGAATCCATTCTATCTGTTTGACTATTAGTTTATCAACTCGAAACGGCTTTACCAGTGCTGAAGGCGGCATTTCAGTGCTATTGTATAAATTAGTCAATGCTGTTAAGATTTCCTTCCAAGGACAGCAAGCCGAGATCGAAGAGTTTGAGACGTAATGACGACACACACAAGACATTCGATTGGTTGACGTGTTCACACACTCCAGCATACATGTCATAGTTTATAAAAATAAAAACACTCTGTATTAAAACGTACAATACGGACTTCAAAAAAATTTGTAGGACTGTATCCGCCAGGACTTCGCGTGCGGCCCTCTACATGTAATATCTGGTGCCACACCACCTGCTGCGTTGTTCGATGTGCTACAAAACTACTTTCTGTATCCTTATAAAGTAAATTGGTAGTAGTCAGTGGCACTTCTGAATGTCTAAGGACCTACACACCCGCTAGATTAGACCAAAGTTTTTCTGTACGGCACCTAGCTTGCAGCCTTTTACCTGTTGTAAATCGGTATTGACACAATGTAGCGTTGATACGCAAGCATAGCATAAGTCCACTTTGTCACGGTGAATATCCGCGTGACCGTAATCAGGGGCTCGCCGATTTTAGAAAGTCAGACGTGTCAGCATATAGCGTATGAATTGTATTTATAATAGGTTGAGCTCTTCATCGAAGCACAATATCGGTATATATGTACCACATTAACTAGAGTTTACGAGGACGTAGGGCATTTTTTAATTTTGTAATTATCTGGGGAAATGTTTCATATTTTCGTGATAAAATGGGGCATTTTATATTTTCGCGAAGAAACGTGTAATTTCAGAAATTGTAGCAGCAATAAAAAGAAGTTGATCATAAAAATTTCTTATTGGATACATTTCACTAGCATATAGTCCACTTGCAAATGGCAGCGATGCATCGATACGTGCGTATTCTTATGTTTTTAGCGCTTATGTAGAAGCGGGTAAGAGTTCGAAACACGCGTTAAAGGTGGTCAATATCTATCGGCATGTTTGAGATGTACACTCATAGTTCAGAACATGCTTCCTACATTTCATCGACGGATGCGCTTGTCAAAATTGTTTGAATTTACCCTTATTTGCGACGTCGCTTTCATCCTACTCGACATGACGAATTGGAACGGATATTCCGTAATGAAAGCATTAACAACGTCGATTCCGACAATCGGTAAAGCTGATAACACACCACCACTGTTTTTCTACTCATTTTGAAGCTATTTTCGATGAAAGTGGCTGTAGATTTAAAATTTCAAGATGAGTTTAGCTTACTATTAAATTTGGTCTATTTAAAAAAAAGTAATGAAAACAAAATAGTTTCTAATTGAAATTATCTGACAAATCAAATTAGAATTGTCTTGTGCTTTTTAGAAATCCACTACGTAATATGGAATGAGAGAGCTTTTAAAGCGCTGTGCAGTGACAACTTTCGGTTTCTAAAACAAGTAGAAAAAGTTAGAAATGGACAATATAAAGCTTGATGTATTTTGTACATGCGCATCCACTTTTGTGAGCATTAATATAATATTTTTGTTTATTCATTCATGAATTAAAACTATGAGTAGATATAGAGGGAGAAAACAAGGTTATCTTTTTAAAAAAAAACGAAAATGAAGATGTGGAATCCTATGACATCACTACGATCCAATTTTATCTATTCCAGTTGTACAATTACAGTCACTTTGTTTAGGTGTAATAAAACTAGACAAATGCTTCTGCCGATCGAATAAAGCTAAAATTCTCTCAAGAACTCTCAAAATATCTCTGACTAACAATTTCGTGTTGTTCATTATTACTTTTAATGGTTGTAAAATATTGGCAACAGCACGCCTAAAAGTTGCTAAATGCACGCCTCGAACAATTAACGCCTTTTCCAGGCCTACGTAACCGACCGCTGGCTCAGACCTGCTGCTAGATGGTCCAGGATATACTGTCGAGATTGAAGACAGCTTGGAGATATTGATTGTAACGAAGCGCATACTCTCCCACCAGGACAAAGTTATGATCCCAGCAAGAATCTTCGTGCCGTCACGAGAGCCTTTACTCACCCTTGTTATAACAGATTATGTATCTTACGTTCGGAATACAACATAACCAATCTATCGACCGACGTGAGACCTCGTAACAGAGGCAAACGAAATCCATGCCACTCATTCAAGCGCAATGGCGACAGATGTTGATGGTGACATACCTGCCGCTATTGACAGCGTGGTACTGCAATCAGATAATCGCTTGAGTCGTTGGCAAGTTGCAAATAATTGCTCAACAAATGACGTCTGCATTTCGTTGTGGTGGAGTTGAAGTTTACAGAGGAGTCGAGTAAGCTAGAGACATCAGTCATTGTCAACTAGCACGCTAGTGGAGCCACGATTTCCCCCCTTGTAAATAACACACCAGACACAGAAGGGACATGGACTCAGTCATGGGATGATTCCGAGAGATTTTTTCTGAGATGGAGGAGGTAATCGGCTACATTGTACACCAGTAGATCCCATTGGTTACCCATGTTGTTTCTGTATGGACAAATAAGCTATTGGAATACAACAAGATGAACATGTTAGGTGCGGAGGAAGCTCATGCAGTATAGAAGATAATTTCTCGAATTATCGGTTATGGACCTGTAAAGTGTCAAAAAAGTTTGATCTTGCTTCATGCAATGCTGTGTTGAAACAAATAATGAATGAAGAGCGTGTGGTGGGAGTCGATATAGGAAGAAAGATCCTTGATGAAGTTGTATTACGAAAAGTGTTTTCAATTGCGTTAGTAAGCGTTAGTAAGTCGTGGATTATGTATACCTTCTACCTTCTACTTGTAACTAAATCTTACCTAATCCACGCTTCCGCTGGTTGCGAAGTGTATCGATAATGATAGTCGAGCCACAACGAAGGTATTGGCAGCATCAATTCCAGAAGGACTCGCCACCATGTGACACATCACTCACCCGTTTGATCAATTCATATGCATAATGCTACCACAATTACAAAACATGCAAATGGCGGATGTTATGAACGCACACGTCATCACATACACCAACACAATAGAGAGCTGTCATTGGCGATAGTGCTACTAAGGCGTGGAATGACTGCGATGATGACTTTTGCCGGCGTTGTTAGATCTGTCTTAAGATATGTGTTGGTGAATATTTACAAGCGACTGATGCTACAGGATGAGTCACATGACCCTTTGTAGAATATTGCGTGTGCACAAAGTTTGATAAGTTGAGAAAGGCACATGCAAATTAGTTAGGACTCAGGATTTCGTAGGCCATGACTTCTTTTAGGTGCAAATAGCTCTACGTACTGCACTCATAGTCACATTGACAATTCAATTATGATGTTACTGGTTCTTAGCGATGTGCAGTGCGTCTACAAATATAAGGCAAATTATGAAGCAGCATCTGTGTCGTTGCCGCGTCGTTACACTATTAACAAGCGCAGTTGACGCATTACCGTTGTAAACATAGACAAGAAGTACGTTATAGGTACTCATCAATATAAAGAAGAGGAACGTTTGTCGCTGATGTCACCGATGTGTCAAACGTCGTCCGAAAAGTCACCACAGTTAGGATAGTTCGTCATCACAGTCAGAGCAAGCCTCTGAGAGGGAGTGCTGTTTGTACATGCTTTCAAACAAGACTGATAAGCAAAAAAGTAAAAATGGCACTGGAAAAGGCTCAGAACAAATGACAACTTTCTTCTGCCGCGATGACTCATTCGGACGAGTGGAGACCCACCCGCCTTTCAGTAAAGTACGAGGATATATGTCGGATGTATCCAGAATAGATCACCATTTGCACTCTGCATGAACTCAGTCTAGGACTTAGACAGGTTCAACCATGATGATCCCGCTGACCAACTGCTGCGTCTATCAGTTCTGAAGCAAAAATATAGACTTATTACGCAAGTTTAGCAAGGTCATTGTGTCTCGTTGTCGAATACGGCATTTCTTAGAAAAGCTATTCGCTCGTTGATGAAGATGGACGTTATGAAAGCAAGGTATACCATTATCGTGCCTCTATGGTATGACATTTGTCGGCTGTAATGCTAAGAGCCACTGCAATGTAACATACGAACAGTCATCGCGCACTTTTAACGACGTCGCGAGTTTTTGTTTGGTGATGTAGCAGTCTCAAGTTGACACGATGCGTCGTTCTATCTTAGTCAGCAGATTACAAAGTGAACTAACCAACTAAATCGAGAGCACAGTGACTGGCAAGAGTTTGCGACCTTTGGTAGTTGTCAAGTTGAGAACGTCACATACGTGCCGTATGTAGCATCCACATGGATCAGATCTATGCTTTTCTTGACGGCCTAGTAGGCTTATTATCTGTCCAGCAAGTACTTTTTCGCGACATCCCCATGACATCTCAGCAAGCAACGCCGCTTGGCTGTACTCTACTCTTATAGCCGCGCTTTATCTCATGTAGTCTCTTTGCTATCGACTCAGTGAAGTAGGATCTACATGAATAA
>JH598294.1:128856-154806 GCA_000173235.2 Hyaloperonospora arabidopsidis Emoy2
AAAAAATAGAGGGAGATGTGAGATGACTGACACATGGTGCTGAGCTGCATGCTTTTTTCGGCAATTATTTCTTGTGGGGGGATATGTGAACTCAGTCAACACTCGTGCTTCGCCATTTGCATTCCGCTTTGCATTTTTCGTCTCAGCTGGAGCTTCCAGCGATTCAAAGTACGCGAGCAACGTGAAGGTCAACTTGCCATCGCTCCATATCATTGGCGAGTCGGATGCCGTGGTGGACAACGCACGGAGTCTTGCTCTCAGGGATCTTTTTACTGACGCCAAGCTGCTGATGCATCCTGGAGGCCACTACATTCCAACGAACAAGGAGCCGAAAGACGCGTTTCGAGCTTTCTTCAACGATCTCCGAGACGCTGACGAGACAAAGCAGTAGCTGATCTACAACTGCAGTGGCTTCGACAAGGCAGCCAGGTTTTCCGCACCGATGCAGTCAACTTTGCTTGTCAAGCGCAGCAAATGGCCATCAAAGGTTGGCAGTCTCATGTTGTGTCGATCCTCACTTGTGTGTCAATGATGCCTTGCCAGTAAGTCTTTTGTGCAGGGTTCCTTCAGCAAACTAGCTTCCTGTTTCAACACGCCTTCCACTACTATAGACATCCACTCGACAAATTGGCCGATCATCACCGCTAGGGGAGACACGCTTCGTATCGTTCAGCTGGTACACTTATCGTGAGTTTACTGTGATTCCTGGCGTCGTATCACACAGCATCCAAAGTTTTGCGCCGCATTCGAAGCTCGCACAATGCAGCTTGTGGACATCTTTGTTGTGCAAATCATAGCAAATTACAAGTGCTTTCCAGACAGCGTACGACAATTTTGCTTGACTTTGTCAACCGCCTCCACCCACTGAACAAAGACCCGAAATTTGAATTGTTAAAGCTACAACGAGCTTATCTCCAGAAAATAGGTGAAATACAGGCACATCGCCTGCTTGGTTACGTAACCTACGTACGATTCTCGAGACTAAACACATTCGTCAGTTTGTCTCTATTTTGAAAATGTGAGCGGTTCGAGCGTGCTGTCAAGTACATATAGCACATATCTCGGTATCACTCCAACTGGTATAGTCGACAAACAGGAGCGACAAGACACAGGAAACACACGCCACTTCGACAATGCAATTGCCCTAGATTGAAACGTCGAGCAATTTACGAAAGCATCTCGTCAGGGCGTCCAGTTGTCATCTTGTGTACCGTCACCGAAACGGACGAGCTTGGACAACAGAATCATCATCGCTGACTTTTGGTCTGGTGGAAGTAAAGTGCACTTCCTCAAAATCATTTCCACTGTTGGTTCATGATACACAACGGTGGTGTTGGCGATGCTGCTCGAAAGACGTACATGCCAATGTGCTATGTCTCACAAGACCTTCTGAGCTACTGCAACACCGTCACCCCTTCATCAGCAGTTTCTATGCACCTGTATTTCTTCAAAATCTTCGGTCAGATATCCTACAAGCATCAACACAGTGGACCCAACACTCCTCATCAGCAAATTTGACCACGCGAATCGGCTTGACTTCGACACTGCAACAACCCGAAGGCTTTACTCGACGTAAACGTTGGTGCCACAATCGAGTAAACATTCCAGCCGCCGAACTCTTGGTTTTCTGAGCTCAAAACAACCGTCCCTCAAGGTGAAGTCGCTTTCACAGTGTCAGCTCGACCGCTTTTAACCGGAAAACTGGATTGTGCTGCATTAGTCTCGTTCACCACGCGAATTTGTCCACGAACACTCACACACTGAGTACCATTCGACCTCCGTAAACATATCCAGCAACACTAATGGCCGGAATTAAAAATGGGGATGTCTCAACCACGACACATCGGCACTTTGACCTTGGTCTAGGATCCCTACGACAATGCCCCATCGGGGTGTTAAGACCAGTTGCCAGCAATAAATGCCATTTGTCCATTGTGCTGTTTATCTAACCTGGTTTGTGCAGCTCAGTTATCGGTGCAAGATGGCTGGGAACTCTGGATCCAAAGCATTGTTGATACCCTGGGCGCTGATAAGCGACAAAGCCATTACTGCATAGCAGCAGCAGTTTACCGGTGAGAGCACATCGCTTTGCAATGGCATCGAGTGTTATTCAAACCAGGTTTTCGTGACGCTCTTGTGCCCATCAACATATAGCCTACAAAATCTTCGCTCTTCACCTAGCACGTGTTAACTTCAACACCTATCCATACCTTATAGACTCAGCTTCGTCCGACACTTCATACAGTACCAGTCATCTGCAGGAACATTGTCGAGCTCCGCGCAATTCTAAGGAAGATGAATAAACAACATGAGAGTTAAATCACTGCCATCAGATACACGAAACGGAACTGAGCGTACCAGGTGGAAAACACGGTCGCAGCCTTTCGAACCATCCTCGGATCCACAGATAACATGCGAGTCAAGCCGAATTCGGTTCTCTTTACAAACTCCGCAGGTTTGTAGATTGCACTCATTGCAGAACCACTCCGTCTCGGGGATTTCAGCGAGGTCGATGCAATTTGCATGGAAAGCTCGAGGGCACCCATCGCAGCAGAGCAGCTCACCTCCCAAACTGCAGACACTGCAATCAACATCCCACTGGTCTTCCGAGCTCTTTAAACCGACGTGAGCATGCCGCTCTGGCGATGACTTGCCGGACGCAGGGCAACCAGAAGCTGTAGAGACAGCAGAATTGGACTCAGCGTCGCTTTCATCAGACCCCGAATCATCGTTACTGTACTTGGTTTGCTTCCGAGATCGACGCCGTGGGGATGGTGACGGCGACTGTCTAGGCCGCTTCAAAAAGGCTTTTCCGCTCTTCTTTGTAGGGACAACCGGCTTCACCGATGTGTCGCATTCGTGGCAAAAGGTTTTTCCGCGAGGGACACGACGAAGCCCGATGCACGAGTAATGGAACACGTGAGGGCAGCCGTCGCAACACACCAATTCACCACCTTCGCTGCAAAGGTAGCAGTCCTCTTCCCATTCATCCACAGACTCGAGCACGTGGCCGTCTTCGTCATCTGCCTCTTCAACCTGCTTCTTTCTCTTGGCTGCACGCTCCTTGCGAGACAACTGCTCTCTTTCTCGCTTCGCACGTGAATTTATCACATCTTCGTTCGACGCGTTCACGAAGCCAAGCACCTCCAAACGATGCATCAATGAGACCAGAGCAGTGGCCATAACAGCAATTGTCTTTCCACGCTTCACATTCTGAATCCAGCGCTCGCGGCAATATTTAGACGGCCACAGCGCAGTGCCGTCGTCTACTAAAGCATCTATAGATTCCTCCTCTTCGTCATCATCCTCGTCATCACTCCTCTCCTCGACTTTGACGTGCTCCTCGTTGGACAAGTCAGCAACATTGTTCGGGTCCACTGCAGCAGTACTTGACGCCAAAGCGCCAGATCTTTGCTTCGACTTGCTCTGAGCGGACATCACCTCACTCTCTAGGGTGAGCAGAGCACCAGCAATGTCGCCAATTTTGTCGATCACTTGTACGGACGTTCGCCACGCCACGCCACCGTTTTCAGGGCGGTCTGGCCAAGTTGAACCTAGCGTACGAAGGCACTTACAAATCCAGTCTTGACCCTTTAGCAAGTCTTCGCGGAACGACTCGACACTTGGATCTGGATGCTGAATCGCCTTACGTGTCGGGTGCTTGTCGTTCCTCCACTGAAGAAATTCAGTTCCCTCATTGGGACCTGTGTCTGCTGTACGCTGCGAGCGCTTCTTGGCACCAGCCTCGTTCACTAGATCGGCAAGCAACAACCCGGGCTTAACGTCGGGCATTTCGCTATCTCCAGTGTAGTCAACCAAAGCTGAGCGAAGGTGAGCCTCACGAAAGACGCGTGTGTCGAGAGCCTCCATTAACGAACCCAACTCAGTTCGGGAAGAGTAATAGTACCACGTTGCGTTGTTGGCATCGTCTTCAGGAACCAACCCATCCCTCGGTGACCCGCTTCTGGCCAGCGACTCATATTTGCGCATTATCTTGTCCGGCGGACCTGGCCTTTCAACATATAGCCGTTGTCGATCGCCTTGAAGAACCCAATAACGCAGCTGGTCTCTGTCCCGCCCAATCGGCTCCGACCGAACAAAGCACTGGCGCAGCAATGCACTGAGGTTGCGCTTTTTCGTCAGAGCTTCCTCTTCACGGGCGGCTTCGGCATCCAGGTTCTCGAGCACATGTGTGGCCGACACAATCTGACGGTCCGGGAGGCCGCATTCCTTGCCCTTTTCGATAGCACTTCGAAGTAAAGTCGCGTTCTTCGATGTCAAACCATCCGTGATACTCTTTTTCGCTATCGCCCGCTTACGCTCGAGTTGCTCCTGCACTTTGTGCTTGCGCGATTTTGCCTCCGCTTTCTGTCGCAGCCGTTCGCGCTGCTTATCTAGTCTCTTCCTCCGCGCAACGTATTCATGCCGAGAGATGAATTCCTGCTGTTGCAGCTTTTCTAACTCTTCTTCATTTTGTAAAAGGGCCTCTTCACTGTAAGCAAGCTCGCCCAAGTCCGAGTCGCTCGCTGAACCAGTGTCTCCCTCGAAATCGCTGTTGATCTCTTCACCACTATCGACCGAAATTGCGTATCCATTGACTCGACCTTTTTTATCACTTCCCAACCAGGACTTCATCGACGTTTTGCTTGACTCCGCAATGTTAGCAAGCTCGACTCGTTGCTTCTCTCTAAGTTTCTTCTCATCCTCGAGCGCGAGCTTCCGGTCAAGCATGACGGCGCGATTGTACTCTTTCGATCGTTGCAAAATTTCGTTGAGGTGCTTACCGAGCACGTGGCGAGTTTTCTCGGTACTAACTAGACGTCCGACAAGGAATTGCAGCAAAGTCAATTTGTGCTGCACTTGCAGCGCCGGGTAGTCCATATCTTGCAGTGCTTTGAATGCAGCTAAGAACGTCGATGTTGAGTGTGTTGTGTAACGAGGCACAGCAACGATTAAGCTGCACAAAATGGTGGGCCAAGTGAGCGGGGTGAGCATTGAGCGTGTTGGCACGCCTACAGTCAACGGGGCGTGCTGGATTTCGTATCGGTATTGCTCGCTGTCGTCCATCGAGCCTTCGTCGTCGGACATGTAGTCCTCGTCCTCTCTGCCATGATGTACGAAAAATAAAACCGCTCAGAACGTAACGATCGCAAGAAAACTGTTGCAGCATCGTACCTGTCCTCCAAGATCTTCTCCAACAAACACATGTGGATCTCAGTCAGCATCGCCGAGTTCTTCGGGTAATTCAGTGCGTGACTAAATTGGTCAACTGTGATATCCGCAAGTTCTAGGACGTCGCGGAATGCATAAATACAATCCCACACAGCAAGCATTTTCCCAACAAACTTCGCCGGGATGTCTCCAAAAGTACATGGTACTGGCCTGTAATAAATTAAAGAATTAGCTCACCAAGTGACCAACGTGGCAACGCCACAAAAGAACGTACGTTGGTTTGTCGGGGCGCGAGGTATCGTCAACAACCTCGGGCGGGACGTCGTTGATTCCGCGCTTTTTCTTCTTCAGGGCCTCCTCTTTTCGTTTGAGGATCGCATCCTCCTTTTCCAACTTCTCCAGCTTTTCCTTTGCTGACCTCACGGTTTGGGCCAGTTCTTCTGCCATCTTGCCAAGCTTCTCCTCTTCCTTGTCCTTATACTTGATTTTCTTGCGACTGAGAATACGGTCCTGCATCTCTAACACACGCTTCGCCTTGTGCTCAATCGCCTCAACCGACTTTTTCGTTAGCATCTCCTCCTTCATCTGTTCCGCCTTTCGTCGACGTGCGTCGCGCTCAAGTTTTTCGGTTTCACGCATAACGCGCGCCTTCTCTTTTGACTCTTGTTTCAGACGCCGTCGATCCAAGCACTCACTGTCAAGTACCACAAACAAACAAACAAACGCACACACACGGACCGAGACAAAAAACAGCAAAACAACAGCAACCTTGTCATGTATAGCCCCAAACATAGTCACCACGTCAGTCTTGCTACGTACGCGCACATCTTGCAATACCACTCTCTGTCCGGGATCATCTCCTCATTCATACCCAAACTGCAAAACAAAAATCGCAACAACACCACAGAAATAAAAAAGGACTTAGAAAAACATACAAAACAATGGACCCCTGTCGTCTTTGTTTCCAGCACCACGTGAACAACCACGCAAAAACACCAACTAACGGATGAGCTACTCCAATACACAAAAAAATAATACACGCACCAGCTCATGTGAAAAGCTCGGGGACAGCGATCGCAGCAGAGCAACTCGCCCCCATCTTTGCAAATGTTGCAGTACCATCGATTGTGGTCGGCCCAGTCATCGTCCACAGTCTCACCACTCTCATTCCCATCATCTTCTTCTTCACCCGACTGCACGGGCGTCGGAGCTCCACTGCCTGCATCTCGTTTACCCCCCACACTCTCTCGATCCTCATCACTGTTATTATTGCACAGCTCAACGACACTCAACATATGAGCTGGTCGGGCCTGCAAGTTCCCGAGCGTCTCATTATCGTCCATAGCATTTGGGTCTTTTTGGGCTGAAAAATGGATATTTTCTGGCAACAAAATGGCACTCTTCTCATTTTTGCTCGAACGGGTCTTTTTTCCACGCAATTTGGGTCTTCCCGCTTCGCGACTGGCCAGCACAGAAGACTGGATAATCCTGGCCTTGCCAGCGTGTTTGGACCTGGACGGAGCTGCACGAGACGGCTGTGATGCCGGTGGAGGCGATTGCGGCGGTGAAGGCAGCGCCATCGTCGAGTCGGAGGCGTCTAAGTCACTGTCTCCGTCGCTCATGGACCTGGAAATGGGTCTTATTGTTAGAAAATGGGTTGGTATGATTACCGAAAACGGGTCTTATTTGTGTCTACAATCGCAATAAAAACGTGACAGCCGACACTTTTGATGTCTTTTGAAGCCACTTACTGGGAGGTCGATAGGGACTTTGCCACACTGCAATAAAGCGTGCAGTAGCGACTGAAAATGGAGCACGGTTATAGGTAGGCGGCAAACACGCCGTTCGTAACAGGTCGCGCACTCGATTGGACTTGTGCCTATTGGACTTGTGCCTTATGCGGGAAAAACAACACAATGCTGGACAAGTTTTTTTGACGTGGTCGGTTTATGTGCAGTGCTTTTGATTAGAGAGGTACCGATCTGCTACGATTTGTATGTTGTATGGGAAGTAGGTGTATAAAGTATGACAAATATGCAGTGTCAGAGACACCGGTTTGACGCTTGCATGAGTAAAGAGTGGCCCGACCCGACGCCACGTCCACACCCTCAGCCGATTCCCAGCCAATCTTTTCGCCTCCTGCCAGTGATTTCGTTTGCTCTCGCGTTTCGAGATCCTGAGGTTCAATGTACTCGTAGAACCGTTAAATTTAGAAGAGCAATGACATTACATTCGTTGAGTAATTGAAAGAAATGTGGTGGACGAAAACTTGGATTACCGCTAGCTTAGACGACGTGGATGCAAGTCCTTTCGATGACACCATCATTAACAAAAGACTGGCATCCTAGCAATTGCATTCGTACCTGTCGTGATATTGATAGTTCCTTCGCCGTTTGGCTTGTTACTTGTAGATCTTCACAACCTAGCAGACAGTGGGTGGTCACAGCCATGTGCGTTTGTTGTGATGTGCGATGTCGATTTCTTAAGCAACGATCTTTACAGTCACGCAGGTACAATGAAGTCCATTGTATATGTGCTGGCACTTTACAGGTGCATTCTCCAGCATTACGTACCCGCACATGTGCTTCTGCAAGTAGCAGTAGCAGCATCTTGTAGCCGTAGTAGTGGCAATATGCATATTTGTGATTCCAGGCGGTGATCCACTACCGTTAAACATGCGGATCGTAGACCCTACAGTGTTCCGAATAATCAGGAAGGTCCCTGTGCCACGCTGTTCAGTATTTATCCGTCGTCGTTCGATCACAAGAAGTCGTGAGTACATCTGAACGTCGTGTTGGCGTCACTTATGAGGTATCTAAAGCACAGACAAAAACATTGGCATTGATCTACCCTACAATCGTCAAGTAACACTGTCTGAACTCTGCGGTCACCTATAGTGGCCACTAACGCCTCCAGTGCAACCTCGCCATAGTCTTTCTCCAGCACAACACGGAGCACTTCCGTCGACTGGCTGAGCGCACATTAGAAACAGCTTAGCTCAGGTGTTCTCAGTGACCCTCGTTTCAGTTTACATGACTCAACTGAATAGAGTGAATATCCATAATAGATCCTTTTGTACTACAACAAACATATCGCTGCCATCAGACGCGTGTTCAAGGGCGGCAATCATCCGAAATGCACCAATGTAACGGCGATTCACATCCGTCAATTTTAGTACATGCGGTAGTGTCATCGATTGCATTTGAATAATGTAGGAACCCATAATGGTGTGCCGAATACGAAATAGTTTGGAACTCCTGGCTACAGATGAATGTCAAATTTTATATAGCTACACTACGCAAACTTAACTCAGCAAAGACCGGTACGCCATGGTGTTTACCGGTACGCCGGATAAAGTCTGATGATGTGGAAGGCGTCGACAATAGAGTGATCATAGCCACCGCTAGTGGTCAAAAGTACGTGTCATAAACTTTCGTGATGTGTGGGAGGTCGACATGCTACATCGTCGTGTCTTCCACGCTTCGCTCCTGCTCGCGCTCCTCGTGCTGCACATATCCCCGCTCGTCATCAAAGCCGAGACAAGCACGAAGAAAAGGTAGCAGCTATATCGACGCACTGGAGAAATAAAAATACAAAAATAACGGCCGCTGTCATGCTCTAACCGTAACACTTTATGTCTCTATTTGGAATGGCTACATAATCCAGTGTCGTGGTGCAGTTCCCGCACGTGTCTGAAGCAATACTGGAGCAGCTCGGGTATCAGAAGACAAACTGGTACTCGTCCTCGGCCTTGAAAATAGTAGCACCCCGCAAACTTGCACCGGATTTCCGCAACGTGAATGCTGTTGTCAACGAGAAGTTCGAAAAGGTGTCACTGAATGACTACAAGGGCGAGTGGCTGATCCTCTTGTTCTACCTGTTCGACTTTACCTTTGTGTGCCCCACGAAGATTGTGGGCTTCAGTGACAGTATCGACCAGTTCCGCAGCATCAATGCTCAAGTTGTGGCGGTCTCCACGGACTCGCACCACACGCACTTGGCGTGGATCAAGACCGCGTACTGAAGGTTGACTGGGCAAGATGAACATCCCGCTCGTTGCTGATATCAGCAAGCGTATCGCTGAGGACTACGGTGTGCTCGTCATTGACGAGGAGGACGAGATGTACGGTGCTGCTCTCCGCGGACTCTTCATTATCGACCCCGAAGGCATCATCCGCTCGATCCAGATCAACGATGACGCAGTCGGACGCAGTGTCGACGAGGCGCTGCGTCTACTTAAAGCGTTCAGTACTCTGCGTCGCATCCACATGAGGTATGTCCTGCGAACTGGAAGCCTGGAGACGAGACCATTACGACGAATCACGTGAAGAAGATGGACTTTTTCCAGCACGTGTATGGCGACAAGTAGCAAGAGTGGGTAGAAATTGGCGGCATCCGACACGTCCACAAGGTGAGAAGGTAGCACGATACCAGGACTACATCAACCGGTATTGCTTTCTCCCTCTTACACGCACTTCTAGTCATGCTGTAAAAATACAGTCGCCACCGCTAAACAAGCACGAACAAGACAACGGACTGATTTGACTCTATTATAACAGAGCAAATGGCTTTATTATAACGGAGCGATAACGACTGGTTCAGCTCTAAACGACCACGCAAGAGCGACCTCATCCTTGGACCCTATTCTGCTTCCAGCTCCACAAGTGCCTCGTCTGCTTCGTCGTCCATGTTCTTTGTGTGTCCCACATTAATTCTGCGGGAACCCGTGTTTCCAGTTCTGGTAGCGATACAGACAGACGGGCACAGCAATACCACCCAGCGTCACAAATAGCGTCATGCCAATGACGAAGCTCTTGGAGTAATCGCCTTCAAACAGCAAGTGCTGGTGGTGCTCGCCTTCTTCCGACATGCGCTTGGCCGAGGCCGAGATGCCGCGACGGCTGGCGGCGCTCATCTTGAGTGCATTGCGCTTGACTACTTGGCTTAGCATTGTTCTTCTGATCACGAGTTTAGTGGAGTTGTGTGGGGGGGGGCTACTGGCTTTGAAAGTTAGGGGAGGGGGGAGGGCTGGTTCCATGAATAAAGCAGACGTTAGGGGGTTATAAAGACGCGAGCTGATTGGATGGAATTGGAGAAGGGGTGTATACTACGGATAGAAATTCGCTGTATACCTCGACCGAGTAGAGACGAGATTTTCAACGGCATTCGGAGAAGTCGAATAGTGAAAAGAAGCGAAAAATAAAGACATTGACGCTGGAGAGACGCACCAGATGTCTGACGCTTAGGATTTATTATTGATCTTGTAAGATGGCTGGTACGTGCTACATCAATAGCTACATACTACACCAAAGACTAGCAACGAATACGCAAGCGCGCAGCTACCAAATTTACACAATACTTAGGCTTAAAACACTACTGTCATAAGCACAAGACGGCGTAGATCGTGGAGAAATTCTGTTGGCTCTTCGAAACTATGAAGAAAGACGCTGAGCTCCTTTGAATAGATTGTAGCTCTCATGAGCGCCGAGCGAAGTCCCAGAACGAAAGAGTAGACCATAAAGTCAGGAGTGAGGAATTCATGATCGGCCAATGTGCTTTGTGTTGCTTCGTAGTAGATTTAATTGACGATCGGTCGTGCTCAGTTCATTCCGACCAAAGCTTACCAATTTTTATCGCTTGTAGACCCTATCAGCGCGCGTAGATCGACCAATGGTTCTCATACAGCATCCTCGGACTAAGTTAGCCGTTGAACCTACAGTAATGTAATGATAGAAACAGGCCATCGATCAAGAAGGTCATACCGCTGCGGCCACACTCATTTGATCCATGTGCCTGTTGCAAGTGCGCAATGGCATAGACCGACCTTAGGTGCAAGCCGTAGTTTATTCTGCGAGGTTGCATTGATAAGTTGATACTTCTTTCTCCGCTCGGGTCTCGACAAGACTCCATTTTGCAATGTGTGACTACAATGAACTCTATCACTACACACTGCGAGCAATCTCAATGCGTTTATAGCTGTACATTTCCGAATGATCAATGCATTTTGCACTGCGGTTATAAGGTCATTTACCACCGTATTTAATTCTTAGCGAGAATGAAGAAAAAATAAATACGGTGGTTGTGGTATGGTCTGAAGTCAGAATCAAGGTCTACCGCGAGTTGCATGCCCTGGACACAATGATAGTAGCTACTTATCAACCTGCAGTCAGATTCTCTCCGAATGAAGGAAGCGTTTCCTCGATAACTACGCCAATGTGTGAGTGCCAGGAATTTTACTAAATACCAACGCCATTCAATTACCACAAAAGACAGTCACCCATTGCGCTACAGCTGCCATCACACCTACAACAAATACGCTCCACTTGGCCTACACGACATGGCCAATCGCCTGCAGCAGTGCAGCGTTGGCCAGAATCTCCAGCGATGGATCCTCCTCCTTCGGATGCATCTCTTTTGCACTGTGTGACAACAGCACCTCTTCAAACTCACCCATGTCTTCCATAAGCCGCTTACCGCTCATCACAGGCACTCGATCAGATGCCAGCTTGGTACTTCTTGGCTCAATCGTCGTCGTTGTTGTGCTGAGAGGATGGACAAGGCCATCCACAGTCCAATTTGGCATGGCAGGGATATTCCACACGGTACTCAGGCGGTTGTATACTGCTTCAGTTGGCGTCCAGCACAACGCGTTATTGTGTGGACTACCAAGAGGTTCCATCTGAATGGCAAGCGGTGACTGTAGGAAAGTATTCGCAGGATGATCAGCCTGGCGGTTTGTCCCTAGCGTTGCGAGTGGGTACACGTCGTGAACTTCTACTGCCATTGCCGACGTCAGTGGCAAAACGCTTCCTGAAGACGTAATCTCCGATATAGTCTCCTCACGACGTTTACGTTGCAACGTCTTTGGTGGTGCGATTCCCCGCTTATGTCGTCGTTTGCAGGAATTCCAGTGGTTCTTGATCGAGTTGTCCGTTCGTCCAGGTAATAGCTTGGCAATGTCAGCCCATTTATTGCCAAACTTGTCGTGCAATTCCTTCAGAATGCGCTCTTCTTCAGCTGTCCACGGTTCTTTTCGAATGGCCGGATCAAGTTGGTTGTGCCACCTAAAGCGCTCAGAATGATCAACACAGCAATACGAGTCCATCTTTTACAGCTTTTGTGCACTTTGCTACTACCATCGTCATGGACTTTGCCCTACCTTTCACGGCACTGCTTGCCACTGCGTCCAGGCAATTTCGTGCCAATGACCGTCCAGTGACGAGTGCCGTACTTGTGTACGAGCTTGAGCATCATAAGATCCTCTTTTTCGGTCCATTTGCTCACAGGTTTGCGTTCTTTTTGGAGCTTCTCATACGGATGCAGGTGCAAGTCCGAGTTGCACGGACTCGATTGACCTTGCATGTCAATGCCAGACTATTGAAGTAGTGCGATGATTATGCCGATTAATTTATTATTCTTATCGATACTGAGCTCCTGTGTGCTAATGGCGGTAGCTGTCGACGTGAGTCTCAGCGTAGCGCCAACGGCCTAAGCTTTTGACTTGCGCTCAGTATGTGGCCAACCGTTTTTGTCGACGGAAAAGATCGAAGACAAAAGTTGCTTCGTCCAACCGCCGAGTATACAAACGCCATGACAAAAAGTGACAAGGTCCACTCGCGTGACAGTGGTCGGGATGCGTACACTGAGAAGGACGCGGAAAAGTAGCTAAGTACGATGTCGTAGGATGGGACAATGAGAGTTCATACCGACGACCGACAATAGAAATAGTGAAGTGCGACCACATATCGTCGTCTACCGATTTGCTTGCTCTTTTAGTAATACCATTAACTCTAGTTGGTTGTTGCCAAGTTGGGCTGCAACATAAACACCAAAACCACGTCACTCGCGACTTGATTCGAACGGCTCCGCCGCAAACATGTTCGTGGCCCGCTAGGGTCTAAATCGGATTAGTGAATGCATGATCGCTATACTCTTCTGTATTCTACAAGCCACCACTCTTGTTGAGTATATACAAATGCGCTTACTCAGTGCAGACAGTATAGATCGCGGCAGCAGGCACGAGCACGACTTAGCATTTACATCACGCAAAATCGTCGCAGCGAGGCGATGCACACCCCATACGGGATACGGTGCCAGTATCTCCATCACTTCTTTTGCTCGTAAAAGTACACATGACATGCCCATACACGGTGGAAAGAAGCCGAGTGGCAGAAGCTTTATCCATCGTCTTTATACTACCGAGATTTCCCCCTCGACCACCGACTGTAAAACTCGTTCAGCGATCTGTACGTGCAGTGCTTTGCCCAGTAGTGCTGTTCTTTATTTCTACCCATACGATAAAAAGATATTATTTCACACTGTTTGATATCCCACTTGTAACCGATTGGGGTGTTTTTTTCGTGCTATCGTCATGATCGTCTGAGCAGCTGTCATGTCGTATGCATTACGTAAAACGTATCCGAGGCTATAAGAGGGGGTGGGTTTAGCTTGTCCGGCCGTCGTTTTCTTCTTCGAAGTATTCCACGCGATAGGTCTCGTACCGGTATTTCCTTCCGCAGTTGCCTGCTTCCAAACTTTAGTACTTCGTCAGGGCGAAAAGTCGGCGCTTTGTCGTCGTTTTATCCATTCAGCGTCTGTCTTGCTTTTGCCCACAAATCAAGTGACCCAATACCCGCTCGCAACATATTTTGCCGATATTTTCCTCCTCGTACTAAACTTACTATACGAGACTTCCTATACAACAACAACTACTACTACTACTACGAAATCAGTACTAGAACTACTAAAACTTGTACTTCCACTACTACCGCCACTTGGTGACCCATGACGAACCACTCGACGTCACCTGAACCTCACTTGCATCATAGTCAACTCTCGTCAACTTGGCTCGCGCCATCTCGAGACTCCATGGCATCTCGCCCAGAAACACTCTTGCAGGAATGCACCCAACAGCCGCGTCCCAGTGGTACCACTCTAAGTGGTACAGCTCGACGTAGTAGCCGGTACAAAAAAAGACGCACCGACTCAGGAGTGCCGGATTCTGATTCCCGCGCGGTGAAAAAGATGTTGAAGTTGGCATTAGCCAAGTCAATTGTTGAGACGAAAATGGTGCAAAATTCTGTGCCATTGCCACATGGAGCTGTGTTTTACCCCACTCGGGAGCAATTTGCTGATCCGATCAAGTACATTGCAAGGTACGAGCCAACAGCCAGTGGTTTCCATTTGCCTCTTCTGTTTAAATGGACTTTGGGGTTCAGGTGTGTTTCAAAAAGGTGTGGAGATGTAACATTTGGATGCTCTATTTGTCGGTGTTTTTCATCTTTTGTTTAGTATTGAGCACGAAGCTGCTCGTACGGGTATCTGCAAGATCGTTCCTCCACGAGGGTGGAATCCTACTTTTGCTATTGATCTAGAGGACGATCACGTGCATTTTGACACGAGAAAGCAGAAAATTCATGAGCTGCAGGTTGTTGCCAAGATTGGTCGTGGGGATCTTTTTTAGTCTTGAAAGGTTGTTGGATACTGATGGAGATGCATGTGTATTGTCGGTGTCTATTGGGTGTGCTCTTTTGCAGGAAGGACGTGCATATGGCAAAGGCAGGACGCACACGTTCAAGTCGTTCCGGGAAGATGCTGACGCTTTTCGGAAGCGGTGGTTTAGTTCGAGGGGACTAGACCCGACAACAACAACGTCGGATGAGGTTGCACAGGAGTACTGGCGAGTTGTCCAGATGGGAGGACCTCGTACTGAGGTAAGCCATATCTGGGAAATGTTGGGGAGGTGATCATGGTGGAGGATGAAGTTAATGGTGGACGATGAGTTGGTATGTAGGTGGAATACGCCAATGACCTTGATATTGCGCAAGTTGGCAGCGGGTTTCTGCGCTCCAGCAAGCGGTTCGCATCTCAGGCAACAAAAGGTATAGCGAAGCTACTTCCATTGCTCGCTGTCATCATAGCAACTGATAATAGATGATTATCGTGCACACAGGACGGGAAGCAATCGACTTTACAAACCCAGAATACTATCGAAATACTGGATGGAATCTGAACAACCTCCCGGATGCGTATGGCTCGCTGCTTCGTCATTTAGGTGCGGCAATTAATGGCATTAACGTGCCGTGGTTGTACTGCGGTATGTTATTTGCATCATTCTGCTGGCATGCCGAAGACAATTACATGTCGAGCATTAACTACCACCACTTCGGTGCCAAGAAGCGGTGGTACGGAATTCCTTCCTCAGATGCTGGAAAGTTTGAGACTGTAATGAGGACGCAAGTGCCCGAGCGTTTCCGAGAGAGCCCGGATTTGCTTTTGCATCTAACTACTATGGTGGCTCCATCAGTTCTGCAAGATCGAGGTGTGAGAGTATTCACACTTGTTCAAGAGCCTGGAGAAATTATTCTGACTTTCCCCAAGGCGTACCATAGTGGCTTTAGCGAAGGCTTTAATTGCAACGAAGCTGTGAACTTTGTGCTGCCAAACTGGATCGACTTCGGAAAAGAGTGCGTCGAGATGTACCGTAGTTACGGACGAGTATCTATCTTTTCGCACGATCGATTCGTGTTCCACTTCGGGTCGACGCAAAGTCTTGATGAGTATTCCGTTGCGGACTGTGAGATGTTGCTGAGAGAGTTGCGGCGGTTGTTTCACGAGGAGAGAGGATACAAAAAGGCTTTTCTTGCCGAAGGGTTACAGAATGTGGAGGAGTTAAGCGGCGATGTTATGCTGGACGAGCAGTCCATGGATGTGGATGACGTACGGCAGTGCTTCTTGTGCAAGCACAATGTTTTCTTTTCGGGTGTTATCTGCGTATGCAATCCCAATCGGTTATCGTGCTTGCGTCACACAAAGCAAATGTGCGACTGCGCGATTCGGAAACGCACGCTGTTGCAGTGGGTAAGCACGGCTGAACTACGGTACGCAATCCGACGCGTGCAGACAAAGATGCGAGCTCTGAAAGAGGAAGGTGGTACATCAAACTTGAGTCAACTGCAACTCGGAGGTAGTGCAATATGTGATGCATCAGCCGTTAGTCATGGGTTCCAGAATTGTTCGAGTGTAAAAGTATGCCACATGTTCATGTAGGTAGAAGCGTCAATTGCTACTGCGCGTTGGACCTGAACAAGTCTATGAACTGCCGGGTGAGTGAATCCACATTCTAAGTTTATAAATATCCTCTGAGCATTCTAAACACGAATCACCTCTCACGTTGTTTGTCTGTTTACTGATGATGCGAAACTTATCACACGAATCGATCGAAAGCGTTGCAAGAGTTCGCTATAGCTGGTTGTTGAGAAAGGGAAAAACATCCGAGGTGTCTTCGTTTTATGGACCGGACGAGCATATCTTGCGGTTTACATATCTGTATCACGCATGTGCGTGACAGACGTGCTCGGGACTGTTGTATCGGTTGCACAACTTGGTTCCGACTGCAACAGAGTCAGTAGATCTTTCAAACACTGGGCAATCGTCGCATTATCGCACAACGAATGCAGCGCACGTATTCATGACTCTTTTGATGTACTCTCTTCATTAATCACCATTTCGAGTACTTTTTTCTCATTGTCGAGGCTTGTTAAAGATATTTGCGTGGTTGTCCTAATCCATCGTAAGCGACTAAGCCAAGAAGTGCTATCAACAAACCTGTGTATTGGTTTCGTCCATTAAATCGTCAAGTCGTTCAACAGGATTGTTTATCTTTACCTGCTTTTCGCCCCTATTACTTATTCTCAGGTTGTTGTTGTACTTATCCTGTAGTCAAGTAGTTCATGACTTTAACTTGCCGATTTGGGAACAGAACTCGTTCACGAGATTCATCAGACACCATTTGGTTGATAGGAAAACTCAATACTATCCGACTCATTGTCCACATGATGTATTGGCGATGGCGGTGCCTTAGCACGTGGTTGTACGCGAGTGAAGAAGTACATGGCTCCGATGGAAAAGTACAGGATAGCAACGATAATGGATGCTAGAAACTCGTAGCTGGACGTTCCGCTGTAAATGATCGACACCATTCCAGCGACACACAAAGTCATCGACACAAGAGCGCCAGGGATACCAAATGGACTACGGTACGGGCGAACTCGACTTGGTTCTTTGATGCGAAGTTGGATGAATGAGGTCAGCTGAAAGACGTACGAAATCACAGCACCTATCAGTGCGAGATTGATCATCACCGAGCCCAGACGAGTATCTCCGATAACATAGTGAAGCACCATTACAACGAGGAATCCCACGCTGCTACCAGCAATTAACGATACATACATGGTACCTCGCGTCGGGTGTATTCGAGTGAGAATATGCGGTAAGTATCCATCCCGAGCAATTGCGAATAGCAGTTGACCCATGCAGAAGATGAACGAGTGGAAGCTTGCAATGAGGCCCAAAAGCAGCATCCATGAGAATCCCGATGTTGTGCTGTTGTTACCAAAGACGCTTTGGTACCCTGTTAGCAGCGGTGATGCACTATTGTAGATATCCTCAGCTCCAGGGTAAATCATTGAATTGAAGACGACGGTACAAAAAGCCAGAAATACGAGTGTGAAGATGGACGTCACGAGCCCAATTGGTAGGTTGCGTCCTGGATCGATCGTCACTTCAACGGCAAGTGGCAGTTCCTCGATCCCTAAGAAAAACCACAAGGCGAACGAGTAGCCCTTGACTGCACCATCCCAACCTCCAGGGTACTCCCAATTGACATCCGAGACCCATTTTGGATACGACACTTTAGTAGCTGCACCAACGTAAAACACGAGCAGAATAACCACTGACACCACCGTCGTAAACGCTTGCACGCGGAAGGTCATTTCAACACCAATGATGTTGAGCGAGACAAAGAGCACGTAGAAAAGAGTCCACCAGATCGGTCCGTAATCGGAGCTCAAGTTTAGCAGCTGGTTCATGTACGAGCTGATACCCGTGACAATCACGGCACAAGTGATGACAACCTTCAGACTCTCGGCTTGTCCAGCGAAGAAAGCAGCGCGAGGACCGATGGCATGCAAAGCAAAGACATAGGGACCGCCACCGGATGGCACTGTCGTTGAGAGCTCAGCAATCGAGAATGCCAGCAGAACGTAAAGCACCGTAACAAGAGACAAGTTGATGAGCAAGCCGTTGAAACCAGCCACGAGACCCGTCTGCCAGCCAAAGAAGTTGCCGCTGATGACAGCTCCTACGCCAAGTGCCCACAAATGAGGCGTCTTTGCGTAGCGAAGAGACTCTACAGAATCGCTTCCGCTTTCGGCTAGAGCCATGCAGGTATCTTATGGTTATAATTCCTTCCTCCTCTTCTTCTTCCGCTACTTCTAAACTACTTTGGTAGGAATCGTATTGCACTGAAGCTTTTTGACGGTTCGAACAGGAGTTGCAACATCGAGGCACGGACTTATAGTCGTCGCCGGTTTCTAAGATACCTCAGACGTTGTTCCTGTATCATTTTACACGAAAAGCGTTTCCTCACTTCAACTATATCAACGGTACCACATTACAACCAGAAGAAAAACGAGCTGACGACCGTCGACATGTGCTATACTAATGTGATTCCACTGGCTCTTTTTGACTACCACCGTGCTCGTCTCCCCAAAGTCGCTGAGAATAGTGACAATAATGTACTACCAGCTCACATCTGAGTTCAGTACTGTATAGTGGTAGTAACACTACTGACGTGTGTAGTTTACGAGTCCCACGTGTACCCATCTCCACCTCCGATCTTCCTGCAGCAGAGACACTTGTCCAAATTCCGTTCTCGTCGGTCTTGGATATGATCCCGCTACACTATCGATGGGGACACGCCATCAATTCCCGTGCCTCGCTTGCCACAGTGCAAGAGGAGATTCAACGTGCCGGAAAGCAGCAGTTTGCGACGCCAAATTTCGTGAATGCTATTGAGGCCGATATCATTTGGGACAAGGAGCAGCAGACTCCGGTCATGGGTCACCCACCTGCTACGAACGGAGACTTGACTTTTGTCGACTTTTTACAGACCATGTTGGACATTGCGGGACGGTTTCAGCGCTCTATGACGAGCCACGATGATATGCCATTCATTGTGAAATGCGACTTCAAAAGCCAGCAGGCATTCAAGGCCTCGTTGGACTTGCTGGCGACGTTTATAGCGCAGTATCCATTTACTCGCAGTGTCTTTATCAATGCTGATATCTTGCCAGGACCTGAGAGTTTAGGTGACGTGGCGTTTGATGCTGCAACGTTTTTGAAACACTTTGATGATCTTGGTGCCATTGACAATGGAAAACATCGTCACAAACTTGTGCTTTCAGTCGGCTGGACCACCGTGAACGGCAAGGACCAAGACGTGTATAATAATGGATACTCGCACGACATGGTTGACGCTATGCTGCGTCAATTGCAGCCATATGGAGACCGATTTGTCGTGACGTTTCCACTACGCGCGACAAGTGTGCGGTATTCGTGGCCATCATTGTGCCAGCTGCTAGAGCAACCAAATTACGGATTCACTCTTTGGTGGGCGCTCACGCAGATGTCGGATGATGACCTCGAGTGGATGTACAAAACGTTGGAACTCGATATCCACGAGGAAGAGCCTACAGCCACTCGCCAATCCTACGCTGGTCGAACGTTCTACGATATCAAGGGCTTCAGCAGGTTCTTGGCAAGGCGTAAATGAATAACTGAGTCCCTCACACATTGTACAAGATGGAAGGGAGGAACAAACAAGTGCAAATAATGTGTGGGGTGTGGGAACCTGAAGATTAAACTCAAGGCGTATGAGTTTTAATGCTTGACGTGCTTATCTTTGTTGTCATATGCATGTGGATGATCTAGTTGATACAGCGGCTTTTTATCGGTACGTAGCTTATTACCAGTGCTGTGCTTGCTATCATAACGATCGCTGTTGTTGATGTATAGAACAAGAGTCGTGGATGAACAGTCAATGCAGATGACATGCAAAAAAGGGTTTTAACCATCACATAGTCTATAGCACTCTAAATAAACTCCGTCATGAAAACTGATAGAACACGAAGGGACTGTGTGTGAAGTAAGGAAGAACACGCGAAATGAGTGTAGACCACACGTATTCCGTCATGCATCGCCTATTTTCATGTACCGTTCATGTGCACCCATTTGTGCGGTGTTCCCGAGTCGATGTTGCTCAGTATTAAATTTCCATCCGCTTGAGTCGACGCCAATACTAAAAATGAGTCTTGTCTCGAAAGTCGCGAGTCTGTATCAGAAGTCGGTCAGCAAGACGCTCGGCATGTACGGCCTTAAGTACGACGACGCGCTCGTCGACACGGCCGCGGTACAGACCGCACTGCACTGGGTCAAGGGCGAGGACTATCAGGCGCGTACCAAGCGCATCGCCCGCGCTGCGGACTGTTCGCTCAAGCGCAGCTACTTACCGGACGAGATTCAGGCTATTCAGCGTCCACTGGACTTTTACATGTCGGAGAAGGTCATTGAGGCCGAGACGCTGGCAGACGAGCGCGCGGAGCTCACGCGGTGGTAGACAGGAGTGGGGCTTGTCTTGCTGCTACTTCAGAGAGAGAGAGAGAGAGAGAGAGAGTGGAGGAACGCAGAGAGAAAGAGAAGAAAACACGCTGTGAACAATGACAAATCAATAGTCGGGTTTTTATGAAAAAAGCGACGAATGAGCTGTTTTTTTTCGTTGGGTGGGCCGAATTTGGTGTGGTGGACACTCATGTGTAGGTGTCGGCCAAGATGACATGTACCCACGTCTGTTAGCGACAATGCAAGATAAAAAGTAACTGGTCAAGACTGATAATTTCATAACACTGTGTCTTTCATTGGCTGCATCATGTCGTTTGGATTAACATTTTGCCCGTTCGGTAGTAAATGTTAATACAAAGGAGACGGTATTCGCACATAATCAAGATCCTGAGCTCGTCAAATGGCGACAGTGCCACCTCGTTAATATCTTCCGCATTGTATTTTTGTGCTCGGCTGTTCGAATCAGCCATGACTACCGATTTTGACGCTGTCATCTTTTTTATGTCATAACATGTTTCTGCTTCACCTCTTCGGTTAAACAGCTAGCAACTATCCCGTCGAAAAGTTATTGCAGCATTGTACAATCTGCTACACCGCGCTAAGCTTTTACTGCTAGAACATAGTTAAATACTTGTGCAGCATTGCCACTTTATAAAACTCAATTGAGGATTCAGCCATTCAGCGCCTCCACGACAAGTGTCGAAGTCGAATAGAAATCGGCACGTGACCATATTAACGCGTTGATTCCAACTTGTCGTATGCCGAATAGGTACAAGTTGCAGTATAATTTTACAAGCATTAAAGAGCAGCTCTTTGAACTGTTCATAATGTTGTTCATAGCATCCACATCAATCCAATCAAAAAATAAAGCGCTTTATTTATAACATGCTGTTCGGTATCGACAATTTGAACCGGTAAAACACAGCAGAACCCATCCATTCTGAAGTAACCATTTGCCCAAATGGACTCCAAGACATCGAATGCCGAGCGCACGGCTCGATACGTGCACGAAGAGAAGCTCAAGCAGAACATGGATGGACAGACGGACACGAAATTGCCATGTCGATGGTTTCTCGATCGTTCATTCTACTGCATCAGTACGTTGTGAAGTAACAGCTATGACTGAGTCGCACGAACGAAAAAGTCGCTTTTTACCCACTCTCAAGAACACTTTTTAACGTCATTTTTTGTTTTTTGTTTTTTGTACCAATACTATAGCGCCTGGAAACCAAATGGAGCACTTTTATCGGTATGGCCAAGTAGATGAGTGCAAGTTCACGTGGAAGAACATGTACCTGTGCTTTCGATCCAGCATGATGGACGAGGAAAAGCGGCAGCAATTTCTCAAAGACACGCCACTAGATGCGTCCAAAGGTCCACACGTTACGGACGTGTGGGAGTCAAAAGAGACGCCTGGCTGGTAGACAAACCTGCTTGAACCAATGGACCAGAGTACAGAGTAGCAGCAGCTACACACCAAACTTCCAGATACTTGCTCAGTTACTCACTTGCTTGCTTGGCAATTTACACTCAGGTGCTCGACTCGTTCCTCACTTGCTTGTTTTTATTTCCAGTTGGACTTCTCGGCTGCCACGGTACACTTTGTTGGTTTCCACACTTGTCTCTCTCTAATCCTGCAGCCATTCCTCCATGCCGTGCAAATCACCAGGCAGTGCCGACGGCAAGTTCTGTCCAACACCGTGACCTATTGGCATAGGCAATGAGTCCAACGTCGACTCTAATAAGGCGTCCAACGGGTCCACAACGTCGCCATTTGAGTTGGTGAACGGAATTGGCTCGTTGCAAGCAGCAGCACTCGCCGTCGGCCTTGCTGGTAACATCGTACTAGATGAAAATGTCTCACTGACCGGAGAGCACGTGTCGCCTCCACCAACGTGGAAGCTTCGCATGGAGAGCAAATCCAACTCGTTCTCAATGTTTTGCGTCAGCTGGAAGTCAAAAGCTTCCGTGGACAGCGGAGGCAAACCCACGAACGACTTCTTCGAGTTCACATGCAAATTGAGCAGCGTATCCAGGTCCCCCGTCTCTTCATACTGCTCGAAAGCTTGATGCAGTGCCGAGTCGTCCGATGCAATGAGCAGCATCTTGAGCGAATCTTTCTGCTCTTTACTGATCTTGCCACTGGCTGCCAATTTATTCACGAGCCAGAACTTGGACGAGAGACTGCGTCCTCGCTTGGACTGGCGTGATTTGCCTGGAGATGCACCCACGCTTGATACAGGACAAGATGGTACCGTCTCCAGTACCGACTTGTTAGTTACCATGGAATCACTACATTTGACCGTATCAGACGGAGCCAACTCAGCGTCCAAGTCATGGAAATCCAGCGTCTCCATTATATCCAGCAGTTCAGGAGGAGGCCCTGCTGCTTCATTGAGCTGGAATCCTTCTAGAGACAAGAGATCTCCATCCCGAATCGACCGATCCAATGCACTTTTGCGAATCTATCACCAGGTCATCATTAAGTAAGCGTTAGAACACGAAAACAAATTCGTCACAGCTTATCATGTCGAGGAAAATAAAAATCAGTAAGTAAAATATAAATCCACGTAAAATACAGACATACCACAACTCCTTTTTCGCTTTTTGACTTGGTCGGGTGCAGTAGCACTTTGCACTTGGCCAAAATACTCGGCGCGGGCTCGTCGTCTGAGTTCGTTATGACCTGATAAAAGTCGCTCAGCACGCTCTCCCACTCAAGCGGACGCTGCAGACACACGAGCGATGTGATGCTCGTCAGTGGGTTCAATAGCAGCACGCGGATCACATCGCCCATGGCGGGCGTCGAGCGGTTGAAATTCAGTGTGGCAATAACCAAAAAGCCAGCGCAGTGTATCGATTCTCATTGGTCGATAGGAGGATAATAAATAACTTACGAGACAGGGAAGCTCAAATTTCCCATTCGTATTGCTACAGTTATTGCTACCGACAATCGCGAAAGAAATGTTTGTTGACTACCCGAGACTGTTGATTATATCGCAATGAGTTGTCCGCTCTTTGTGTCACTTAGCAAAATGATTATGCATATAGACCTCGCACCTATAATGGACTGTGGCATATGAAATCGACCGCTGTTTGTGGTAGGCAGAGAGTACACAACGTTCGACGAGAGAAACTTGTTGACGGACGTTCGGCTGCTGTAGTTGATGTTGATGACAAATTGTACACAAGAGGCGATACCATTAAGCAATATAGCTGCGCACAGTACGACGGAGTTGATGTTTGGCGAGCACTTACAGCCCAGAGGTCATGCTGCTGTCGTGAACGATATGATCACCACCGCGCCGCAGCAACGCGTGACGGTGCGCCAGGTTTATCACAAAACTTTAAGACGACCACTAGTCGTGGTGATAGACACCAGGTACGATAACCACCAAATCGTGTGTCTGATAGTTCGTACCGATAGACCGCGGAGCACACAAGCATCTTTAATAATGTAAACATTCCGTATCACTTCCGTGACTACCACAAACCTTTTGTCATGTCGGTCGAAGCTAAAACCTACTGCCAAGCTGATGGCATGCAAAGCAAAGACAGATAATTTACTACCTGACGATATAGCAGCAAAAAGCACGTAAGATTTAACAACGATAATGCACCGCATACAGTCAAAACTCTTTTGCGTCATAGCGAGGTGATAAACAATCAAAACGGAGATCATCACTCGTTGAATCAAAATGCGAACGCTTTATTTATCAAATGGTTTTTTTCGTAACCCTTTTTTCTACCTCCTTCTTGAATCGTCGGTGATAAGAGTCGGAAATCGCATGTTTTTACCAGTAAAAACGTCGCACTTTATCGAATAGTTGCGGTACGAGTCGTCACCGTCCGGGAGGGATGACACCCTAGCTGCAGTGCCGTCTCTAATCGTCCGAGTGCTTCTTTGACGCGTCTTGGGCGTCGTACCGCTTATAGAAGTGACTGATGCGGTCCATCTCGCCGTCCTTAAACTTGTTCCAGACGAGACCACAGCCGAGGCCAAGCACCGTGGCGACCACAATGTCCTTCAAGGGCGAAATCATAGCGAGCAAATTCTGTGGGAGGTAGAGGAGGGGTGTTGTAGACTGAGCACAATGAGTGGAGACTGTCCGACGAGCGGATAGGTGGCACGGTGTCGAATGGACACGAATTCTAATCGGAAATGGCTCAGATCGACCAAAAACATGAGGTCGACATCCCGCCTTCGAAGACAACGCATATCCTGTAACATACAATACTGCTGCAAAATATCAACTTTGTAGTTCATTTAAAAAAACACGAGAGCTGTGCAGTAATGAAAAGACTTGAGGAAATCTGGTAGAAGAGGTGTCGTTCCTATGACGGACGAACCTGCTGATTCAAGGATGTGCAGAATAGTGGTCTCTTCTATGACCTGGTCGCCATCACATTGTGTGGTGAGGATTGATTAATGGCGTCTGACTGTTGATGATTACTGCAGTTATTAAGATCGTTTGCGTCAGTACAAATGTGGTCTGCTTTCGACGTATTTAGGTGTCCGTGTACAACATTTGGACTGATGTTTCTGTTATGGCGGCATGACACGGTCAAGCTGCTCTCCGAGTATCGGTCAACTTCGTTCTTGCTTTATCTAGTCGAAAACGACGTATCGCAATCTGGGGTGTCGTACGTTTTTGGCGGCACCATTTGACGTGCGACACACAGACAGAGACCGATGCGGCTTCTTATCGACTTGATGATGCGTGTAAGCTTCTTTCTATACATGCTTCTGCACGACACGACGATCAAAATGGATGTTGCATTCGTGACAGCCAACGTGCTCGGTTGCCTCGAGTCGATATTCCCACACAACGCCATCATCAATCTCGCTCTCGAACACATTAAAAGCTCTGTTATTATCAGCCAGAAGGACATGGAATCTCCATTCAATAGCTCACTCGATTGCGCTACGCAGCAACAACAAGTCGAGACCTTTTCTAGCCAGCCACACCTCTTATCATCAGGGCAAGAAAGGTAAAGCATACGCCTCGTATCGTGCCCTATGTATCATCATCACGTCTACTCCTATGTGTACCTATTCCAGCCAGCCGTCGGTCAGTCCAGCCAATAGCCAATAGCCAGTAGCTGGTACCGTGATAACAGATGTATTCGAGGAAGTGTATACATGACCGTATCGGACTTAGTGGGAACGCCAGTGAACCACCCATTCCCTTGTCATTCGTAGCTCTCGGTCTATAATGGCGCGTCGAGCATCGGCGCGTAAAGGCAAGAAGGTCCTTCGGTCTTCCAGCGTCAAGGCCAATGACAAGTCCAATAGTGGTGCTACGCAAGTGAAGAATC
>JH598294.1:161823-175918 GCA_000173235.2 Hyaloperonospora arabidopsidis Emoy2
ACTTAGCCTACTCATTGCATCATGTGCAAAACCTCTGCTCTGGATCCGAAGTGTCGACTGAATACAATCGCGTTACTAATTGTCGTTGATAACTCGTCAACATGGTCGCTCCACAGCAAACTGTTATGGTGTTTCAATAGTTTCCAAGGTCTGTTCACATGTTAAAGTCCACCTTTCGACACTCGATGTTGAACCAATTCGTCACTTTCTGTCAGCTTAGCCCGTTCAACATACAGGTCATATCGCTTGCCATGTCGCTATCCAAGCTAACGAGGTTCCAAAAGTCGCGAGCACATAACATCATGGATCAAACATGATTCCTCACGCAACACAACTCGTACATTTTCACGCGTAGCCAAAACAGAACTGCACAAGCTAGGATGACATTCCCACGATCAAGTAACACACGCATTCCAAGCAATAAATGGCCAGACATTAGATAGTATCGGATCTCTTTAGCAAAGAGCGACGATTAAAAAAACAGCCTCGAATCTTATCTTCTTCGTACGAGATAAACACCCAGCAGCAGGCTTGCTAGAGTAGACACAATTCCACGAGCTTCACTCCCCAGTGCGGAACTAACGGGTATCGTAGACTCCTTCCTGACATCTGTAGCTTCGCTGTCGCCAACTTCGAGTTCACTGTCACCAGCTGATACTCTCCCAACTATATCGTCGCGACTACCTTGACGCATGTCGCCAACTTGAGTGTAATTGATCTCATGGGCACCGTACCAGGAACCATTGGATAGCTGGTACTCAATCAAATAGTTCGACAGCACCCGAACCGGGCTGTCACTACGAATAATGTCGAGATTCTTTTCAAATTCTCCACATATAGCTGCTTCCGAGTCGCTCGGTACACCTGCTTCTTTAGCAAGATTCACACATTTGCGCCAAATCACCAGTTCAAGGAACCGCTCTGCTGTCGGGGGTGGTTCCCACCCATGGACGAGGTCGACGTGAATTTTCAGTAAAGTCTCAGTTGAAGCTTTCAGTGGGAAACCTGAAATGGTGCATTCCGGAAAGTTGGCTAGCAGTACACCAGAGAAGAGAGCGATACAGGACATGGACGAAGCCATGTTTGCCACTTGTTCACTCGTAGGTTTCTTGCCGAGGAAGGGGAAAATATGGTACTGTGCATCCACGACGCAGAGGTCAAAGAGCGCTCGGTTTCGACTGTAAAGGACGTAGATCTTTTGAGCTACCGTGGCATTGCAAACAATATCGTTTACAGCCTGGAAGGTCGGGGATGCCGGCACTGCCGTGGGAATTGGCGGGAGCGTCACTTCCGTCATTGGTGCCAATGTCGCTGGTGCTTCCGTGACGACTTCAGGAACGGACGCATTTGTGAAATTCACCTCAATAGCTGCGGTCGGTTCAGGGGGTACCCAGTCGTCTGCGGCGGTTCTGGGGTAGAGAACCACGAGTGCGAAAAGGACGATGAACAGCCCCGTCCTTCCTGTCATGACGGACAATGCGCGGGTGGAAAAATGTGTGGTGCGGCGAGGATAAGCGGAAGGGCTTTGTTGCACAGAAAGTGGCGCGGACAAGGCCAGAGCTCCCGATCAGAGAAGGTGAGGAACACGAAAAAAGGAGCTCGAAGAACTGGCTGGACATGATGCATGGATGCTGTCCCTATTGCGCTATTATTACACACTTGACGTCATGTGAGACTTTAGTCGCTCTTGTTATACAGGAGTTAGGGCGATCGGAACATGGCACTAGCAATTAACTATGTACGCTCCATCCCGTTTTAGAGGCAAGCGCTATTTACATGGTAAAGTCAGCGACGACGAGACCTTCCGTTTGTGTATACCGCATATATGGCCCTAAATTGGACGCTCTCGATGTTGCTATCAGAAGTCCTCCAATTGGCCTTTTCATGATCAGTACGTGTTATCTCGACGATACACATCGCTCTATCTCTGATAGAATGGGAACGATCGCGAAACGTCCAAATGGAGACTTTATCTCATGGATACAGAGAGTGTTTATCTCATTTGATCAGCGATGCCAGAGTCTGACTGCGCGGTACAACTTGCATCTGCAGTGGAAATCCTCTCGAAGTGGTTGCGCTCTATTCACACTACTTTTTCTTGTTGTTTCCCACTACATATCATTCTTCACTTCGTGCAAACTTTGTTGACCCGCGTCTGCAGATCTTCTCGTTGGAGCGAGGCGTCGTCAATTTGAAGACGCTAGTTCAACGTGTTTTCTACATAACACTCACGATACATGCTCATGCGTAAAAAAAAAATAAGCACTGAGTTGTTCATATCAGACACTATCACAGCAAGCCGTCGCCCCAGCACGGCACCAAGTACGCACTACACGTGCATATCCTGTCAGGTGGCATGGAGTAGTTACGTTTATTAGCACTGATAGTGAAGTCACAGCCGGTTGGCTTTTATATCAAAACAATGACGCTGTAATTAATGTCCAGTACGACTGCGAGCGGCGGTATGCTGTGCGCACAGGAGACACCAATGGTAAGCGTATGTGTATCATCATCCAGCGTAGTGATGCGACAGTCGTCATTCAAACTGCGCTTTATAGCAGCGTCTCTGCTCGAGCACGTCCCTCGGTGTACTTGTGTACGTAGAGGACATAACAGACGCTTGCGATGGTGAGTATACTCGCTGAGCTAAGCAATTGACGTCACCATGTCTTCCAAGCCCTCTAATGTAATATTGACGATGACATGTTTGCATGTGAGCGCTAACCGCGTTCGTTGCAAAATCTATTTTGAGTAAATATCTGGACGGCGCGAGCGTGCACCAGCGACGACAATCCGTCTCTTAGTCCCGCATAAAACTTATGGTCAACTTCAGCGACAAAGCGTAGTTATTTGGCCGTATCCCAAGTGGCGACGAAATGAAAATTATTACGGGAACGTCTGACGTCCCGTCAACATCCTCAACAGTCTATCTACCAGCCAATAAGCATTTGACAAAGTAGACTCGATCGCTTGGCTCCAATAATCACGAGAGCAATTTGATCATGCAATGTGACGACAGCGAATATGTTTCTGTGGGTTGGCACCACAAGACTCCATTTCGTCACTTTGCATGATCAAAATTTTGGGATTTTTTAGGTACTATAGAATCTAGCTTTTACAACATAACAGCACCACTAACATATTCACATTTGGACTAGGTTAAAGTGGTCTAATTGTCACCTCACATTCGAATTTATACTGAAAACGCATCACATTTCATACGAAATAGTCTATCAGGGTCCACGATCGTAAAGACAAGCGCTACGACTAAGCACAACGTGACGGTCTTGAATTTACGAAGCAAATAAGCGACAATATTGGCGGAGGAACTTCCGTGGTAGATAGACAGGAGAAAGAGGCATTCGTTGCTCTGTATAGCTGGGTACTGACGTACTAGCACAATAATCTAGCAAGTGATAGTCTTTGACAAAGTTATGATACTTACGCTGCAGGCGCCGAAGTTTAAAGTTGGAAGATCGAGACAGCTTAAATTTGTCAGGACTTAGACGTGGAACCTCCTTATCATCGATGCATTTCGACACCAGTGCCGTTCCTACTTCGCTTAGTTAATTGTAAGCTCGCACCGGAATCCACAAGGCCATCTTTTCTCAGCTCCATCGAACGCATTCCAAGAGCTCTAAGAACACTTTTGATTCACATTTTAGTTAGTTGCGACTGCCATACGATAATGAGTAGTACATGCGAGCGCTGTTTCATCCGAATTCTTTCTGACGAAGCTTTTTCTCCTCGTTCTTACGCGAGAGCTCAACCTTGTGTCCGGACTTTAAATAGGCAGGTCAGAGGTCATTCATATAGTTGCTTTGAGGCTGTGGTTGTAGCAGTCTGTATACCCCTTGCTGTGAGCCCACCTCGCCGTATCTTATGGGAAATGTATGCTTGTCTGCAAACTCGGCCTTACCACCATCGCGATTTAAGACATCTACTGGTGACTCACATAAGCGCAGATGCACTTCTTCGCAGCTCACAATGAAATCCACGAGCTTAAATGTATGAGCTACAAAGACCCACATCGAACAAATGGTACAGAAACATGCTCAACCAGCACGTGGCATGTAGCTCACGGGTCCTGATGGGCCAGGAAAAAGGGCCATCTGTCCCTCTCCACGTCGGCACCTCACATCTTTCCTACTGGTCTTCACCTTTATTTCTCGAGTTGTAACGACATATTCTTACTCGCGTATCGTTATTTACCAGTGGCTTGTATTCAAGGGTTGTACGTGCGAAGTTATTCATCAGATCGTCGTGGGTACCGTGAGTGAAATCAATCGATAAGTTAAATCTTTGGATTTATACATATCAGTTGCTGATCGTTCATTCTATGGTTTGTACTATATTTTGACAAATTGGTCTCGCACAAAAATAGTTAATTATAAAAAAATGTCTTCGACGCATTATTTAATAGCATTCTTTCGCATTGCTCTCGATGTGGATCTGCAGCGTCTAATACGTCGTCAGCTGAGAATGACCTCTTTGACATCATTTCTGCATTGGACGCGCTAGCATTTCTATTCTTGTTCCAATCGCGTTACTTCTTTACATTTGACGTTAATACACTACGGCTACCACCGCAGTAGAGAAGTGTGACCTTCGACGTGACCAATGCAAGAATGTTAGAACATCAGCTGACTACTCACTCTATCCGTTTTGCTCACAATAGCTTTCGTGAAATTTCATTATTCGTTCGAGCCGAACTGTATTTCAGCCAATCGACTGCTTCTATTTGATCGACTCTTTCGTAACGACGTTACTGCATCACACGACCATCATTCTGCTCTCGCACATAAAAAAACAGTCGTCAACGTTGTTGTTCCTCCGACCTGTTTACGTCGCTAATGTGACACGTCTGTAGCTCAAGCGAGCAAAACAGCTGATTTCTGGGGGACGGTACCGACCCGACAACAGGCATGGGTTCAGAGCGGTGTAACGTCCATGCTCGCCACCAAAGCGGTCTGTAAAGTCTGGCATGCAGCGAAATCGTAGCTTGCCGCCAAATCGCTATCTGCACAACACCAGCCAGCTCAGCGCCATCGAGTGAAGCAAAGAGTGATTTTTCTTCTCCATTCGGATCGGAGAGCCGGCGCTTGACGGAAAACCGTCGCGCGCCAGCCTCGTCTTGGCGATACGGCAACGTGCTATTTTTACTTCTGATCGCTGCCGTCCACTGGCTCGCTATTGAGAATGCCCGATGGTGATATAGACATGACGTCGCCATGTGTGTGATTGGCTTGCTCGCCCTGTTCGTCGGTCACGCCCATCACGCTCCGTTACAGCTGCGCTGGACTGTCGCTTGTACTGATATCTTGTATTCTTAGTTGGAACTCGCGCATTGAAGCCGTTTGTTGTCCATCGAACATGCTGACTACAGTATCGACTGCTTTTCATGTGGACTATCAACACGCCTGTACGGAGTTACGTCTCCATGACGTCTTGCCGGCGTCCATCGAAACTGTCCTGTGTCTTAACTTACACCAAACATCGTGCGTGTGTGAGAGTCGGTAACGGATCGCACACACGTCTGATTTACCACCTCGGTCTCTACGCGATGCAGCTGGTTGCACTGGATAGCAGCACTCATACAAAAATAAGGTAACTTTACCTTAACCGATTGCATGTAGATGGCCAGTTCACTAGGTCGCCACGTAGTCGGATCCTCCTCCTTGATCGTGTCACTCCGTTATTGTGTTAATTCAACCTGCCGTCGTCGCAAGAGACGTCAGTACCGTTCATCCCACCTTCAGTCGAAAGTGTAAATAACATTCCGTCGCGGCTAGGGCTTTCCCTCTCCCCTGTCGCTCGACCCCTCCGCACCCCCTTTCTCCCCAGCAAGTAAAAAAAGAAGAAAACAGTCGCCGCCCTCCACCTCGTCCCCGTCAGTAGCAAAAAAGACGGCTCCCCCACAAGTCATCACCAAAAACAAAAAGCGCGAGAGGAACCACGAGTTTCCTCCACTTGAATCCGGGAAGCCGCGTCTTCGATCGCTACTGCGCCTCGCCACGTCCAGCCGACATGGCCACCCCCAAGATGGAAGAGACCAGCACGGTACGTCACCACCACCCACCTCCATCCTGTGTATACACACACGCACCTGTGTATACACCCACGTATACCCCATCATCTAAAAATAACTTTTTATAAAAATGTTTTTTTATTTCGATATTCATGACTGTGCAGCTCGGTCGCCAACTGTCGGCTGCAAACGAAGAAGCGTGGCTGTCGCTCGGCCGCATTGCTGAGATGATGGGCGACGACGAGAACACGATGCTGGCGTACGAGAAGGTGTTGTCGCACAACCGGCTGAACGCCACGGCGCTCTTTGCCATTGGCTGTTGCTACGAGAAGGTCGAGGACTATACAAAGGCCGCCGACTGTTTCCGCGGCCTCGTGTCGCTGAACGAGCAGAACTCGGACGCGTGGGGCCATCTCGGCTACTGCTGCCTCATGATGAACGACCTCACGAGCGCCCACACGGCATATCAGTACGCCATGTACAACAACCCCATGAGTCAGAAGGACCCTAACATGTGGTACGGCATTGGCCAGCTCTATGAGCGTCTGGGCTCGCTCGAGCACGCCCAGGAGTCGTTTGAAGCCGTGCTTCGCTTTGAACCGAACTTTAACATGGCACTGGAAGTGAAGTTCCGTCTGGGGATCATTGCCAAGCAGCGGGGCGATTATGAAGGCGCGTTGGATCGACTCAAGTCGGTGCTCCATGACGTGCAGGCGAACGTCCAGACCACTGAGATGGCCAGTGATATCTGGACGCAGATTGGACACGTGTACGAGCTTAAGGACGAGATTCAGCTGGCCAAGTCGAGTTACCTCAAGGTGGCTGAGCTGAACCCGAACAATGCCAAGCCGCTGCAACAGCTCGGCTGGTTGTGTCTTAAGCACAGTGAACATCCACCTGCAATTGACTTTCTGAAGAAGGCTGTTGCTATCGATCCACAAGATGGCAAGGGATGGTACCTCTTGGGACGATGTTATATGGCGGTGCAGGAGTTTGAAGAGGCTTATGACTCGTATAAACACGCCGTGACGACGGACTCACAGAACCCGAACGTGTGGTGCTCGCTTGGTGTGCTCTTTTACCAGCTGAACCAGCACTTGGATGCGCTCGATGCGTACTCGCGCGCGATCAATATCAACCCAAACATCTGCGAGGTCTGGTACAATGTTGGAACACTTTACGACACGTGCAACCAGACTAGCGATGCTCGCGATGCTTACCAAAAAGCTGCAGAACTTGGAGCAGATGCGCAGTTTATTCGGGAGCGGCTGGAGCTGTTACGTGCCCGGGAAACTGGCCAGTCGACCAATGGCATGGCAGGTGCCAACACCGCTCCTGGCCCTTCCGAGCCGCCGACTACGTCTCCTATGCCGACTTTTTCTTCACGACCTACGGCAGAGTCTCAGTACCAGGCACAGCAACAAGGAACGTCTGCTCAATCTAATGGTGCCGCGTCGGTAAGCCAAGGTGCACCGATGGCGCACATGTTGCGTGGAAGCGAGGCTCCTATGAGCATGAGCATGGGCAGTGCCCCGACTTCAAACCCAATGAGTGCCAGCGGCCCTGAGACAAGCAGCAGTGTCGCACGTGGGGTGCCTGTGGGTAGTGCTGGTATGAACATGATGCGTGGCATGGGACGTAGCGCCCCGTTAAACGGTGGTGGCATGATGCCTCGTGGCGTTGGTGTCATGGGCGGGATGGTGCCGGGCATGCAGCACGCACCTCAGGCTCAGCAGATGCAATCGCAGCACCCTCAGGCCCAGGCGCATGCCCAGGCTCAAGCGCATGCTCATGCACAAGCCCAAGCACAGGCGGCTCAAGCGCAGGCTCACCACCACGCGCAGATGCAAGCGCAGATGCAGGCGCAGCAGCAACACGCGCAGGCGGTGCATATGCAGCAAGACGGTCGTCGAGGGATGCCCGGTCGGCCCATGAAGGACGAGAGCAAGATTGGGGGAATGCGCTACGCCATGGATGGAGGTGACCGCAAACTGCAGGCTCCGCCGCAGCGCCTTGCTGGATTGAATCCGAAGAATTTGGGTGGACCTGCTGGTATTTCGCAGGGCGGGCGTCGCGACCGCTTTCCGATTCCTATGAGTGACCCGAAGCAGCACCAGCATCCGTCGCTCCAGCCGCCCCCTGGCCGACGGTGAGTGAGCGCTGTTTGGTTTGTGTCGAGCGCTCAATCTTCACCGTTTGCGTTACTGAGCTCCAGGCTGGTTTAGGTTAGTTCGTGTATCGAAGGAGCGGTAACAGGGCATTGCCGACTTGTAGTGTCACGATAAACTGTACACTCGTTTGAAAATAATGAAAAGTTTGAAGGAAGAGGGTGTCAAGCTGCAAGGAGGGACCCGTTCAGGTCTCAACGACAGCCATCGCTCAAGGTGATGATCGAAAGAAAACAAGATCGTCTATTCTCCGACGCAATACTCTACTTCTTGGGCTGGCGCTGACGAATGACTTGGCCTTTGGGAGCCTTAGCCCCGGGTCGCAAGAAGCGGCGTTTCTTGTCGGAAACTGCCACCTCAGAAGGTTTCTGGATAGCACCTGCCTTGGTCTTGGCAGGTATCTGCTTCTTGCCTTTCGGCTTCTTCTGGTCGGGAAACATGTACGTATCCGGTTCCTCTCCTACTTCTTGGCGGTAGTAGTCGACGTCGTCCGGTTCAGACTCATTGTTGTCATTGTCTCCAGCCTTTGCAGTCGTCTCATCGTATCCATCCTCGTCGTCCTCGTCATGCTTCCGCTTGCGGTCAGCTTTGCGCTGCTTCTTGGCATCTTTGACCTCCTGTTTCTTCGCCACATTCGACTCCTGCTCTTCACGTCGCTGATGCTTGAGTGCCACCGCTGCTTCGTGCTTTGCTTTGGCCTTGGCTGCCTCCTCTGGCGTCTTGGTCTTGTACGCATGATACAGCACGTCTCCTTCGCAGATGCCACGCTCGACTTTGGTCAGAGCAAGTGTCAGTCGCGGCCCGATTTCGGTCAAGCGCACGGCACTTTTCTCGGCTTTACGATTGCCACGACCACGGAACGAGTCCGGCAGCGTCACATGGGACGCCTCATCATCCACTTCACTATCGGAAGCCGAGCCAATGCCTGCGCCATTGCCCAGCACGTACTCACTGATATCCTCGAGCTTGTTCAGATTCGGCACCTTGGCCTTCACAATGGTCTTGACGCTCTTCGAGAGCCCAAGAGGCGCGGCACGAATCACATATTGACGAAACTCGACCGTGTCCGTCTCCTTCTCGTAATTAAATAGCACCACCCGTCGACATTCGGCCAGCGCTACTGTCTGCACGTCAATAGCTGGAAACATGTTCTGGAACGTCACGTTCATGAGCTTCATGTGGTCATCCGGAGCTGTAAAGTTATTGAGCACCACCAATGGCTTGGACTTGAGTGCTTGGGACGCATCCACTGGACGCCGCACGACCAAGTGCATTTGACTCATGAGCGAGTACTTGGTCACTTTGAACGACAGCGTTGGGCCACGTGGAATGCGTGCAATCTTGAGGTTCGTGCCAGCGTCAGTATTGGTGAAGAAGATAAAGTGCGTGATGCCGAGAGGAGCCCCGACGTGCACAAAGTCCTTGAGCGTGTTTTTGCGCTTCTCGCGCAGCTTATCGGCTGTGTACGGGGCCATCACTCGTCGCATGTCTTGCACCAAACTACTCACCACGCTGGGGACTTTGCCCATCTTGAAGACGAAACTCATGGGCGTGTCATCTTTTTCACTGGACGGAGCTTCGACCACGTGCGTACGGGTTTTTCGCTGTTGTTAATTCGATACATAGTTATTATGAAGAATGAAGAAGATAATCATAGTGGTTGGAGGTTAATAGAGTGACTGCAGTGTTAATAGTGGTATATGTATGGATACGTACGCGTTTGCCACCTTTACGAGGCATCGGGACTTTTTAATAGTTGAGACTATGAAGTTGTCACGCGGTCGGGTACTCGAGTGAATGGCTACGAACTTTTTGGCTGGAGGCGACGTCGAATGTACGTGCGTCACATAATTAATAGATGTGTTGTGGACCACACACACATGACGTGCTCATCGCAACATAACGACCACCGTGTCTGCGACATGTGAGAGCATTTGTTAGAGGAAGATGTCAGGTAATACGAGAGTTTATACCACTATAATGTCCATACGCACATCATCTCATAACACAAGGCCAGGCGGTGGTCAAATGCCTGGATAAAATGAGTAGTAGGCGGAGAACAACCACTTAGCTTTGTGTTATGATACCAATTAGAGCTTATCACATCTCGATGGATAGTAGCAGGCCGTCTAGTCTTATCGTCGCGTTGACCCATGGCCTGACACAATCGTAATGACAAAAAGATAAGTGACGGCAACAACGCCATCAAATGTGACGTGTTTATCATCTCCATCAGCCGTCGCATCATGCCACAGTTTTTATCGGAGGCTGTCTGACTAGGGCCATATTCGAGCATAAGAGCAAGTCTCGTCGTATATCTTTCGTTCTGCTGTTCAATAGCGCTATAATACTTTGTTGATGTAAAAAGTCGGCATGTTGGTAAACAGCTGCAGACTACTCTTCATTTAAGTTTCTTGAAGTTTATGACACTATTGAATCATCCCTTGCATGGGTGTCAGCTGTTAGTTGTAATGGGAGAAATGTCTAGCAGTGCGTATGTCGAGACTAGGGCTCCGATCCAGGGTCAGTGGTCCAAGTCAGACCTCGACCCAGGACCCCGACCAGCTGGTTCAAAACAATTGTGTGTACCACATAATTTAGAATTGCAATAGAGCCCCCGCCCAAACATACAAGTGTGAAGCGTGTTTCGGATCAAGTGGGCAAGTCAAGCGTTTATGTGGCAAAGTCCTTCACGGAAACCGTCAAACGGGCCAACATTTACGTCTAAATATGCACCAAAATCGAGAAGCATTTTATATGTGGTTGACGTCCATACGCGTGTATCTGTAACAGGCACCTTTCTTCTGCCATGACCGTGCTCATCATATCGTTGTACGTTCACATTGTATAGATGCATGTATATCTTTCAATCAATTTGATTACAAGCTTGTGTAGGTTATCGACTGTATTTAACTGCCATTTTTAGGCGATTTAAAGGCATTCAAGAAGATGAGGCCGACCACGAGCACCGTTGCCGTCACATCTTGAGCAGCGGTAGATCATCCTCATTTTTGCTTTTGTGCAATTTAACAACGTGAAACGGATTATAACTGCTCAGGATGTCTTTGTTTCCGTAGTATTAAGCGTGTGGTCATATCGTGCTGTTCAGAAGGGGATCCATAACAGCCAAATGAGTTCCGAGACGCGCACGTTCCCGTGCGCGTCCACTTGCAGGATAATTTAGGTATAGGACGCCACGTAGATGACAAAGATCGTTTTTTTGGGATGTTGCGACTGGCCATGTCGAAATTGTAGTGCTGACAAGTATTATCATTAGGCAGATATATTATGGAGGTATAAGTGATGGGCGTTCATTTGTCTATAAACTTCTGATTGCCAATGTTGTAGTTGTTGTAGTTGTTATTGCAATTGTTGGGATACATAGGCTTAAGAGGCGACAAAATACTTGACATGAATGATTTGTGGTGGGTTCCAAATATATTTAGCAAGATCTGTTAATAAGGGGGTTGTAAACATATTTAGCTAACAGCAGTGAGATATACGGCTCTTGGCATTGTTATATGCAGTAGTTGTTGGGATACTTCGTCCTTGTGGACCAATTTAGCCGTCGTTTTAGGGTGATGGTTCATCATAGCAGTCCGTAGTTGATTTTACAAATCAATGAAATCATTTTTCAGCCAGTTCTCCATACACATTAGCGCTTGTGAATTACTAGCACTCAGAGAACCGCGGAAGTCAGTAATAATCCTCCTGCCCGCAAAGAAGAGTCTTTCACTTGGTACACTAGTTGCCGGAATTGACAAGTACGTCCGTGCCATCTCCATCAAGCTTGGAAATGTTGAAGTTTTTTATTTCCGCCAAAGCAGTGGATCCATGTCGGAGTCTTCCACTTCACCGTTTAAATAACGGTCAATATCGTCATCGAGATCACGAGTATTGCGCTTCTTGTAGAGTAGACTAGCGTAGGATTTGAAGTAGCTCTTTTCCAGATTTAATGTGGTCATTTGGTGTTGCTCATGTGCGTTGTAAAGTTGAGCTCTCTTTAAAAGCTGATCACGTATATCCTAAGTGTTCTCGTTCATATCGTTGAAGAATTTTAACTCAATTCGAGGATCCAACACTGTTGCAAGCTTGTAAACGTACTGCCCATCATATATCTCCTAGTACGCTTGAAATTTCTTCACCATGGCTTTATTGATGATTCAAGAAATGCACCTTCATATGAGCCAAGATCTCCTTGGATACTCTCCAACAGCATGGCATGTACAGGTGCAGCTGCTATATAAGGTATATAGATTGAAGATGACAAGAAGCACCGTAGCCTGCAAAAATAAAACAAGATAAGATTTAATCGGTTCCGATTAATAAAAAATGTCTACTAAATGCTTCGAATACCTTTTCCAATGGTTCAAGCAGCTTAACGACTTCTTGCACAAGACCCCATTCATGTTCCATTAGCACATATTTCTAAAGCTCGACATCGCTGTCTATTTAATCTGCAATGACTTTGCGAAGCACAAATACACGCTTCAACATTGCCAAAATAGAATTCTATATCGTGGCCACATCTTGTACCATCTTCTTGGCTCTGATGTAACGGAGCACCGGTCGCTTGTACTGTCACAGTACAGGCTACTTACACTGAACACAGAGTAAGGTGGTGCCTCGAGACTTCACGTACACGCGTCGTGCAGAGGAAGGTTTGAACACGAGAAAAGGGGTAACAGTAGAACTGTATTTAGTATAGTTTAGTTAATCTCCTGTCAATAGTTCCTATTTAGTTTTTATTTAGCTATATCTAAATACAAACATTTATTGTATTATCGGCTCACCACTCATTGCGTTCTTCTGTCGTGGCTCGGCTTTATTGGTTGATATCGTTAATCTATGTCAACCAATGAGCAATGTATTACTTCTGCTACACAATATTACTTATTTAGCCGATATTGTGAGAATATTCTGTTTATTCTAACAGAATATTCGTACTTAATATTTACCTTGTGTAAACTATCATGTAACGAAGGCACCCCGTTACACCTGATATCAAATCCACAAGCATTTCGAATTTTTGAAGTTGCTGCGGAGAACCGTTGATGTGTTTTGTGAAGTCACGAACTCTACATACGATTGTACCCACCGCTTGAAACAATATGAAAAATTTGACATGTTAGATTATATACAAAATCGAGCCCAATATTCATAAAAATGTAACCTTTTTCAAGTTTTCTATCTTGGTCCGCAAGTACCACATCTGTGGACATTGAAATAATATTCTCTTAAATGTTTTGATTCAAGTGGTGATCAAATGTTCCAAGTAGCTTGATACTAGCATTAACTATCAGATTTATCACATGATCCATACAACCATGCACGTTGTCGCTTATAGTGAATCCGGGAATGATACACCGTTGGTTTAGGCACGTTGCAATTGTGCCTTTTTTCGTTGAAGCATTGCCGTTGGTGATACAAAAGACCTTAGGTATAAGGTTAAACTCCTCCGACACATTAAACAGCTACTGCTCAAGGTTCTGTCCGCTGTTATCTCCTTCTATATCCACCGCAGCAACAACCAGATTCCAGAGCTTCCAATTGTCATCAATCAAATGGCGGTCACTCCCATTATGGAGAGATGATTCGGAGAAGTCCAGCAATCAAAAGTGATATTCAATTTGGTGTTCAGGTTATTTAAAAACATTTTCAGCTGTTTACACCCTGCATAAAGCGACTTTAAAAATTGTATTTGGACGCAAAATTAGAGCGTACATGTACCCTGGTAAACCATCTCCAGAACATCATGTCTGATCGTACCTGCGGATGTCAACAAAGAGCTCGCTTCATGATTGCAAAGCTCGAGAAGATCATGCAGCTGCCTATATTCCACAAGCTGATAAGGCAACGAATGCGCTAGAATAAGTTTGAGCAACTCCGTATCCACCAC
>JH598294.1:180717-213677 GCA_000173235.2 Hyaloperonospora arabidopsidis Emoy2
ACATAGCATCGTAGATCCGTACATCCGTACCCACAAGAAGCTTCAGCATGACTAACAGCTTTACGTGTAGCGCCATAGAAGTAAGTCCAAACGCTGAGTTGTAGTATACCCGCATTGGTACAGCAGCATCATCTGTTTGCAGGGTGACATTGTCGGTGGAGGCGACCGACGATGCATGTTGCGGCAGCATTGGTCCTATATTCATTTCAGGAGATGATTATTATATCTGGCAGAAATGTATGTAATCTAAAATGTTGTTCAGTAATCATGAGAGACCGACTCGAGCAGACCAATCAGTAAAACGGGTGCTAGATTTGGGACACAGAGCTCAATACAGCACCCCAAATTATATAGAAAATATGCCATTTGGTTGGTTGCATGACAAAACTATGGGAAAATAATAAAGAGACCAATGGGTCATTCGTCCGGGTCAGATCTCCACCCGGTACCCGGACCAGCCGGGTCCAACACCGGGTCGACCCAAAAAAGCTGGTCCGGTTCATAGCCCCATGTCTAGATATGCTCCTTTAGAGTTCTTCGGCAGTGTTGCATCCTGTCCCAAACTCTCTGACAAGACGATAATCACCTTACATGCCTCACAATATCAGGTCGTGCTCTCTCCGTACATTCATCTGTTGTGACCTATATACGGTCCTCCAGATATGGCTTGTAACTCAAGCCGAAACCCACACGCTTTGATCCATACTGTTGTCGATTCGAATGATCTCCACAGGTAGCATGCATCCATCACCGGCGTAGTCGTACAGATTTGCACAGCACATTTCATTGTAGACCATAGCTAGCGGGTGCAAGTAATCACATGAACTAGTAACAAACCACACTAAACTTGTAACTAAAGCACATAACTTTAATAACATCGATTTAACGATCGATCCAATAGTATTCTACAAATAAAGGCTTCGAGAAACAAATCTGATCTCCTCTTTCTAGCACAAGACACGCTAGTACCTTTGTCAAAAGTCAGACTGTAGCAGCGTTCAAAAAGTCCAGCTCGAGATCCCCTTTTACTTTATTTACTATACAAAACTACAACAGCCTCACTGGAAAATCACGTTTTTTATAGACAGCCAAAAAATCGGAGACTGAGAACGATACAAAGCGCTGCAAACATTACGATGCCATCAACTTATGATCGACAATTGCCTTAACAAAGGGTATCAAGGTCGGGTCCGATAAAATAGGGTCTACCACCATAGCTCGACCATGATTGTGCCTTATGTCGCAAGCCATACAGTAGCCGTAAAACTAGCTTTGACATCCAAGTACATGTATAAATCAAGGGTTTGGTTATATGCTCACCCCTTCATTACGGTAGCCATAATCCCCACACTGGTTGCCTCAGACCTTATCTAAATCCCTAAGTACACAAACACACGACACATGGTACACTATCGTATTAAATGGAACGTCTTTGAATGTATTTCACTCAATTTTATACATCATTTGTCTAAATATTTCTCTCTAATAAATTATACTTCATGATGTTCTAGCATGGCAAGAAATGCAGAGGAAGTCGCTAAGGTGCAAGTACTGCTGCCACATGGACGCTGGTATTCATCGCGTTCGTGTCGAAACAGGAGCCTGCTTGTTCATTGCCTATGGTATGTAGCAGTAGGCGATGACAGGTTGGAGGGATATACGACGCAGGTTGGCGGTAAGTACTGACCTCTTATGAGTGTGTGTGACGACAAAGCAAACACTATCTCGTAGCGCGAAGTGTGTCGTTTCGCGTCGACGATCTAGACGAGGCAAGGCGGGTCATCGTGGGCGAGAAAGATATATTTTTTATGTGCGTGGGTATGACGACCTTTTGCCGGTCGTATAGCTCAGTCGGTAGAGCACAGTGCTAATAACGCTGCGGTCCAGGGTCCGCAAGTATATCGGCTACGATGCGATTCGGAATATTTTCTGTGGCTTAGATAGCTTTCTCATACTTGTAAAAGCTGCAATATTTTCAATGCGTTCATGATTTTTCCGGCGCATTTTACCTCTATTTCCATCAGCGTTCTTCCCCGCCCTCCCGTACGATGATGCACCATTGCAAAAGAAGCAGGTGAGTACTTGTGTTGTGAACATCGTGACCTTCCGGTCTATACTTTCCTCCATGGCTGCAACCAAGCCACGCAGTTTTTTCGCTTCGACCTATCAACTTTGCTTCGGAGTGACTCGACGTAAAAAAATATACGTTATCAGCTTTCTGTACAGCGATCTGTGCATCAGCAAGATTATCGTACGCATCCTTCAGAGTATTGCAAAAAAGACATCAAAAAAATGTTCACCAAGGTACGAGGTTAATATTTAAGGGCGTTATGATTGCGTGTTGAGGGTGAGTATACCGGTTTTGTAGGAGCTCGTATAACGCGTTATAACGCAAAAAAATAGTGTTAATAAGTGCTTTTTATACATTGGCCAATCACCGATGGGTAACATATAAATACTAGTTAAGGGGATGTGTGGATAGCAAAATGTGGGTGAGTGGATTACCATTCCCATAGAATAATGGGTCGTACTTATGGCACTCAGCAGCGTGGAATGCAGCGTGAACAAATATAAAAGAATAGTCAATGGATTACCGATGTTGATTGGTGATGACGGAATTCTGCGGAGAATAATATAGAGACAAAAAAGTGGGCATGAAGCCCTTCCCCACACTTGTTACTGAGTGTGTCGAATAGCTTCTTAATCGCTCTGTAATTATTGTTTTGTACACTATTTCGCATAAGGGTGAATACGAATAAAAATCTGATCGTGTGCTATACCACGTCCGACCGCGTCTGGACTGGACTTGATCGCTCACAGCTCCAACTTTTCTGCTGACAGAACAAGGTTCAAGTGATTTGGACAAGTAATATGTCTACGGATGACACAGGCACATCCGACGTTGGATATTTGATAACCGATTTGATGATCAGTGAAAACCCAGTATGTGCGGTTAAGCTGGAACGATGCTGTGGATGATATCGAGTACGCATAGAAATGGTCTCTTTCGAGCGGATAATATACATTCATACGATTCGTCACAGCTTCACGGCTAAAATGCTAGTGCGAAAACCTTTCGATCTGAATATGTTTAGTTCATAAATATGTTGGTTATATATCGATAATACTTCAGGAATTATACGTGTGATGGCCCCTCGCTGTTACAGTCATGAAATGCTTTCATTAACAATGTGAAGGACATTAGAAGATAAGCCTGGTTGGAAATCTTGTCGTGGATTATAATAGGTTTGATAAGAGAATGCCAACTGGTGTATGGACCGATTTGCATGGGTTTTTGACAGAGGCCGATTTTGCATGCCTCTCTTGGGGTGATCCATGCCAATGCTGAGTCAATGAGTTAGCTCTTGCCCACAGTGAGAATATCTCCTTAATGAGCCGTGGTAATAGGGCTAGAATCACGTTCGGTGTGTATGAAGAGATTGCTAATTCTCAATAACTCTACAAGCGCGCCGGGCTCTCGTTCTAAGTCGGGCTTTACGCGGCATCTGTTGGGCTTTATGTGACGGGTTTTTGTTGATCACTAAGACGAGTCGTCTTAGTGGTCGACAAAACCCGTCATATCCACCGCCAATTTAAACGAGTCTGCAAAATATCTCCGAAGGTGGGCAATTATTCCACCAGACATGGCAACTTGAACGACGTTTTTCACGTCGCAGCGGACCAAAAGTTGATTGACAAGTAAGCGCCGACCGAAGTGCATATGGCGGAGGGTATAGCACTTTATCTGGCTAATCTTGTGGACCCGTCTGCTGTTTTTCGATATATATTGACCATGTATCCAATGAGTTCCGCGATGATCTTGAATACGAGAGAAACGCATATCCCGGGTTACTGAACAGTATGCGAAAGGTACCAATCCGATCGGTAATTATAACGGTCGGAGCGATACCTTTCCTCAATAGATCACGAGAGGGTGCTACGTTCTATTCAAGGTGACCTACCGGTGGTTCTCCACGAGTTCGACCAGTATCTCGGGTAGATGGCTACTCTACGGACGCTGTTTAGCACCAACACCTCGAGGAAGCGAATATTTTGTGAATTTTTGAGCGTAAGGGATATCTTTACCGGAAGAATCCTCTTACTGGTATTAAGGCCTGAGTCGAAATGCGTAAAAATAGGATGCGCGCGTATCTTGCAGGCAGTACAATTAATACGCTGCCTATTCGGAGCAGCACACGAAACGGACCGATGAACCTGGGTAGTAACTTGTTGCTGCCCACGTTAAACACAATGTGTCTGTCAATGTAGAGATGTCCGTAGGTAGTACGCTTAAATCACCTTCATTGGTATAAGAACAACTGCCCTTTCATTAGTGTCATCATTTTGATTTTGACTATCCACAGCTTTCGCGAAGGAATCTTGTACGAAAAGGACAAAACATTTCGCAAGCCAGTGCGAATTCTATGCTGGATTTCCGCCTTAGCTTCAGTGCGCTGTGAGTGCACTGTAGCAAGATCAGTTGTTTCTTCAGAGACTTCGTCTTCATAATCGCTGTGTATGATGCTGAATTGCTAGGTATCCTCGGTTTTTATAGCATCAAAACTATTACTTTCCTCTTTTTTTACCAAATTCGATGAGACATACATCAGCACTAGTGACTTCACGACCAGTAATTGATGAGTGAGAGCTGACTTGGTGTTTTTTCACAAGATTTCAATTTCCCTCAAACGAATTCACACCCTAACAAGTCGGGTAAGTGCGTATAGCACAATGTATCTGTGGATAACGGTGTATGCGTTGTCGACGCAAGTACCGGGATGATGATGAATAAAGTCACCACAACAAGAATTAGCTCCAATTCGTAAAAGAAGGGACGTAGCCTCGAAGGATGATCCTCGAAACAAGGTTGGCGCGCTCCTTCTAACTATCAATTCCAAGATTATCAGATTTAGACATATCTTAGTGTTTTCTGATTGTTTTAAACACCCTGGACGCTAGAGCTCAGTCGTGATCCGCGGTTCTCGGTCGATTACAAGTTCACGTGGCAATCCATGAAGGCGAAAGTTGATATTGACACAATTACGATCCGATGCTGTGATTGATTTGGTTACACCAACAAGGTGTATAATATTACTGAATATATCAATGAACAGAAGCATACTAGTTTATTAATGTGTACGCCTGCGATAAATCCGAAGACAATACCCATTGAGCAAATCCCCACCAGTATTCTGTTTGAGGCATCAACGTAGTACATAGTGAAGGACTCGATCATACCCGCTATCGTTGTTTGTAAGCAAGAAAGTACTTGTGAACGAACTGGTACTGTCGGGGTCAGTAAAAGTCCCGGCACACCGAGAGATATGTTTTCTCACGAACATGATGCCTAACAACAGGGTCGTCGTGGAACTCAAATATTATCTGTAACCGCAAATCATCATGATAGGCACGAAAACTTGGCGTGTCGCCGTCAATGTAACGGGGCAAGAACTTCCCATTACTACACGTACGCTTGAGGAAGACTCAAGGCCAAGTATTAGGTACCGGGAAGAATTCCAGATTTTCCTGATGCGATGAGTGGGTGGAATGCCGTAAGTAGTTTTGGTTCTTATATATCATTTTTTTCAGCTTTTTTTTATATCGTATAAGTAACATTAATATATGGTAAAAAAAAATTGGAAATTAAAATAAAAATTAATTATACTAAGTTATGAAAACCTTCTATTTCTATTGGAGTGATAAAATATGTTGATAATAGAAGGAAGATCTATAGCGAAGGCAATTATCTGGGTATATACTGACACTGAGAAACAAAAGCTTGGGTAGCGAACGGGATTTAAACTGTTTTTTTGAATTCGTACTGATTACGAAAAAATCTAATATATTACTAAGTATGACCGTGCTCCCGCCCATTTCAGGTAAATATATTATTTGTCCATATTGGGTCTTTAGGCCTCAATAATGTAATACTTATAAATCACCACGCTGTGCCCTCTATTCGGGAACAGCACCTGCCTACAAATTTGATTATTTATTTTGTTTTTGTTAACTCTGTATTGTAGCCCATTAAGCCTTTGCATACAATGCATGTATCCAAAGGAAAATAGATCACCACCAACAAATGTCTCAAAGTTTGTCGGAAAGATTATGAGAGAATTTTCATCACACGCACAACGTCTGGATCACATACGTGCGCTTTTTCTAAATCGTCCAGTAATGTTGACTACTTTGCGCTTGTAATCGAGACCGTAACAGTGGCTGTCTCACAACTGGTGCGCAGCCGGTTGTCAGAAGGTCCGGCGCGAGATCGCATCAGCAACGACGTTGATCCTCCTGACTTGTAATTCACGAACAAGTTATATTTCACAAAACAACGTTCCATTATTTGCAAGATGTGTGGGCTATTGGTGGCCGTACGTATTGAGGCATGATTCGTACAGACGATAAAGGGTCTATCCCATAACAGATAGACCCTGAAGTTCGACAGTGCGTATTTGTTTTGGCAAGTAGTTACATTTCATGCACGGGTACTTCCGTTCATCGGGTTGAATCTGACGAGATATATTATATAATACACGCTACGAGCAATATCGATCGCTCTGTTTAAATTTTCAGCCTATTGAATTATTACTGGCATTACAGACCACATGAAATTGTCTGTTCTGGTCTGCAATAGCCAACACTAAAGACTATATCAAGTTTTTATGGGTACCTTGGAAGGAGCGCTGATACTCAGCGCTCTATCCCCCCATCTAATTTTTTTTATAAATGTGAGATATAAACAGTCGTCTCAGCGTAGTGGCGCGAGAACTTGTGCAAGTACACCGCTCATCCAAATAATAATCGAAGTCCCACTTAAATCGAGAGGCACCGGCCAGTCGGTGATAACATCTGTCGATTCTGGATCAAGGAGTACGGAGTGTTTAGCAAAGATGCAATAAAGAAGTAGTATTTGTCTTGCGGCACCTACACCTCCTGAGGTTAATGCACATCTTCCGCTCGAGTAGAAGTGTGAGAAAAGTACGGACTTAAGGAGTCGATGGACTTCACATCCGTATTTTCGTCCATATCCCGGCTGTGGACGAACTCGTCATTGAAGTATCTAGGTGCGTAAGACTTCGAACCTATCTCAACGAATTTGTTACACAACTGTTGAGTTTAAAACGGCCTCTACTGATCCCTTTTTGCATTGCCGTTCCCAAAGCATACCAACCGGGGTGTGTAATTCTGTAAAATATATCTCTCACGCATTAGGATCTTATCGTACCCTTCTATCAGATCCATGAACAAAGAGATGGTAATACTAGCCATAACTTCTATTATTACGTCCTGCCTTGGTATCGGCGTTTGAGTCAACCGATATATCCTTTAACTCGTTGAATGCATGCAATATCCCTCATGCTCCTGTAGATTTTAGCAAGAAGAACGTCGGAGAGCTACAGTTAATAAGGTATCAGAGCTTCAGATTGGTGCTTACTTCACGCACCCATAGGCTTAAAACCTTGGGCATTGGGGTGGGCTTTGCCCATCCACACCCAAGCATTCATTATTCATATTCAGCACACCCACCCATTCCCACCCAAATTATGTTGCCCAGCTGGTCAACCGGTTTATATTGTTTTAAATAAAATCATTTACATTTGGCCTTTTAGGGCGTTTATGCGACAAATAATGCAGTAACCCGGACAACCGCTGCTGCTGAGGAATCTTGCCTTGGGTGAGGTCTGCCAGTTCGGCCAGGGCATCAAGGATCACTTTAAGGGCATCGACGGCAATATGTTTATTTTACGAATTCATCAGCTGGCCAGGACGGGATACCGCTGGACCCACAATCGCGGGTTCGTGACAATCTTAAGTGCGCCAACCCTGCGGCGCTGATGGAGATTCACTAAGTCATAACGGACCGCAGTGGGAACAAGGTCTACGAGACCTGCAAGTGAACTATGATTTCACCCGGCTCCGCGTGATAGCACATTAATATGAAGTGCGCACGCAGAATACTTCCTATAGGCTGATGAGGGTGACGATGAGAGGCAATCTACTTATGGGATACCCGTGTATCTGAACGACACAGATTGAAGGGGGGTTGAAGCAAGCATGGGAACTGAGATAAAGCGTCGCGGAAGATGATCAGTATTTAAACAAATGCCTGGACGCGATCGGGAAGAATAGACACAAGAGAATCATGACAGGTGTTTCACTTTCTTATAATGAAGTCATACCTCTTTCAACTGTCAAAGTATCAATAACACGTATAGAATAAACGTACGATCGAACTAATTTTGTACTATTGCACAGACGGTGCGTTGCGATCGATATTTGACCGAAGAAAGAATAGATCATTTACAAAGCTAGGCTCCAGGCGGTTTCTCTGCTTGGTGAACGTGTTGCACGCGTCAGAGAAATTGCATCCAGACTTCGAACTTGACGAACTTGATGCTGGAACGAAAAGAATGGAATGTGCAGCGCGGGCCTTAACGGGAAATAGAGACCATCCGAGCAATTTCCAACACAATAGCAAGTTAAATTCAGGAACCTGGCCGATATCCTTCGTCTTGGCCTTGTTCTGTCGAGAAGCATTGTCTACACGCTCTTGCTCGTTTTGCGACACCGTGTAGCCGATATACTTGTCAAACCCGAGGTTGACAAGAGCCTCCAGATTAAAATCGTCGGTGCAGGAATCGTTTTGGTTCTGATTAGAATTAGATTGCGCGCTCTCCCCATCTGAGTACATAGAAGAACATATGGCAGATAGTGTTATCTTCTTCTTCTTTGGTCGCGGCGTTGATTCATTATTGCCAGAAATACCACGACAAATTCCAAGACGCATCATATATTGCTTCAGCTACTCGTGGATTTGCGCGAGACACTCGCTTAATATTCCAAAATGCAGCAAAAGATGCTTCTGGCATGAATCAAGTAGAGCTGTAACTGTGTGAATCTATTGCAGCTTCTATTTGTCGGTCACGATCGAGGAGATCATATTCGTGATCTCGATGATTTGTTTGTCATCCGCACACCCGGTCGTAGGATGCAGAATTAATGTCTTTACGGGTTCCAGGTGTTAAAGAAGACGATGATGCCAGAACAAAACCTTGTCCAATGTGGGCTCTTTGAACTTACCCAGGCGAATGTAGCCAAACTAAATTCGTTAAGGAATGCAATAAGCCTGTTAAACAAATTTTGCTCGATCATGGCAACCTTCGACAGCTTGTTAATGCTGGCCATAACATCAATTACCTCCATCAGCATCTCTTGAACGCTTATGAGACAGCGTAGAATGCAATTCCATCGTTTCGTATTCTCTCGCTTCAGCGTCTTGGTCAATTTGGGTTGTGTGTTAGATTTCTAAAGTATGCAACCAATTACTTATATAAACCGATAAGCTAAAAGAGTTCAGGCGCAACTTCAGCTAACCTGTCGCGAAAACACTTCTATTCACGAGGGAAAGAATCCAAGCACAGGTAAAAATTACCTGTAGAAAGAAGAGATGCGCTTTCCACCTTGAACAGTCGTGATGTTGTTAAGCACTGTCTAAAGAACGGTTGAAATCTTGTTGGCAAGGCAAGGGTACCATGCGTAAACGAATAAATTTCTTCTACGCCGCAATTTTTTGAAGCACTATCCGATACATTGATAAATTGGTCGTTTTCGAAATGTTGAAAACTAAAGATACATAAGACTTCCCGAAATCTTCCAAAATAAAAATTGATGTGTGTCTTAGGTTGCGGACTGGTTTGACGTGGAGCGTGCGGTCATAATCCTCAAACTTTTCGTCGACAAAGTGAACTGTTATTGCATGTATTTCTTGACATCTTCAGTCCAGAGATCCACGGCTCATCCAACAAAGACACCTGACGCCAGGTGATCCATCAATGTAGACGTAAGCTTCACGCGACGGTCGAGGGCGCGCTTCTTCATGTCTAAACGAATCGTTATCGATGCAGTAAGCAGCTCAGTAGCAATGAGGCGCTTCTTGGGTCCGACCCCTATATCTAGCATGGTTTAAAGAAGATTTCTGAAGCCAATTACTTCGACGAAATGAAACGGACGGATATCGAGGGCACACAAATAACCAAGTGCGACTGTTACTCGTGTCTTTTGTGAGGTCGTGTCAGGAGTATATGTCGCGTACTCAATTATCGATCTGGACCCCTCCTGATTGACCCGGCACTTATGATCTCTCATCGTGCTCGTTCCAGTACTTTTAGCGAGCATATAAATTGTTTTGCAAGCGAAGCAGCCGTTTAAAGACAAAAGTGGCCACTGACTCGCCGTGGCCACTTTTGTCTTTAAACGGCTTCTTGGTGTCTGTGCTGTAGACTCTATCAAACGCTGCCAGATATCACTGCGCGTCTTTCAGGCATACCCTTCTTGATCGTGTACAGGTAATTGTCTTCGCCTGACATCTTGCGCTTGAGGTCGATTGCCACGTTAAAACTGACCGACTTCATGTTGGGCTTTCTGTTTGACTATGATATTTTTTCATATCATAGTCAAAACAGAAAGCCCAACATGCAGTAGCCTTAGACGGAATATACACGCTAACTTAACAAAGTATAAATAAAAAATGAAACGATTGGTTACTATTAAACAGCTGATTTTTTCTTTAAGATTAAATTAATATAAAAGGTTAGAGCAAAAATTCAGAATTAAAGGAAAAATATGGCTAAGACTACTGTCTAGAGAAGGACTGTATAACTTTAGAAAAATACAGCATATACAAATAAGCCTCTTACACCGTAATAAATAATTATGAAGCTAAATTAAATTGAAGCCTGTGACGTCGCGCCCACCGACGCCCACACACGCCTGTCACTAATTTTAGGTCGCACCCATGACCATAAAAAACCATGGGCGTGGGTGGTCGTGGACGTGGGTGTGGGCGCCCAATTGGAAACTCCGGAAGGTACGTTTATCACATGTCCGGCTGCTAAGTAGTCAGATAATAACAATTCGATAGCTAGTACTTGTTAACGAGTCAATGGCAACTACTTCATGACACAGTAATTATACACGTTTTTCGGGTCAATTTAGGGACAAGTTCCAGTAAATCCTCATTAAGAGGATACATCTTGAGCAACTGTTAAAATTGATACGTGTATCGCTCAATCCGAGACTTCTCATCAAGGGCACTCTCGTTCATTAATGAGCGGTTAAGAACGCGTTCATTATCGGCATATAATATTGCCAGCCGAATCTCGGTTGTGTACTTTTACTCCGCAACGAATACAAAGATATCCTTGACCTTGACACTACGCAGATCGCGATAATATATTTTTTATGCTCTAGATTTCGCAATTGATCGATAGTTGAAGTTAATCTGGAGACGCTATCAAACCCCAAACGCCCAAGTACCTAAATCTGATCCGTCATTGACTAAGACATTCGATGTATACATTTCCGTAGATTTTAGGAGACTTATTCACTGGGTGTCGTCGAGCTGTGAGTGCGCAAGCGCAGCGAATTTTTTAAACTTCACTCTTTACTCGATATAGGATAATCGTATTGCCAGACAATGAATATATCATAGATTGTTCTTCGAGTTCTTTCCGCTGTGGGAGCATTTATGCCACCGTCCACCCGACTTATTTGAGTGGTAGGCGTTTGGCGCTGCTGTGTTTCTACAATGGCTCCAGCGGATTGCTCCACAGAGAGATTTCATTTTGATTTAGTGCAGCTTGTGCTACCGATCGAACGACAAGTGAGGCCATCGCACTTAATCGTAGTACATCCACGCGTTTGTGGATGCTCCAAAAATTTTATCATATGGACATCTGCTGAAGAAGCGGCGGTCATTTCGACTGTTAGAATCTACCAGATGAATTTAAGCTCTTCGCTTCTGATTCATCTTGAACCAAAGTGACATCAAAGTTGTCATCCAATTCCAACATGATGAATTCGTCGTCATATCGGACCTCTTCCAGTGTGTAGCGAATTTTTCATACACGTTTCATTACTTTTACAAAGGTATCGGTTGCAAAGCGTACTATCATTCCCGTTGGATGGGCCTCGCGCTCAACGAACTTGAGTCTGCAATTATCTAGAGAATCGTGTTGTTAAAGGTTTAAAGACACCCCAAATGGACTAGGGCTCGAAGTGACATATCCTTCGCTACGTCGATCATCAAGGTAATGAGGGAACATCATAACTAGATGCAGTAACACGCATTAGTTGTGTTCTCAAAGCAACTTTCATCAAAAAGGCTGCAAACTCAATTGATGCTTCTGGATCAGTAGGTTTCTCCGCACCTACTGAACTCGACTATTTTAAATGTGCTTCAAACACACGCCCCTGCATCTTATAGGCAGACTGAAGATTGTTACTTCTGTCGTTTCGAGAACAAGGACATGGGGAACAACACAACTTGTATGCGTATTTGACCGACTTCTGATATCTATTGCAGTTCGAACATTTCTTGAAGTTTGGAGGGCGAGAGTTGTCGCTTTCAACGTAGCATCTTTTCATGTTACCGGAGATCTCCCCTTTTTTTCGTCTTTGTGGAGGAGATAGGAAATCTTGTTTGCACAAGCCTGTCTCATGCTGTAGTCCTCCTGTTCCGAAATTGAAATTGCCTCTTTCATAGTTAAGTACTCAACTCCAGGAGAAACATGTAGGTATTGACGGGAACATCCACAAGACCTTGTATACACAAAGTATTAACGCCTGTTCGCCGCCTGGATTGGCCTTGAAAAAGCTTGCAAAATGTCGTCTTTGTTGCATGTAAGCATGTACATCACGTCTACCCTGATGGAGTTCAGGATCTATGATAACCTATGATCAACTCAAATCAACTCACGGTGGCTCAAACGTTTGTCTGAGGAGGTTCTAAACGACTTGAAACGAGCCAAAATTAGATGGGTCATGGATTGTGAACCCTAAGACCCAATACTTGGCATATCCTTCCATTTTTTTTTTCGGAGCTAATGCGACTTTCATCGCTTCATTGACGATGCGAAGAGATTTTATGGTATTGTAGCTCCTCAAACAGTATAAACCAGAAAGTTGCTTCAGCTCTTCTGTTATTGGAGACGTCAATAATCAAGGTTTTGGATCGATGCGTGTGCACGCCCCCCCCCCCGGGAGCAGCAGCCTGCTGTTGTCTCGACTGTACGAGCTGTTGAGCTCTCCGTTCTCTCAACATATCTGTCTGTTATGATACTTGTGGTTGATCACGTTTACCTTCTTCCATTGGATGTTATGTCCACTCTGAATGAACTTCGTAATGGCGGCGTATTGCCTGTGGTCCCAGAGCCAACAGCACAGCGCTGAGGTCATCTTGTCTAATCGCCGATCCCATGCGCAAGACGGCATCTTATTCGATTTGACCCATACGCATGGGGTGGAATATCTTCTCTTTATCATTCGACATGTTCATGTTGGATAGACGTCCGTGGTCGTTATACGAACTACAAAGTGCTAATACGTGGAACGGTTACCGGTTTCCTGCACCGGAGTTGTACAAGCTACATTTAATGAACACAGTGTAAGTGGGTGCCCCGATACTTTACGTACATGTATGTGCAGAGGAATTTCATAAATACAAATTGTGAGTACTTAGCAAAGGTAAAAACATATAACTGTATTAATTGCGAGCCCGAAGGGTGAAGCTATTAGTGACTGTGCGCAAGGTGAATGCCGAACCTTTTTAAATCGTATTTATCTGTCTGTCTGTCTGTCTGTCTGTCTGTCTGTCTGTCTGTCTGTCTGTCTGTGAATAACGCGGCTAGGTGTAACTTACACGTACTAAGTACGATCTAGCCTTTCCCCCCTCGTTAGTATATAGACATATTCAAGTCACGTTTTGGCTAGGTCACTAATGTGACGCATGCATGTGATTGGCTTCAAATTAATCAAAGGTGAATATAATTACATAAGCAAATGCTGGACGAACATAAGCATAGGCTGATCGCGTTGCCCGAATATGCTGTTCTAATTTAATACAGACATTAACAGCATCATACTCATTTTTCAGTGTCTGCTGTAGTGTTTTGCAACTTGATTCAGTTCTCCAAACTGAATTACTTATATCAAAAGGCGAGCTCCAGAGCTTGCTCCCCTATCTTTAGTATCTGCTCACCACTCATGCACACATCTGTCGTGGATCGGCACTATTAGTAGGTACCATGGCCTATATTATTAATTAATTAATGAACAGAGAGTCCTACAACTGCAATGGAAATCATCTGTTAAGATAATACTCTAAGAGGAGAACTTGATACTATATTTTTAGTGATATTTAGCTTATGATGATATCACGTTACGGATACCCTCCGTCACACTTAAAGGATATCAAGCTGTATAGACATGCCACTATTTGTTACCCTGTTTTGCATTACGGAAGACAGAAAATTCTCTTAACCACGCGCGCATCTGTAGCAGTTACATCAAGTTTCCAAATCCGGAACGCTGGTTTTCAGTAAACGAAAGTTGGCTGCTCACAACAATATGTCAGAGTGGCATCGACGATCAACACGTTAGAGGATAACCAGGGTATCGGTCATTCATTCAAGGCACCGCAGATTGCATGCAGAGCCAGCAAGTTTAGTTGTGGAAACATAAGGTACCTCAGCTGACAGCGTGTTTGGCCTTCTCGAACTTGACAAGATGACCCGGAGTTACAGCTTCAACCCACTTCTTGGGAAGGAGGAAAACTGTTAATATCTTGAACGGCACAAAGTTCCAAGCTGGACAGTCCATGTCAGTCTATGAGCCGAGAAAATTAAAATAGTAAGGCTTTCTTGACCACGGCGTGGGCGACACAAGTGAGAGTCTAGCGTGGTCTCTCGCTTTTCTCTGCTCTATTTTGATATGGAAGAAAGTAATGACATTGCCTGAAATTGTACAAGTCTCTTGCAAGACAAAAAAGCATTTGCACAAGGGTTCTTGATCAATTGTGCCTAGATGCTTGATCCAAGTCATTTCGCAACAGCTTCTTGTCAGTCAACGTATGACGCTTGCGCATCTCACACCTGAATTGCTGCCAAGATCCTGATACTTGTTCCAGTTAAGCACCTGGCACTCTGTCGGATGTCCACAATTAGTTCGGGTAAATTTTCGTGACAAAAGGGGCACTCGTTGAAGGTGGCATTAGTGCTATAATCTACTGGCATAGCCGCATAAGCAGTATCGAGCGTGTCGTCTGTCAACAAGTTCGCTTGCAAGTATCCTTGTGATGTTTGCTACGAATTTGTCGATTGGACACCGCAAAGGAGGCGGTGGGATGTCCGTATAACGTGTAGCGAAATTCATATCCACAGCCGGATGAAGCGTCAATCATGTTTCTTCGCAAATTTTGACGTCGCGAGAAGTTACTGATTTGCAAAGATGTAAATTTGTCGTACAATCGTAGCAGCTTCATCCGGATGCGGCAACTTGTTGCAACGGCTACAGTCGTCTTGATAGCCCTCCACGACAAAACAGTCAACCCAACTCTGACACCCGCCTGCACTGTTTGTTCGAGTAGCTATGCTTGCGAAGGTCGAAGAGGGAGATGAGTATATCTCACGTCCGAGCACGCCTTATAGTGCCGGAGTTTTCCTCCAGACATGGTGTTGCTTTTACCAGGCAGACATGGTGTTGCTTTTACACAAAATTGCACCATCCGACACTAGCAGCATGTCTTCGGATATAATGACGATAAATAGCATTTACCTGTTCTTGGCGTTTTTGTTATCGCTTTGGTCGTCAATCCGTCAGCCGTGTCCACGGATACGAATAGCATCCGATTGCCAACGCACGTATCACTCATACGCCTGCAAAAGTAAAACTGTGCATCCTGTGTTGCTTCTACCTTCATGTCCGCAATCAGCTAAGCATTTTGCTCAGCATAGCGTTCTCCTTGCCATAATCACCGTTTCAAGTTCCCCGAGTGTAGTCCGTTGCTAGATAATAAATCAGGTACGAGCTACTCGCTGCCCGATATCTTTTGCAGTCCTGTCACATCAAGATGGTGGATGCCTCGTTCAGTGCATGAGAGAACGAATAAACACAAATTACACAAACCAAACCTCTGAGCACGTAGAACCACAGGATCACTCGCTACCGGCTTGTGCACATCCGAATAGTCGGGAGTGATCCGCTGACCGCGAGCATCGTCGCGCTTCTTACTATCCGCAGCCATTTTAGCTACCTCGGCCTTCATCGAAACGAGATCGTTTAGACAGTCACGAATAGGACTGTCTCGGTCATATTCTTCTGATAGCGTAGCTAGATCATATCGAGAGCTGCAGCATCATTTAAAAGACAACAATATTATAACTACAACAAAGTAAAGGGCTGAGACAGTTTCGACAAGATTGTTGCAGTACCTGTCCACCGATCCAACGGTACCGTCAGCGCTCACACAACCATCTTCAACAGATTTCAACAGCGCCTCGAGAGCGTAAAGCTTAATGAAGAATGTGTATGCCGCGATTCCCGCTAAGCGGGACGTATCACGCATATAGTTCTTGCCAAGCCCTCGAGCTTGCTTGTCAGTATATACAGCCTCTCCATCTGCAAGGCTCAGTTCTGCTTCGCCTTCTGCAGTTATAAGCTCTACACGGGCGTCTGAACGAACCGGCATAAATCGTGTCAGGCGTTATGCAGCAAACGGCTTACGCTGTTGGCCTACCTTTCATGTACTGCACAATTTCCGGGCAAAAAATGTCGGCTTCAATAAGCGTACGCTTTGACTTGTTGCGCGAGCGAAACTTGTCTTCATTCCGGAGCACAGTGAACACGCTATTGGAGAGCACCCAACTAAATATAAACGACACAAACGCACCTTCAGTTCATGTAAATTCGTAAGCTTGCAATTGCTTTGTGATTCGTACCCTGGCGAGATCTCATTGATAGCTGGAGAAAGCGATGAAATGTTATGACCTGGTGTGCTAATTAGCGCAAACGGCATCGTCACCAGCTGTGGTAGTGTGTTGACCGCAGTTGCGATAGCAGAATATGGCGCCTTTACGAAATTGGAGGGGAACTTGATATTGCACCCTAGTCCAAAAAACACCCCCTCACCATGAAAAATCTCCTGGTCAGGCGCTCTCAAAGTATGATTGCTACCAACGTTAGCTCCATATCCAATGTTTCCTTTGCCTTTTGGCCAGATCGAGGCAATCAAAAGTGCCTGATGGTGAAAACCCACAAACGGTCCCACGAAACTGGATGTTACTTCTCCTGCAGCGATTGACGTATTCGGTCCAATGACAGAGCTCATGACGACCCCATGGCGCTCGACACGCGATGTATCGCACAGAAACGATCCTTCGACTACACTAAGCATCTGAACAATCGAGTGCCACTGTATGATCGACCCATGGACACTGCTCTTGCTTCGAACGATAGACGGTTCTTCTGCAGTCGACAAGATCGTCGAGTTGACAACGTTGCAGTCTTCAACGACTGCCGAATGTCCAACAAAAGTCTCTTGCACACGGAAACAGCCCCAGACACGAGCGCGCGGTGCCACAATCGCCATCGGCGCTTGCACCTTTGATACATACTCGTCTACAAACGCCTCATACGTCGTCAAGAAAGCGGCATTTGTCCTCATATTTGTTGCAAGCGCAGCCCCTAAAGCAAACGGCAAATCTGCTACGACACGAAAACAGCGGCCGCCTGTCTCGTTGCCCACATGCAGCAACATGCCGTTAGCGGCTGCTTCTTTTGACCCAGCTGCTGCTCCTTTTTCCGCGTCTGGACCTGTGACACTACCGCACTTGATGACAGACGCTCGCGCATCCACGAGCACGTTCCTGAGCACGAGCGTGTCCTTCACAAGTGCATCGTCCAGGACGACGACGTGACTCAGCACCGAGTTGTACACGCCACAAGGGAACGGCACTCCATCCACGTTGTGAGTGACGGCCGAGGAGAAGCTGCCAAGCACCACTTTTCCGTAAAACGCGCACTGCCGGATGCGCGACGTCTGCAGTGACGCATTCTTGGTCGTTTTCCGCACTTTTTTCCAGTCTTCAGCTGATTATAGTAAGAAATCTGTAAGAATCAGATGGACTTTTGTGCCGATATCTGAGTCGCCTGCCTAATATATAAACGTACCCGAGTTCCCGTTCGCTTCAAGCGCACGGATTTCCGCGTCTGTAAGCGGAAAAAAGGTTTGTAAGAAAACCTCGTGGCAGGACTGGACGTACTGCACATGATCGGACGCAAGAAGGGCTGACAGCTCGCGCACGTGCGTGTCTAAGACGCCGTCGAGTGGCTGCAGCTTGTCCATGTAAAGTAGATGTGTAGATTTTGTTTTGTCCAATTGAAAGGCGCAGACGTGTTTTGGATAGTTTGATTGGTGGAAACATGGTTTACGACACACTTTGTTTTCGTAAATAGTAGACGGGCTGAAGGTCAAAGTGGTCGATCTATATATTTCAAGTGAGACCAAATTATGTGGTAGTAGTATTACTGCGATGAAGAGTTCCTGGTTATTGTCGCTCCTTTTCTACTGTTAGCAAAATGATGCATATAATGACCGCAAATTCATCGATTCTGCAGATGTTGAATTCTCACACATACCACTTCATCATAGGCATCAATCTACATATTCTACTGATCAGAATGAAAAAATGATGCTGTGCTTGAATTGTAGCTTGATTTGTGAAACGGTTGACACCACCGTTCGATCAGCACTGAAATACACCATCCTTGTTCCAGCACCTCGTGAACAACAGGCGTAGTCCATCAAAACCGCTTGCTGCAGCAGCAACTTTTAGCCACCACGAGAGACAGGCCCGCCGGACGAGATTCCTATGACCTGCCAAGGCTGAATCCTGGACGACCGATGGCCACTTGAGTCGTTTTCTGAGCTTTAATAACCTTGCGCGTGTCGCCTTGGCCAGCTTTGGTACCCGACGCAGCAGCTCTAGAGCCGGTCGACCCAGAGTCTATACTAGACACGCCACCGATGTTTCGTGTGGCTTCGTCCCTTGCTACCTGGGGGATGCATGTCTGCCAATTAACTTGCATGCTGCCGCTCTGCTTCAATAACTCACGGACAGCAGTTGTTGCGTCCACGCCGTAGTCCAGATCAAATTCAAGCACTAATGCACGATAAGGTGCGTCTTCCGTAGATTCTTGCGACGCATTTTCTGCTGCGATCTCTCGAGCAATGGTATCGTGCGAAGATTCAGACGAGTCTGCAAGCAAGGCGTCGACATCGTTCAAAACCAAAGGTTTGTTTGGATCCGTGTAGCGCTCCAACCGGAACGACACGCGAGTAGGCTTTTTCACTACGTGGCGGTACGATCCGTCTAGTATGTATGCTTGACTTCCGTCCGGACCGAAATGCGCATTCAAATCGATACCGTCCGTCGTAAGCATTTTCCGGTACGCAGTGCCAATTTCGTTGGTGGGGTACTTAATTGCATGTCCTGGCAGTGGCAGCACCACATCCTCGATCGAGTATTGGTCCACGTTATCCTCAGTGAGTTCCACAGTCTCCTGTATAGGTTGTCTCTTTGCACTCTTTTCAGTCCGTTGTCGCTTCCTTGTCGGTTCACTTGTTCCGTTATGGATTTCCGACGTTCTCAACCCGCTGTTCTTCGCAAGGACAAGGTCGCCAACAACAGCTGACGTCGATGAAAACTTCGCCATTCGCATACTCGCCATCTCATTCCACACGAAATACTGGTACCCTTGTACGAACGATACACGGAGTTGCTTCGGAATGGTATTGAAGGCTGGTTCGTGCGCATCCATACCATGCTGTTGGAGGCCTTCGAGGACCGCTCGCTCTGGTACCAGGTACGGAGGGAGCATTCGCAGAGCCGCTGCCATATCTTTGTGCTGGCGAAAACTTTCTCTTACAGCGCGGATCTTACTAGCTTCACCCTCTTGTGGGCGGAGTACTAACAATACAGCCATTTTGTAGTCCTTGCGCAACACTGCACGTCCAAGCAAGTGGTAAGAAGTGCTGGTTTTACCGAAACGGTGTAAACCGAAAAAGTTAATGAACCCGCATGTTTCCCAGCTGCTCACTGCCCGACTCACATCGTCCTTCGACAGCTCCTTTTCATCTTCAGGCAACGATCGAATCACCATGGTAATGCGGTTGCCAGCGCACTCACCGAGCGCAATCTTCCGTGACACGTAACGCATGTCGCCCACCAGATACGGCTGTTCTTCCAGCTTTTTCGAACCGCCTGGACGAAGCACAAGCTGCGCCCGATTTTTAGGCACACGATACACCGTGCAAAGCTGTGTGGTGATCGCACGCTTATCCTTCACTTCTGCATACGAAAACGCCGTTGGGAGGACCTTCAACATAGATGCGAGCTGATTAATCATGGATGTCATTCCCTTGTTGCGCTTGTAAAGCGTAAACTGCAAGTAGTCGGCTGCAAACATCACAACAAAAATCCACTCGTCACGTTAGTGCTTTGTATATCCTCAACCCAACATCTAAACACATCAAGAGACTTACGCTGTCCGACCGGCCAGTCCCTGCTGTCATCTCTCTCGCCCGGCAACAATCGCACTGCGAATCGGGGCCGAACTCGAATAACTGCCGTCTCGCTGCCCACATTAAGCGTATCAGCCACTATCCTCGTCTTTCCATACCTCCTCATCGTCTCATGAATAAAGACCCGGTCCGCCTTGTCGTTCAGTCCACCAAGGTAGAATGTCAATCCATCTGCTGCAGCTGCCGCCACGGCAGTCGTAAGGTCAGCCTGTTTCTCGCGCTGCTTGGTCTCAAACTCAACTTGAGCCTGCTCCACGCGCTTGAGAAACTGCTCAAACTCTTTGCCTTTTTTCACACCAATTTCCTTGGACACAAGCTGCACCAATTGCCGCAAATGATACGTTTCTCGAGCCTGTTGACTGCAAGTCTGCTGCTTGAGCACCGTCTGCTGCAGTTTACCACCAAGTTGACGCACCGAGCTCTTAATTGAGTCGTCCCTGTCCTTCTGCAAGGGTTCAACAGTCTCGCTACCTGTAGGATCCCTAATCTTCAGCACGAAATCCAGTACCCGTTCTTGAAACACCTGCACCACGTTCCGGCTCTTTTTTGCCACGCTCTGGAGCATCACCGGCATCTTGGATCGAGCACTGAGCTCGTGCACGAGAAAGTCATCAAACCGCTGCTGTAAAACGCCCTTGAACCCCACTTGGCTCGGCGTTCGAAAGCCCGAGATGCCAGCGACGTCTTCTGCAATGCACACGCTCTCGTGGTCGTTGTACCCTTCGTCTCGGAACGCAGTGGAGTGGAAAGTGCGACCGCGACCGCTGCCGTTGCGTCGGAACTTCCAGTTGCTGTGCTCTGGGCGACGGCTGCTCGAGAATCGACGAGACGTCATGGGCCAGTTGTTTCGACCAAACTTGTACTGAATAGAAGCTGCAGATAATTTAATTAACTAATATTTAATTTAATTTGATTTGACGTGTGAGTGAATTGAATCGCGGGCGTCAAAAAGCACTGAAATACGTGAATGGTAAGATACGCATTTTGATTCTGTGACGGATGTGTCACTCGAGCAAGGGAAGGTGGACTGATTTGTGCTGTGATTGGTCGATAAGATAAAGCGCCTGTCAACCAATCGAATAAAGACCTCATATCGTCGATAATGGACGTCGAAGCGGCGGATAAAGTGCGCGCCGAGGCGCTGCTGCTCCAGACGCTGCACGCTCAAGATACAATCGCTGACACGTACGACTTTGCACTGGCGAACAACCTATCGCATGAGCTCGTTGTGGGCGTCATGAAGTCGCTGCTTGTCGACGCGTTCGTGGTCGACACGGCGCGTGCGACGTCTTTTTATGTGCTCAAGCCTGAAGCCACGCTATTTTTGGCCAATGGGTCGCCCGAAATTCAGGTGTACCACGCTATTCCGGAAGATGGTATCGACCGCACGGCATTGGAGACAGCGGTCGGTGCTGCCACGTTCAAGGTGGGTCAAGCCGTGTGTATGAAGAACAAGTGGATCCGCTTGGACAAGAACAGCGGCAAACTCTATCGCCATGTCCCCGAGGTCCAGGACGAAGTCTCGGCGCTCCTGCGTCGTGTTGAGGCAGCCAATGGCGCAGTCTCAGCCATCAGCAAAGACGAGGCAGCTGTGCTCAAGCGGCGCCAATTGGCCGAAATGCGCACGCGCAAGTCGTACGCGCTGACTCGAGGGGCTCAGTTTGCGTTGCAGAGAAAGAAACAGGCTGCTGGCTTGACCAAAGAAATGCTCGATGGGTAAGTGAAGAGAGAGAGAGAGATGTAGAGGCAGGATGGTGGTGGAGATATTGAGGATGGTTGATGGTTGTATTCGTGGATGCAGAGAGGCGTGGAAGAAGGAGACGTTCAAGCCTTACAATTTCAAGACTTTGGGACTGAGTGTTGGTGGTGGACACTTGCATCCGTTGATGAAGGTCCGTGCCGAGTTTCGTCGCGTGTTGATGGACATGGGGTGGGTGATTATATATTTGGAAGAAGAGAGAAAAGAGGATAAAACACGACTAATTGTGTGTTGTTGTTGATGGTGGTGACGTGAGTAGGTTTCAGGAAATGCCGACGAACCGCTACGTGGAAAGCAGCTTTTGGAATTTTGACTCGCTCTTTCAGCCACAGTCACACCCTGCGCGCGATGCCCACGACACGTTCTTCCTTACTCGTAAGTTTTTGGAATAGGCTCAGACTGTGAGTGTATCATAGCTGACGTGTTGTTTTTGTGGATTTTTGTACAGAGCCGGAGCACTGTCTGACAGTGCCAGAGGACTATTACAAGCGTGTCCACGACATGCACGAAAACGGTGGCTTTGGTTCTATCGGGTACGCTAGCTATTGCGGTTTTGCTTTGTGGAGTGCTTCAGAATTGTTCACGTAGACGTTTATTTGCTCACTTCCAGTCATGGCCGCGGTGCTTTCAAGCGTGAGACGTCCATGACAAACATTATGCGTACACACACGACGGCGATCTCGGCGCAGATGCTGTACAAGCTGGCGAACCAGCCTGGTGGTTTTACTCCTCAGAAGTACTTTTCCATTGACCGTGTGTTTCGTAATGAGAGCATGGACGCGACTCACTTGGCCGAGTTCCATCAGGTTGAGGGTGTCGTGGCTGACTACGACCTCTCGCTTGGCGACCTCATCGGTATTATCAAGGCCTTCTTCTTGAAAATCGGCATAACGCAGATGCGTTTCAAGCCGGCGTATAACCCGTACACTGAGCCCAGCATGGAAATCTTCGCCTTTCACCCGGACTTGAAGAAATGGACTGAGATTGGTAACTCGGGTGTGTTCCGACCCGAGATGTTGCGTCCGATGGGTCTGCCTGAGAACGTGCGTGTCATCGCGTGGGGTCTGTCGCTCGAGCGCCCCACAATGATTAAGTACCGGCTGAACAACATTCGCGATCTCTTTGGCCACAAGATTGACCTCGAGCAGACTCGGTCGGCCAAGCTTTACCGCTACTAGACGGGTAGGAGCAAGAAGACGCCAACGCTGATCTGTAAGCTTTACCGCTACTAGACGGGTAGGAGAAAGAAGACGCCAACGCTGATCCGTCTGGCAGGTTGCGACGACGATACGTGCAGTCTCAACACAGATGGGAGTGTTAAGTACGCGCCTGTGCCGTTCAATTGATGTCCAGATAAAGGGATGCGAACTCGAAGCATCGAAATGGCTCTATGGTGGTTGTAACTCCAGTCACCGTGATGGTATTGGCTGCACATATGTGTCTATCTAAACTTATTGAATGCGAACGTACTCGTCTGCATGCATTGACTAGTATCCGAACTCTGCGGCTACTTTTTTGGCTTTCTCCCAGATAATGAAAGTGACGATGGTGTGCGGGCCTAGCCGCATATAGTGTGCTGCCCAGCCCTTGTAGAAACCTCGAATGCCTTCGCTATTCAAGGTCTTCCTGAAACAGTCCATCACACCCGAGTACAATTTACCCTTGCCGTTCACGACTTTCTGGCTGTAAATCCGCGTCGACACGACATCAATCGGGTTCATCGCTATCGTGACCACAAGACCGGTTAAGATACTCGCTACAGCACCACACCTCTAGTCAGCATCCTACCACCGATTCTGCAATCCACACACAACAAGAAGAAAAAAACGTACAGCCCAAGTGAACCCGCACGCCATCTTCAACTCCTGCTGCAGCCAAGACCGTTTTCAACTGCGTATACGTAGCCAACTGCGATGCAGAACCAATCTACACCACGAGCACCAACGAAGATCAGCCACCTCCACTACCAGCAATTGACAACCCCATTATTGTTTCCAACGTACCGCAACACGTGGTATTGATGCCGTGGCACCACGGTAAATCCCCGTGAATCCGTCCGTCCTGAAAATCTGACGGAACCCATCCATCTACAGCCCCAGTAGCCATAAAATAAACAAACCAGCCAGCCAGCCAGCACACCCTCAGCATACCTCCATCATCAACGACCCCACACCCCGTAGCTCCTCAATCCATTACCATTCCTTTGTACGCATACTGGGCATTAACATTTCCACACGAACTTGCTGCTTGAATGCGTGCCTTGACGAGAAAGAAGGGACTGCCAATGAATGCCCCAATCATGCCTGAAGTAGCAGCAGCGCAGACGTTGCGCAGTGGGAACGAAGATGCAGTAGCATCCGTTGCACCAAACACCTTCTGAAGTGGCTCGTAGAGGCCCAGTCGAGGGCCGTTCATAAAGATCTGGTACGAAATACCTGACCCGAGACCCCGTTGAATGCCACGCAGTCCTTCCGTCCGTCCTATTGTGTACAAAGCGTGCGCAAAGTTGCGGTACTGGACCGTGGGCGCTACTGCGCGTGCTGTGACATTGGAAACGAGCTCTCCTTGCAGCTGCATACGCGTCTTGATGACTTCCATGGGGTTCGAGACGATGCAGGCGCCACTGGTGGCGATACTACCCAGTACAAAGTCCATTAGAAGACCGCGGTCGCTCATTTTAATTTCCGTCAACTGTTACTACTTCAGGGTCAGTGTCGCTACGAGCGGCTTTTTTAACGTCACTGCAGCGAGGGAGTGCGACGACGAGTCTCGAGTTGCGCGCACACGTCGCAGGACAAACAGATGACTGTTGTTTTTCTTTAAAAAATGTGTTTTATTATGGACCTTTTTAGACGCTGTCCGACTCGTCGTCCTGGAGTTCCAGGTGAATATCTGCCTCGACAATGTAGGGTATACCTTCAATTGATCTAACAGCAGGCAAGAGAGAGAAAAAGATGAATATTTCGTGAAGCAAACAATCAGTTGGTTCAAAGAGTTGAAAAGCGCATGGACGTACTTCCTCGCCTTTTTTGCCACAGCGTGAGCAGCTTCAACTTTCAAATCGGGTTGCACTACAATTGCAACATCAACGACCGTGCCTTGGTGCGGTATCCAATGCGTGTTGATGTGAGTCGTCCCAGTGATCTCCGGGATCGTGGCGAGCGCATAGCTGATATCGTTTTTGATCTCTCGATACGGTCGCAAGTCTTTTTTGTTCGAGTCGCCTGAATCACGGTTTGAGTAGCCAAGCTGGTCTAAAGTTAACATGTCAATCAATTGATTAGCAAGAGATTGACGCTGGAAACACAACTGCAGAGTGTACTGTACCGAATTGAACGTCGAGGTGGACCAATACTTCAGAGACGTCCGGTACCTCTTTCAAGATGTGGGATCGCACTTGTTTCGAAATCTACATGCCAACGAAAACAGGGTAAGCTCGACGTGATATCTGAAGACATTTGAGCTTTTGTTAGTGCCGGTGCCAAATGTGGAATGACGTACTTGCTGAGCCATCGAAATACTTGTCCGCGCATCAAGCTACAGGGAGATCCAGAAACAAAGTCAGGTTACGTACAGCAAACAAAAGTCATAGTAGCGTGAGCGTACATGGACGCGCAAGTCCACCAGCGTATATGGCCCCATTCGACGGGCCCGGACTTGCGATACATGCAGTACATCCTCGACACTGCCAGACTAAAAGGATCTCAGGACAGAAAAATGAGCTGGATAATACCATCAATTCAATATCCATGTGTGCCATGACGCACCACTTCTTTCAGCGTTTCGAGTACCTCTGTCTCGACAGTGTTGTCGGTGAGCTCTTGAACGCTGTACATAAGAGCAACAGTACGTTAGGGGGTCAAGTCGGCTTGTAGCAGCTAGATTGAACCAAAACGCATTCAGGTGGCACCTGTCCAGACATATTTCACCACCAGTCTTCACGATCATCGCTGCGACAGCCATACCAGCAACTGTTTACGTAGACAACAGGGCTGATTAGTTGCAAACTACAACGTACGAATCCAATCTTTCGAGCGCACCTGGGTCAAGGAGTGGCATCCCCGCCATCGAGCCAATAATTCCACCAAGCGCCACGACAGAAGAAATTGCATCTGTGCGATGGTGCCACGCATTTGCAATCAGCACCTTGCTTTTTGCTTGCTGGCCAATCTTGACAGTCACCCGAAACAAAGCCTCTTTTGCTGCAATGGACAACCCCGCTGCTCCAGCTGCAAGAGCCCATTGCGTGCTTCGATCCATGTCTATTTTGCACTCATCGGGTAAACACAGAACGAGTTAATCACACGATATTATTGCAGCAGCAGAAACAACATCCGACGCACCTGAAAGATACAGCAAGTTGAGATCCGGTAATGTCGTTGCAATCTCGCCACTCCAAATCTGCTGCATCGCCTGCAGTCCGTCGGCGCCGATCCCGACACCACAGAGGACTAAAATGGCACCCACAGAGAGCGACCCCACCGCTTCGTACTTTCCATAGCCTAACTCATGATGAACAAGGGTGAAGCAAACAACAACGCAAGACCCGTCATGAGATCCAGCACGTTCTTATTACTAGAGAGAAAAAAGAGACTGAAAAACAACATGATTCAACAATAATAAAGCACCACTAGCGAACCGTAGGGGTGTTTCTGATCAGGAGGTAGTCGCGCGACTTTGACACTCCAGAGCGTCACGACATCCGACAGTAGATCCGACAGCGAATGGGCCGCATCAGCAATTAATGCACTCGAGTGAATAGTTACACCGACTGCACCCTATTATCATGTCAGAGTGTACCCATCATCAGCAAACCAGAAATATATCAATTACGATCTTGTATTTTGTCAGTAAGTAAGCACAATAACAATTGTCTCAATTATATCTATATATTTGCATTGCACCTTGGTCGCCGCCATTGCCACATTGACGTACATGCCAAGGCGTGTGATTTTTATCGCCTCTTTGCCCTGACTCAAAAACAGCGTCTGAACCTCATCTCGCCCGTTTTGGCTGCGACTGGATGACTCCGAGCTCAGGTGTTTGATAAGTCGGACCTCCTGCCATTGCAACGGTCTTTTGGTAGAGATGTGGCGAGGAAGAGGGACAAAGTGGTATCGAGTTGCCGTGCAAAAGGAGTTGAAGACGCTGCCGGGCGTACGCCACATGCGGAAAGTCTCACGTTACGGAATCTATGTCGGAATCCTTTTCAACCCGATCACTTAACGAAAAATATTGAGACCCTTTTCAAACCGATCCATGTTTATCGAACATCCGTGGAGATTAATGAGTCGGTACTCAGTATGCCTTATTTATGGTATACTCACAATTGTCCGTTCTTATAGCGTTCGGACGATAAAAGAGGGTGGCCCGCTCCGTAAAAAGAAGTATCAAGTCGTGTCGAGCACCGAAGCAGCAAAAAGCTTTCCATGGAAGACGTTGGTACCGTATCTGTACTGGATAATACTGTAGTCGTATGTAAGATTGCATACCAGCTCCGTCATCTTGACCTTGTCGTCATGTATTTTGTCGTTATCATTTCGAATTTGATCGTTCATCATGTCAGTTTACCTGATTATCTGAATGCTGCCGTTGTAATAGGATGAGCATGTTACATTTAATTAACACCTAACAGCTGTTAACTGGAATATAATTTAAGGGGGTTGTTATTTCCACCACACTTTTACTTTCTTACTCCTCACCATAACTTTCATTATTGATAACTACAGGCGCACCACGCCACACCAGACTACCCTACCACAACATCACTACCACTCCCGCCTTCCGATCAGCGCACCCTCGACTTATCAAAAAATTGCCAGTGATGGGCTCAAAAATATGGCAAATGCTAAACGGCTGGGTTCTTTTTGTATTCGGCTGGGTTATTCTGATTCGTTATCAGAAGTAGCTCAGAAATAAGTCCAATTTAGTCAGGAGTAGATCCCAAATACTCAATTCACTATTACTGTTTACTCACTTGCCCGTGCTAAGCCCAAAATGAAGATGTCAGTGCATTTCGCTGCTAAAATCCTTCTACATTCCTTACTTCCTGGCCAAAATCCAATCCTATGAGCGACAACAAAACAGGTGCGTCTTTTAGTACGCGCAAAATAATACATTCTGGGAAACCCGTAAGTGCGGCCTTGTCACTGCAGCCGTCTGCGATACACTCGGACGTGCCGCATCCTCCTCGTCGTGTCTATATGATGATGGCACAAACACCTTCGTCTCGAGTAAAAAGATGTTCCTCGTGGACTGGGCCGTGCCCCGTATGCCCGCGTTGCCAATTGGAAGACGCGCTGATTTGTACTGGCAGAAGGGCATTTGTCCAATTAAAAGCAAGGTGATGGTTCCTTCATTACGGTGAAGATGACATGCAGGTCATGAAAGGCGAGCTTGATCTTTCATCGGAACCATCCTGTGGAAGAGCTATTTCAACATCAAAGCCAATTGAGGTCGTGACGCCTGCACCAAAGATGTTTTGGTCAGCAAGTACAGCTAAAGAGATGGAGTACTGGGTAGATCCATGTGTAGCTACTGTGGCGCTTACGACGTCAGAAGAACCGAATGGCCAAGTGCTGGAGTGCCGAGTGCGATACCTGTGCAGACGCCATGGACTGAGACGCACTATCCGCTTCCGGTAAAATGGGGAATTCGTAAAATGTGCGCGGATCTGATAAGTAATTGGATTCGAAGGAGTAGTGATCTAACACACGTTCATAGGAAATGGTTGCTGGGTGAACAGATGGCGAGAAAGGGTTCGTTCATTTACGAACTGGTAATAATCAAGGACGCTTACTTGACGCGCCGTAGATTAGTGCACGCGAGTGACGGCGCGTAGATGATTATGGATTTGAGAGAGGTATAAATGAATAATTTGGTGCTGCAAACAGCGGCAATCAGCCCCTGATATTACGTCTTTATTGAGTGACACAATGTGGGCGATGTGAACGACGTGGGGATAAGCCAGACTTCGGCGCTGCATCAATGCGTGCGCCTCGTGCTACTTTGCACGGGCAAGTGAGTAAGTAAACAGTAATGGTGAATATGAGTATTTGGGATCTACTCCTGACGAAATCGGGCATATTTTCGAACCACTTCTGATAACGAATCAGAATGACCCAGCCGAATAAAAAATGAACCTAGCCGTTTAGCATTTGCCAAAAATATCGGCTAATACAATTATTTTTCATGTTCCATAGTCGTGCGCAACTTGCCGTTCGATATGCCGAGCAATAAAAACAAGTCGCTGCCTTTCATTGCCTTAAGCTCTTCGTGCCAATGTAGTACGTATTGTAATACGTCTCTGGAAGCAGCTATATGTTTTTAGACCACTCGGACTTGCTCTGCCCCGCCCAAACTTCTTGTGCACAATAACAAGAGCTTTTTATCGTCCTCTCGATCGGTTAGAAGCTGATAGCAGAACACAAACGTTTGCATAAATTCAATCTCCTGCATACACTAGACTTTCAGACTTGCATCCAGAGGGATACTAAATCGCTGTACATGGTGTCAAGTCTTCAGCAATGTATACACCTTGGGTCTTGCCGCGTACGCGTCCTCCACAGCGGATACACCCCCTCTATGATTCATAGTCTTGTCTCACCCTTCATACTTTAACTCGTTGTCGCTTGTTTTTTGTGTGGCGGGCACTGGCGGGTATGCGATTGTCAGCTGATCTTGTCATCCAGCTTTTGAATCGGATGCCAAAGCGATGAATGGCGGTATCTATAGTACATTCAAAAATGATGTAGAAATGGCGTGACTTCTGGACTGCAAACATGAGGTCGGCCACAGAAAGGCAAAGCAACCAAAGACAGGTAAGTATGTGTGGAAAAGTAAACGAATTGGCTGCTCCCAAATAATTTCCACACTTTATATCGATGTTACAGCTGGAAAGTCTCCTACTATCCGTTTACAAGAGCGTGTGGCGGTTTATAGTGAGGTGCGCCTGAAGTCATTCGAACAGCATTTATAATGTGGTGTAAGATAGTAAAAAGTAAAAAGTGTGGTGGAAATAGTAAAAAGTGTGGTGGAAATAACAATTCCCTTATTTAAAGGGAGCCGCTAATGAGCCTTCAGTTTTCGCTAATGATCCTTCACCCTATACATAAATCAAGGAATTTAATTTGAAACCCCCTAAACTGTCAAATTGTTTTGACTTACTTTTATGCTTCAAATTTCTAAATTTTCACAGTTGAGACTGAACCAGTTAAATATGCAATCTCCACATAGAGCAGCCCCTTCGACAGGTGAACGCACCTGAAATATAGGCTCGCACCGGCTTGATAAGGTGAATACCATCCCGCCCTACACCACCTCTCTCTCACTCTCAAGAGGACGACCCCGAAAAGTTCCGACGACGGCACTTCGTGTATGGTACAAACGTATTCATACCATCTTCCACATTAATGTATAAATAGAAGATCGTGAAAACACAATACACCTGTTGCATCCTGCTTAACCTCTAACTGTGCTTGAGTGCTATAATATTACCACCTTCATGGATCGGCTGTTGTGGACAGCGTTGCATGAGCATTGAAGATCCACTGCTTTAACCTCACTTTCCTTTGTGTTATTCACCCTTTGTTGCCGTTTAATTGTTGTAACATAGCCTTGCGGCAGCGTCAGCTTGTCAAGCGCTTGACAAGCTTTGTCAGCAGAAACAAGCAGATCTCCTGTGATCTCGTTAAGGCCTTCCATGTTGCTTGTAAGAAGTAATGTCAGAGACACGATATAGTAGCTTATACGAGATCGATGGGTGTTATTCCTTAAACGTACAACAAAACAATTTGACAATTTAGGGGTCAAATACAATTACTTGTTTAATGTATAAAGTGAAGGCTCATCAGCGAAAACTGAAGGCTCATTAGCGGCTCCCTATTTATAGGTAGATAATATTCGAGAATATTACCTTAAATGGTAATGTTTAGAAGCACTTGCTCATTGGCTTATACCAGTCATCTCAGCGGTCCAATAAATGATGGACGCGCGCGATAAGTTGTGAGACAGACTTCTCTATACGTTTTTATAGATATATATTACGAAGTTAGGTCCAAAACATAGGCTATTGATTAGGACTTACTAATATTTAATGCGGTTTTACTTTCTTCCTCTATTAAACAAGTGTTGATAGTTAGTCTTCCTCTGCACGTACCATGTACGTGAAGTGACGCGCGGTACTGCTTACACTGTGTCAGTGTATGTGGACTTGTATGGTGTCAGTACAAGTCACCAGTGCCTCGTTACGGCCGTAGTGTATCATTGTTACGAGTTTTACATCGTAGCTGTGGTCAAGCATTGTTTTTGCATTCTTCGTGTATCAGCTGTTGAGCAAGACAGGCTTAGAAGTGTTAGTTACATCGGTAGACACATCAACAAAGTAGCAGTGGAGTTCAAGAACTATAGCAAGAAGATTGGTACGGACGACGTTTCATCCAGGATAGCAAGTCTTGTCTTCGACTTGGACTACAAAGGATCAGACATGAAAAGCACAAATGCTTCACTGTAGATGTCAAGTTCGTAAGCGAGGCCAGCATACCTGAACAGCCTGATCTGTTGATACGGATTGGTCGTGACCAGTAGTCAGTAGGTGTGTGAGAAAGATTCGTCAAGACTTTTGCTTTCCTTGCTGTGATCATCGGCTATTCTCACGGTGACTGCATAGAGTATGAAGGTTCGAGCCGCTCATGTTTAACTAGACTACCATAAAAATCTTCGATATATGTCTAGCCGCACGATAGAGTGATACAACACGTTAAACAATGAATATCATAAGCTAATCGACTTACGTTTAGAATTCAATTCCTGAGCTCTGTTATACGAAGCGAGCATTGTTGCACGAAGAACACTTGTCTAACACAAGATTGTTTTAGAACTGTCGTTCACTATACCACACAAGTCCTACTTCCTTAGCATACAATTCTCATTAAAGTTCTGTTCGCTTCGTAGTTGGTAAGTTCACTCTGAAACCATGAGCCTGGATGACAATCCCTGTCATATTGTCATCAAATCCTGGAACATTCATACGTGGGGATACCAACTACCACCAAGACCAACTGTCATCAAAAACCATCACTAAGCTTCCGCCAACCGTCATTCGAATAATTTTAACACGCCTCTATCTATATCATTATTTCGCACTTAGTCCTTCTAAGCACCCATTACCTTAGTCAAGCGCGCAAGACGCTGCTTGCCGAGTGCTTATGTAAAATCGTCTGCAGGATTGTCGATCCAGCAATATAATCCAACATAATCTTCTTCAGTCTCATCTGCTCACAGAAAAAGTGTCAAGGAAGCTCGATATGTCTCGTCCGCCGGGAGTAAGTGGCAAGCAGAAATACGAAACATCTCGTGCTCTTAAGATCTGCAGCACCGGCAGACCGTTCACTATTGCAGTATCTATGCAGAAAAATCTTTCGTTGAGAAACTTCTTGAACACGCTTGTACCCGATGGCATAATCAATCGTCCCCACAAGATACCGTAAAACACGTTTAACACAACCAACGTGTAAGTCGGTCGGGTTGGCCACAAATCGACTGAGATGACCCACTACGTAGGCTAAAGTCAGGTCGGGAAAAGTTTTCAGATAAATTAACATTCCCACAGCACCACAATAGTAACATGTTTTGTCGATTTCAGTTTGTCGTCTGCACACATCAGGTTTTGCTTTCCCTCCAGAGAATTACCGACTGCATGTGCTTGTTGAAAGTTATGTTTCGTTAGTATCTCACGTGATATCTCATCGATATCCCGAGACTATCTGACTCGCTAAATTT
>JH598294.1:231151-257119 GCA_000173235.2 Hyaloperonospora arabidopsidis Emoy2
ACAACATTTTGTACTCCATTGGTTTCCGAAAGTTGTAGCTCTTCGATAGATCGATTTCATCCACCCTGATTTGTGGTTGCTACGCATAGCTTCACCATTTTTTTCCGGGTCAGAATCAGTTATATTATTTGCGATTTGATCTCCAACCAAATTATTCTTGACTTCTTCGTTTCCGGTCAAAAGTTTGTTCTTATTCAAAGATCTGGCCACAACTTTCATCTTCCTCTTCCACGGGGTCTTTTCTTGGACTTCGTATCATTCCGAAGGTGACTCGTCACCTCCTCCAATTCTTGTGAAGTAGTTATGTTGCTATCTCGTCCAACCTTTTTCCCGGACTTTTCTTCCACTGCAACAGCATTGTTTTTCAAATACATCACATCTACCTATTTGTTTTGGGTCTTGTCCAACGTCTCTATATTTTTCACATGTTAGGTTATTACAACCACTTTAACCTTAGGAAGATAGACTTGGTACCCCTTGGTATCTTCATCAACTCCAAGAATAAGTCCAGGTTGTCCAATTTGTACAAATTTTCTTTTCGGTTTTCGATACATGGTACATGGCAATCCAAAAAAAGCAATTTAAACGTGGCGAGGTTTGCTTAATTTATAAACTTGAATGGTGATGCCCATCCTGAATTTGCACTTGTAGGTAGGGGCCCGGTTCAAAATGTAGGCAGCGTATTCAGTCGTACCACCCCAAGATTAAGTTCTAAACCACAAGCAAAAATCATACAGCGACCCATATCCACAATGGTACTATGCATCCGCTCAGATTTTCCATTACGAGCTTCATTGCTAGCTTCACTGCACTCCTCGACGTACTCCTCTTCTTACAGAATAAATGAATATTATAATCTTCTCATCCTGAGTCCGTGCGAAGTACGTGCACACTGCAATCAAAAGTTTTCTTAAGACACCAATAAGGCTCAAATTGTTTGGCTGCTACATGCTTCGTACGTGCAAGGCAAACACGACAACAGTTGCTTTTATGATCAACGCAGTTGATCAGGTATTGATTTTTTAACGATCCTTTGGCGTCATTAAAACTATAATGCCCGGGCAAATGACCCTTTAAACACGATCGATGGGTGAGTGGTCACCTGTATCCTTTTTGGATTGGCGATTGTTTGTTTGCTTTCTTTGCGCACACATTAAGCAATTAACTCGACGCTTTTCCGTCAAGAAAATGTAGAAGGACATGCCGCAGGAAAGCACTGTTCAAGTTGCATATGTGCCATGACTAAAAAGCATTGCTTTTAAATGACACGTGTGGATTTCTTGCTACATTCTGATTCGGACTACGGGTTATCATTCGTTTCCCAAGCGACCCTTATGTTTTCCCGACGACAAGTGCTTCTTTCCTCTACAGCATCATGCAGTTCTTCAATTACTTGCAACAGGAACGTAAATGCAGCATCCACGCCCAAACTTGTGGAGTGCAGACGCTCCTGCACCAGAGCTACGATAAAACACACACACACATGTCCTGGTAAATATCCACTAGAAAACAAACGAGAAAATCTATAGAAATAGCTACAAGAACCAGAAGAACAAGCCGAAGATCATCAAGGTACCGACGATTTCCCACTAAAACATTTTCGAATTTAATAAACATTAAATTCCACGTGACCAAATATTTTCCCATCAACTCTCGTTGCGAACACTCGTATCAATACGAAATTCAATTGTTCTGAACGCCCTCAGTATAGTAGACATCCGTTAGCTTCAATACAACGTTAGATAACGCAAGGCATATTTTTCATATTCATCCTGTTCTTTTTTTCTCACGTGAGTAGCTTACCATCGATTTGTGGGCAGATTGATTACACAACTCAACATATTCAAGCCACGACTTGCCACTGACCGAGTGTCTACTGGATCCACTATTTAAAAATCCTTGATAACACTCGATTAATGGCCAGCAGCATACGAAATACTTGACTAAACTCGATAAGAACATTTGATCTTTGGGATCTCTGCCTTCATATGTCCACCTTCATTGTATGAATGGCATTGACGCGTATCCTTACCATTTACTCCCGAGCACTTCAAAATAAATCCAACGATTTCTCTTCCGAGAGTTCATTTTCGGCAGAGTGCAACTCGTACGCTTGAGCAAACTAAGCATATTGATCCGCTTACATCAGGCATTCAGTTTGTCTGTGGTCCACATTGTCTAACAGAATAGTTCGCATTCCTTCTGAGGCATACTCTATGATATGTTCAGGACCAAATAGTCTCTACCATTTCCTCAAACTTCCGCGATGGCCGTCAGATACATCTATCGTTCCAGCCAACTCCTCTTGGGTTCTTTTTAATGTCTGAAAGCTTGGCCGCTTACGTTGACGTAATGCTTGTCTCAAATGGCCCAGCATCTCTTTCAACACGTACTGAAAATAGGGTAGTTGGCTCCACCACATCGCAACTTGACTTTTGTGATACATCTCTGCATACCATAGAGATACAATACAAACAGTTTCACTTTAACGCCTTCTAACCATTCAAATCCACATGGCGAGTGACTCAGGAAAACTTGTTGCTCAAATAGCTTACCCCATTACAAGACAAAATCCGATACCTTCGTACAGTTCGAGCTGATCGAAAAGCCGAACATCAAGCTTTTCCTGCCTTGCGTCCGAGTACCCGTTTTGTACAATGTGTCCATATGCCTGGTCGTTCAAGTGTGGGCATTTGTCGTGCAAGTTTGGACTTCGATCGGGCAAATTCCTATAACCACTACCTTCGGTCAACATACCGTCAGCTCAAGGTCCTCAAGCAACTTGATCATTCACGTCCACACTCGGACCACTATTTTCAGGCTACGCATCACCGAATTGCATATGTATCCTGTCGTTATGATCGGAGTAACTACCAGCGTGACACATGATCCATTCAAACTGTCCACGTGCATTCTTCTGTCCCTTGCTAGGGCCGACAAAAACAAACCTGAGTACACGGATGGAGTCATGGGTGTGTCCCTGTACCTCCCAAGCCTTTCCTTTTCATCTTAGATCCTTTTCTGCGACCCCTCGAGCTTATCCAGATGCCCGGATATCCTTTCATCAGCACCAAGAGCTCTGAAGTATCGTCATTCTTGGTGCTGGTACCTTCCACTGAATGTAATTTATCCCGTTTGCTCTTTTCTCTAGATCTCTATATTGACCGGCCCTATCGTGACTGGTGGCAGGGGATTCTTTTTCCTTCAAGCCGGCGTGCGTAGTGCCCCTTTGTGCCGCATGCTTTGGGATCATAACCTGTAGAAAAACCAACGTAACGTAACAACTATCGGACACACAATTAAATGAAAAAAGGGAATAATATTAGTTTTGTTACATCTTGCTCGCTACCAATATTCGCGACAGGGGAAATCCGAGAAGAAAACTCCTAACGGTCGTTCGGCACAAACATGATAGCCCAAAATGAGACTTATACCACTTTTTTGTTCATCACCTTCAAGATTGCTTTTCAAATTAAAAGGTAATGTGGTTCACATAGGAGAGCACCGGCAACGTGGGACTAGACTTCATTAGCGACACCGATCTGCGGATATCGCCCTTATCTCTATTGTGATTATTTTAGAGGCGATAATCAGAGTTTTTAATCGTTTGTCAAGATGAGTAATTTCAATCGCAAATGATATATTAATGCACCACAGCATACCATGCTTATATCAGTGCGTCCGGTTCTTTGTTGATGACGTCATATACAACTTTCAAGTTGTGGACCTCCCGATATTTGTTTTGCACACTTCCGTGGACCTGTGTGTTTGGATGGTTGCTTTCGTAAATGTAATTCGCCCATGCTGGCACCCGAATCTGCTCAACTGTGGATCAGACATCAAACATATGATGACGGGTGTCAAAATGAAAATGGTGTGGGATTCATTAGCTTGGTTTGATCATCAATAGTGAAGATGTCGAGCTCAAGGTGTTATATTGCCAGCTACAGCTACCCCTCTGGCGTCCTGGATACGACAGAAGGGTAAGTTAGCAACTGAGATACTTGTTTGCGACTAAAGGTGATGAAGCGCTAAATTGTCTATTACATCCTGAAAAAGCGCATTCCCGACCATAGCCTCGGATGCATTCATTAATGAGAAGGATCCCTCAAAGCAAGACAATGGATCTTCCTTTCAGTCCTCGATGCTGTTCTTGAGTGAACGAACAAGTCATCTGTGCTGCAGGATCGTATTTCACTTGTTTGTCAGCAGAAAGCTGAGTTGGGGGCGCTTTCTGCAAGATACTGCGCACAGTTCTCAATTTTGGCCTTCTTCCAGAAAACAACGTTGCGATGTTTGACACTTGGACAATCACAATCCACGGTCATTCTTCGTGACCCAGATCGACTCGTTTGGAATTATTGTGGATCAATGATCCTAGAAGAGCAACCTTTATCGACAGCTTGCTGAAGAGGCTCCAAGTACGATGAAGCATCGCCGTAATCACCATTGAAAATGTCGACGTACTTCTGGGTATTAAGCCGAGCGCCGTAATAAAAGACTCTCCAACGATGACGACCTTCCTCCAGTTCTACCCCTTAACTTGCCAGGATTCAACCCCGGAATGTTGTACTGATCATCGCGAATTTTGTGGAGCTTTTGCGGTAAAGTGGGAAGATGGCTCCATTGGTGATATTGAAATTCGTTTCCTCAAATTTAAAGTCTCCATCTGGAACGAAGCAGTACTGGCTGCAGCACTTGCCAAATGTGATAATATCAACGCGTTATTTGAAACTGGTTAGCGACTGCTAGATGGTCGATTATAGCTTTTTCGAGAATTAATTGGTGACTTCGCTACTGTATACCCAGACAATGGGACTGTCGAGCACGATCACCATTTGAAGTTGAAGTTGAGAGGGACCACTCGCGCCAGTCACTGACAGGATAAAAAACCGACGACGTTCAGTGCAAGCAGTTTGCGCTTGTGGCTATGCTTCCTTGGAATAGGAGAGTTTTCGTTTTGTTAAACTTTGGCTCATTACAGCATAAAACGAAAAATACATAGCGTGTGTGTGGCAACCGAAATCAACGGATTTCTTGGATAGCACAAAGATAATTGAATTACAGCCTACTGGTAGCCGAAAAATGAACTACTTTTTGCATATCCGGATCCGTAAAAGAAGGAGGTCTGTCTACGCATACCCTCACTAACATATTTTCATTCCGGGCTCGCAATAGATAAAGGATCATCGGAAAAACAAGATTGAGGCAAGAGCATGCAATATATGAGTACGTGCAGTACTTTAAGATAATTTTTTTCCTCCGTCGCATTGATCGCCAAGACTTTGGCAGTCTCCTGTTCGGTGTAGCTAGGCGACGTCTTGAGTGACATGCTAGATGCTCGACTTGATCAATTATGATGAACAGCGAAGCGCCTGCAAAGAGCGCGGTGAGGTTGATCAACCCCATGGTTGGATAGATACGACAAGTACAGGATGATTTGCAGTGGAAAAATGAATTGTGAGCTACAGAGAAAGCGAGCGACGCGAATACTTCTGGACAAAATGTCTTACTTGTTGGGACAATAGCGATTGCAGTATGATATGGACTGTGACATGGCGGTCCGCGCTTATTTTTTCCACTCCCCATGATTTTCTAATTTCACTCCTATAAGTAAATGCTGTTGGATATCGTCATTTCACACCTAAAAACGATTCTAGACATTTCTGTCTATGTTAAATCATAATAAACGGTATTGTACACTACCCAAAGGGATAATTATTCATCCTTTTTGGCCAATAAAAATGAAGGGGTGATAGTTACACTCATGCAATATTTATTATGTCCTTCATACCACAACGCCATTTTTTTAATGTACGACATCCTCCGGTAAACGTCGAAACGATTCAGTCTGAGAAGCACGAATTATATTTCCAACAGACTCATTAGCCCCACACTTACGCCACTTCTAGAAATCTCTCTTCTACTCGTGACGGCACATGTTATATTCAAACAAACGTTCGAAAGCCGGTATGAGATTATCGAACACATTCGAGGTGTGTGTCAAGAATCTGGCTATAAATTATCTACTGAACGCTTTATCGCTGACAAACGTGTTTAAATCCAATGTGATCGCAGCCGATAATATTGCGAACGATCTGTCAATGAGCTGACCCATAAAACCTGTACCAGGCTTACGGGCTTTCTACGGGAAGCTTTTGGTTTTAAAGGAAAGGATGGACATTGGAATTGCAAGATGAGAGTTGAGGAGCACAATAATAAGCTTCGACGAACATGGCCGGGCAACCAGGCTCTCATAGTATGAAGGACGACGAAAAACTTCGTGTACAGGATTTAGTGGCGGCTGTAGTACCTGAACGGCAGGGTTTAATATTGTTGTGGCAGGAATTTTTCATATCACTTGCAACTGCACGGAACTTTATAATGCCAAGGCAAAATTACGGAAGGTAGAGTTGGCTGGAAGGTAGCCCCCATCAGTCTTTTATGAGCTTGATGTAGCTGGGTGGACGTTCAATTGCGGACGTATGCCAGAGGGCGTGCTACTAATTTGTTCTTAACACATAAAACCTCGATTCGCTTGGCGCGACGGTACGAAAATTTTCTGATCTTGGACTATACATACAAAACAAATCGACTTGAAATCCTCTTCTTATTATCGCTGGCAGAACGGGAATGAAGTCAACGTTTGATTTTCATCTCGTCTTTTTATCAAAGGAAGACAGGGTTGCTTACGTCTGGGCGCCTCAACAATTACTATATATGCTAGGCTTCGAGCCGGAAGTTCTTGTTACCGAACGCGACTTGGCTCTTGCTGGCACTCTACACGAACTCTTTGTAGGAAACGCCCATATAATGTGCATCTGGAATGTCGATAAGAACGTCGTTTCAAATAACCGAAAACATTTTGAGATGATCGAGGAGTTTTTACGCTTAAACGATTGCACAATTTTAGGAGGAGTGGGCCGCGTTGCGAAAAGAACGGTGCGATACCATAAATCGTTAAATATTTGGGGAAAACATGGGTCCCTCATAAAGAGCAATTCGTACATGCGTGGACCAATGATGTGCAACATTTTTGGAACACGTCGACTTCAGCAGTCAATAATTCTTACGTGGCGTTGAAGAGGTACACTCAAGCGTCAACTGGAAGCCTCGGTGTCGTGCAATCGAGGATGACGCAAAAATTGAGCATCGAGCACTGGAATTGGACGCAAGAGTTGCCAGCGAGCATATTCAATTTCCCCATATGTATCACGGAATAAATTATTATTAGCTACTCCTAGGTCAGGTATCGGTTTTTGCGCTCCATAAGATGGAGAAAAACAAAAGATCTCGAAAAGCATATAAAGGACGTTTGTACACGAACGTTTCAAACCTCGAAGAGATTACCGTGCGCACATGCTATCCGTGATATAAAACACCATGGTGGCATCAATTCACCACCACTAGTACTTGCGTGACGTTGATGCTGAAACTCTAATCGAGAAAATTTCTGCTTCAGGTTTCTCTATACAGTATGCAAATCCATCGTTTGGGAAAGACCTGAAAATACTCTCGAATCATACAAGATATATTCGCCAGCTTAACAGTTCCTTGCTCATGCAAATATTCGTGCAATTGCAAGACGAAATCTTCAAAAGATTGGCGAGCCACGGTCTTCAGGACAAAAGGACGACCCGTTGGGTCCAAGAATAAACATCCGAAATCATCTACAATCCATGACCCATCATATTTAGAATATACAGCCAAGTTTAATATTAGATGCAGTCATTGGATAAAAAAAGAAGACAACGATAAGCGCAAATGCTCCACGAAGACAGGTGAGATAAGAGTCTAGAGCATCCCACCCAAAAACCATAAAGCCGTGTAAATTTTGTGGTGGTGAAATGCATTCCATTCGTTGATGCTAATTTCTTATATACATACCGTTAACTGCATTTTCAGGCACATCCGGTTCACTTAAGATTCCAACCGTTCTAGACAAGGATTCTGGATCTTCAACAATTTTGTAGAATAAAGCACCCCATTTAAGGAATAATTTGGCAATGACCTCATGGCGTTGCATGATCCAACCATTTTCTATTCCTTCAGGTTATGACGCGGCCTTCGAAGTAATTAGACAAGTTGTGAAAACGGCAGAGACAAAGCAGCTTGCAGGGTGTTCGGTATAAACAGCATTAGTTGAACAACCCTCCCAGTTCACATTAACTGCTCGAAATGATTGAATAATATGTATATTTTAACAAAGGCATGATTACGTGTCTACCACGGTTTATTAAAATTATAAATATCAGAGTAGTAGTTGTACGTGTGAGCTTATAAGAGCGGCAAGAAAAATACCAACTTCGCAGCGCATTCCCACCAAAGTAACATTAGCCAATATATATTAGAGATATGCCGACGCGTTGTAGTTGGCAAATATCACTGATGGCAATCCGATGGAACTCAGGACAATTTGACCTTGATGTGGATGAGTCAGAGATGTGCTCAACCAAAAAGTGCACAAGACATCGTCATTGAACAGCAACGCGCTGTGGGTGACAGCTTCACAGCACTGTCATGCACGATACAGCTGCCACGAACTTGACGAAGACAGCCCATCTGAGAATCTCTACCTGTTCTGCAACAATAAAAACCGAGTTGAAAACAGGCGGTAGGTCAGAATCCTCTCTAGCTCTCATTTAGGGACACAAGCTGTAAAGACGACACGGACCTCCAGCTCGTACGACGACTGCGCGTGTACGTCTTCTTTTAGCGCTTGCCTCCAGATCTCAGAGCTCGCACCTGCACTTTAACATGCACCTTAGCATAATAATGAGTTAGGTGCAGCAAAAACGACAAAAAATGCAGTAACACGTACGATAAAGACCTGCAATCGATAATTTCGTCACGAAAGGAGATGTCATACTACCACCACCACCATTATATAGCCAATACATCCCCACGAATATCAGTCATCGTTAGCATGGTAGAGCCACTTGTTAATGAATACCTCCATCTTATGGAATATGCTTAACGGACCCTGCTGGATTCTAATTGATATGAAATAGGACGTACGTGAACATGTTCTTTTAAGTCCTCTTTTTTTCGAAAAGCCTATGATATCTACCATTATCACACTTATGAGCGCAAGGGAGTGGAATTAGTGATTTCAAGGAGTGGAAATACCAATTCTCTAGTCTATTAGCTTACATAAATCGTACATAACGGAATAGTCCGTACATCACCCGAATCTTGGAGGGGGGATCTTTAAAAACAAGCAACTCGACAAAAAGCAAGTGGGTAGCCTACAAGCGTGAGAACGGCTAATCAAAACATGGAATACGTAGTAGTCTGCTTCGATAGAAATAACTAGATGATTAGAAAAGCTATAGAAACTAATCTAGCATAGAAATTTGAACCAGTAGCCGGACGATGTATACTAGTACGAGCGTGAAGGGTCGTAGCCTTAGACAAGAATATTAGCAATTACGCCAGAATTAGCTCCTGCACAACGACAAGGTCGCGGCGATATGAATAGCGATATAAGAGTATATAATAATGATGCAGTCTGGAGCCCAGCAACATTGAAAGACATGGTCGCCCGAGGAGTGGCCGCTGCCTATCACGACTCCACCCACACCTGTTTAGTGGAACCATGCAAGCCGGTGCGAGTCGGCGCGGTTATATACCTAGTGTCATGCGTCATGGTCCACTTTTAGATCTTTGAAAGGAGGACAAACATGTAAGTAAGCACAGCTCACTATTTTTGTTGACCTTCGTCTGAGATCTGGCTTCTTCAGATGACTGAATGCGATGGAGTCCTCCCTGCGCACATCGCATCCACACCTTCCTTATACATGAAGGATGACCCCATTTAGCAGACTTTTGTACAGCAATCGCAAAGTCATTCTCATATCATAGGCGTGAGCAGCTTCTTTTGCGAGCTCTAGATTGCTATAGGTTTCTACTGGAAGGAATTTAGAGGGAGGCAAACTGAAGTCACACATCGTGGTATTTTTAAGGGATGGATTTTTTGGCAGGGTATGTGGAGGCAAGGGTGAACAACAATCGCGAATTGCCTGCGGTACAGTTATAGTTGCCAAGAAAGTTGTTGATTATGTTTTTGGAGGCCATTCACACGATTGTAGGCTGTCCAAATATTTTGCGGCTATCCACTTATTTTGCGACTATCCCCTGATTTTCGGCTATCCACTTGTTTTTTTAGGTGAGCTGCTTGTTTTTTTAGGATCCCCCTTAAGATGAACGCTGTAGGACCTTAATCATCGATGCGCTCGTATTTAGCTTCACATATTTTACGTTACTACAAACTGTACTCAGCCGTCTAAATTGTCACCTAAGGGCCTAATGTTGAAAGCAGCGCTAAATAGACATGACGCACACGGATCTGACATACTAGCGGTCGATCGGTCGCTTATATGTAGAAAACACATTGACACTGGGAAGAAAAGTTGCGCAAGGGACATTTAAGTACGCTTCAGATTGACTCGACTGCAGCAGACCGGGGAGGTGGTGCTTGGCTGACTTTGGCCCTATATGTCATTTTCTTATAGGCAAATGGTAAGGTAGTCCATGCTCGAAGCCATGCAATCAGTATCGACCTCTGCTAGGATATCCATAGAAGAAGTACCTTCCCGGTCATCGCACGTTCAGTTGCAGGTGATTGCTGCATAAGGACGTGTCAGCCAGTATTGTTATCATCACCTTTTACGAGAGATCACCAATTACACAGCTGACCTCGTAAGGTTCATAGTAAAACGGGCGCAACTAGTCTACGTTAATGTTCAGGAGGGATTATGCTCCCAACACAATGTCGTGACTTGAGACCCTGTTCATAGCATGGCATAACTACCAACACAAATTGAACATCAATGCTAGTTCTTTAAACACGTAGCTCTTGACGCAGTGCACCCTCCTACCAAAGCTTTCCTCACCCATGTTGGCACTTGTATCTACCCTCAAACTAACAACTAAAGAGAGTGATCGTACAAAGTGTCCATTATTTAGATGTGTTACTTCGATACACTAGAGGCGGCCTCAACACCGCTAGGCAAGACGGGTAGTAATGGCAAAGGCCCTAATAGTCCTCGTCTCCCGCTCCGAACATGTCCATACCGCCGCCCATGTCCACTTCCTCTTCCTCCTCAACAACCTTCTCCTCCACCTTAGCAGCCTCAGCACCCGAAGCAGCAGCGCCACCAGCGGCAGGAGCGGGACCAGCAGATCCGAACACGGCGAGCTTCTCACTACCAGCAGCAATGACCTCGTCAATGTTTTTGCCCTCCATGGCCTTGACCACGGCCGCTACGCGCTTCGCATCGACCTCAACGCCCGACGCGTTCAAAATCCGCGTCACTTCGTTTTCAGTTGGGGACGGGTGGCCACCCAACACAGCAAGCAGGTAAGCAGCAATGTAACGCATCTGTCAATAGTATCAAGTCACAGCTATCACGTCAGTAAATCAACTCATATTCGATTATCTCTCCATCCTATAGTTGGTAAACTAAACTCGCACCTTGAATCACTTTAAGGTTTCTTGGAGTCGACCAGATACAAGATGACAGGAATCAAAAGACCTGCATCACTTAAGTCGTGTGTGTACCCCAACCACCCGCTAGACGTCCCTCTAAAAAGACCAGCTGCTATTCGCCACTTGACCAATCACAGTGTCTTCTCGTCCACTCATTATCGTTCACTAGGGTTCGAGTATAACTCGCAAACAGCTCTCGTCCAGTGATTTGAGCTGCTGGCATTTCAACCAATCACCTCTCACAGCGTAATCACCACCACAAGCTCCAGCCATTCTCCGAACGACGCATTCGCCCTCGCTCTAGACGCCATGGCTCCTCCAGTACGTTCCCTCGCCTGCCCCTTTATTCCCTGGTCGACTACTATGGCGAGTGTATGAGTTGCTAAGCTGCAGAGTCCTCCTTCTCTGCTCGGGCAAACAGAGTTCCCTTCTCTGTGGGCAATTGACTGGCTGAATCCAGTCCAGTTGATTGCCACGCATATGCAGTGGAACAAAAAAAGAGATAAAGGAACTGTTAGACCCCTATTCTGAGAAGAGTGACTTGCATGCACTAGCGCTAACTGAGACACTCGCCACAGACAACTGCTCGACTTGTCTGTGCAAGTCCGACGTGTGCTGATGGCGTGTATTTTGTGTAGCACAAGACCAAGAAGATCAGCAAGAAGCAGCAGCTCAAGTTCACGATCGACTGCACGATCCCAGTGGACGACCACGTGTTGGATCCGGCCTCGTTTGAGAAGTTCCTGCATGACCGGATCAAGGTTGGAGGCAAGACGGGCGTGCTCGGAGATTCGATCACGATCACCCGTGAGAAGACCAAGCTGCAGGTGGCAGCGGTGCCTCCATTTAGCAAGCGCTACCTCAAGTATTTGACCAAGAAGTACTTGAAGAAGCAGCAGCTGCGTGACTACCTGCACGTGATTGCATCGGACAAGAACACGTACGAGCTGCGTTATTTCAACATCCACGATGCTGGCAATGACGCAGAAGAGGAAGACGAGTAGGTTGACTAGTGCTGTCGGTGCTGAAATATGTGAGCTGGTAGGCAGTTCTCCTTAGTCGGGATCGCTGGTTGATAATAAAGTTCTGCTTGGTCGTGGAGAATCTAAAAGTTGTTGGATACTCAGCAGTGTTAATGGAGATGTGATCGATTAAAACATGATGTACCTTTGTAAAGTCTTGCATTTTTGTGGCCAGTTGACGCTGACTCTTGCTGCTAGCGAATACTTACCGAACGTACAGCGTCTACTGTGAACCTATACGGATATCCAAGTCGCAAAGCTTTAGCGAGAAGAAGAGTCAAGGGCTTCGTTACATTCTATGCACAAGCGCAGCATTAATGGCCTCAATCCACTTCTTTGACCCGTTGACGAGATCATTCAGATGGTACACCCGGTTTGGCTGGTGACAATCGATCGGCAAGAAAAAGAAACGTCAGTCGTTCGTCTCCTCTCACCATGCACTTGCCAACTCAAGTATCTTACCGTCACGACGTCAAACGCAGTCGCGCTCTTTGAGTTCACGTAGAGACTCTCTGACCACGGGATCTCGCCCTTTTGCTTCATTCTAATGGGGTCAATGTAGATCAAACGAGGCTTCGATGTCAGAATCAACTGACGTTTCTTCGAGAACAGCCCCTTGCGCTTGCTTATAAGCCCGCCCATCTTGATCAGCTCATCATCCAGCAAAAACCGGTTCCAAAGCGAGCTCGTACGCCGCATGGCAGGCGGTATTGCAGCCTTCTGCCGGGCCACTTCCACAACGTCCACATGCTCAGCCCTGCACAATAATAAACGATAGTTGGTGTAAACCATCCGTCGTCTGAAACCTTCACATGCAGCAGCACACGTACGGAGAAGGCGGAGGGTCAAGTGCCAGTCCCGACGAAACCTGCAACTCGGTCGCCACACCGGCGAACAGCCAGTCTTCAGTCGCGCCATCCTATTCAATGATGCAATAATGCCACCAGCGTCAGCGTATCAAGCAACTAACTACCAGTGCACACATAATCATCATTTCCCTTACATAATCTGTAGGTGGCAGCCGATTGATCTCCGGCACGTACGGCGGCTGCGTGTACCCAACCGAGTCCCACTCGATGCCGTCAAAAAACGGATGCGACTTCAACGCGATATATCCAGTCCCGTCTTCATTTGTCCCAGCGCCAAGACGTTTACTAGGCTCCTGCACGAGAATGCGGTCAACCAGATCCTGTGCGACTGAAGGGAATCCTGACGGGTACGCAAAGTCCTCGGCAGGATGGTTCAAAATCTGCTGAAACGTCAGGTACTCGTTCTCGGCCCGAAAAATGGGTCGACCGACGAGCAGCTGAAACACCATGCAAGCCATGGCCCACAGATCACAACCTCGCGACGCTTCCTGGTCGCGCAACACTTCAGGTGATACGTATTCAGCCGTACCGCAAAACGTGTTGTGCCGACTCTCTTCTGTCTCATCCTTCGCTGTACCAAAGTCCGTCACCTTAAGATGGCCATCATCGCTAAGAAGAATATTCTCCGGCTTAAGATCGCGATGGATCACACCGTTCTTGTGCAAGTACTCGAGCGCGACAACCACCTCCGCAATATAGAATCGCGTCAGCTCAAGGGAGCACGCACGATCTGTATAGCCTGCAGCAGCCTGTATCTTTTGATGCTTACTGTCCAAAAAAAAGAAAATACCAATGATCAGTCCATCATGCACGTTTACATCATTTATATGCTCCGAACTCAATCAGAACCCAACAAAAAACGTACGTAATGACATCAAGCAGCTCGCCCCCTCGACAAAGCTCCATCACCATGTACAAATAGCTATTGTCCTGCGACACACAGTACCGCATCAAAAAAGCACCACATCATTAATACACAAATAAAACAGCAGCAGCATCAAATGTATCCATTTAGCCAGTATGAATGTCGTACCTGGAACGTAAAAAAGAGCTTGACCACTCGCTCGTGCGAGATCTTGGAAAACACTTTGCGCTCCATCATGACAAACTTGACTTTCTTCTCCTTGCGAATAAAGCGCTTTTCCATGATCTTGACGGCATACTCCACGCCCGTGTCCTTCATTCGCGAATGCACCACCTGTAGCACCATCACATAAAAAAGGAGAAGTAGCATGAACTTCCCCCGCCCTCTCTCTTGTATCACGTCACAAGCTACGCACTCGAGCGTATGCGCCTTCACCAAGCGTCGTGCCAAACATAAAGTCGGCAGGTGACGGCTTCCTGCCCTGCGAGCGGACGGGCGACGTGCCATCTGCCGAGCCTTCATATAGGGAAAGATAGAGAAAAGTTAGAGAAAGTTAGAGAAAGATAGAGAAAGTTAGAGAGGTTTAGAGAAAGATAGAGAGGGGCTGCAATGCGATATTTATGGGTTAGGACGACCGCAAATGAGCGCAAGTGAGGACGTACCGGGTGGTGTGGGGTCTTGCATCGTCTAGAGCGAGCGACGAGTGGAAAATGCCACTAGACGACAAACGGAGCTGCTCGCTCGCTCGATTATTCCCCCCCTCTCACTGGCTGTTGATGTGCTGTACACGTATAGCACAAAAGGAGGAAGAAGGGGTAGGGATACGGAATATCAAGCGACGATGGACGATTTTTGTGCTACGAAATATCCGGGGGTTTTCATGGTGCGCGGCGAGTGACGACAGACTACTTTGGGACTGAATCGTAAAGACCAAAACGAGCACAAACGACCAAAAATGAGCCTCGGATGCCGTGTGACTAACGTCGAACGCGTGAGCGATTGCATTACTAGAAGCAAGGTGGCAGTTTGCCGGTCTTTTCAATAGTTCAGACCAGCCTTCTATCTTTACTATCTAGGACTTATTGTCAGAAAATAACCAGTGTATACTCGTTTGACGCTAAACAACAGGTCATGGTGCCATGGCGCTCATGCACTCACTGAATCGCTCTAGTGTATCATTATCATATCGAATATACTCTCTAATACGGAAAAGAGCAATAGTTGCATGTTGCCGTGGACCGAGATTGACACACACACATATCATCAAAAAGCGCACTAAGGATAAAAATGGTAGTCTACATGATTGTGAGCACTGGCGGAACCGGAGAAAGCATGTCAAGATAGTAACACAACATCATGATATTGGCGGTGATCACCGATATTTTCGCGTCTGCCGTCACTGGTAGAATGTTGCGCATTACACCGCTTCAAAGGAAGATTAACCTAGGTTCTTACCCGAATGTTGTGCGAATCAGCATTGGTTCCCTAAAGCAGGCTTGTGAGCACTTGCTCAGGCACGATGTGTCTGAGCTACTAACTGGCATTTATGATCTGTTTCAATGGCATTTCGTAGATGAAGATGTCATTGCCTGCCGCGGCGCTGCAAAGATTAATTCAGGGCACAAAGGAGCAGTTATGGTTGCTGCGCTCTGTGCACTACTTCATAACGGTCTATGACCCAATTCAAGCGGCATGGCCTGAGTATACGTTCTTTCAACACCTGTTGACCGACAATACGAGTGATCGTGAAGGCTAAGATGTAATCCGAATCAGGGGTAGTTCGCGACGGTACGACAGTGTGTACGTCTGAACATGCTCTGTTTGTAGCACCGATATGTCCCTCAACCCTAATGCACATCGCACTATGAGATTCCGGCACGGTTGGGACAAGGCAAAGAGCACTTCGCTTGCCTCATCTTTAGTATAGACTACGACGGGTATTACGAATTTAGCTGTAACTTGTGTGATTTCATTCAAAAAAGCAGTTTTCAAGCCTTAAAAAACCATACCTGCAGAAGAAAGACCTAGCTCAACAACACTCGTCAGCTAGTATACGCCACAGCTCTTATGTTACAAAGCTTCCGTCAAGTGCCCGTAAAGACACCAGTAGCCTGCACTTCGTTCACAAAGCGCCATGTTCAGTCCTGTGTGGTGGACGAAGCCAATTTCATACGTCTTTACAACTCAAACACGATTGTCCCCTCTTTTCTGAACTCAGAGTGATATCACGAACCGACAATTACGATCCGACGAATTTTTTGGGGACTGTCTCCAAGTACCACGCGGTCTGTCGATGTGCAGCAATCCATCGCATAGCCGTCTTATATGATAGCTGTAACACCAAATAGACGACACCTCGTAACATTTACATGGAAGGACGCTGCAACGCAGAGACTGCAAACAGGAATCATCTCTGGATCAGAATTACTGAAGACCACGATAGTCCCGTCAGTCTACTCGTCATCTACTTGGAAAAGAGAGGGTGCGAATAAACGACGAGCTCCAGCGTTTTGGCGTATTGTTCTCTTAGCATTCAACCGTCGTGGGCTGAGCAGGTTTGCATCATGTTCACTATTTCAGCCTTTGTTGTAAGGTGAGAAAAGATCAGTGGGGATGGATATGCTGACAATTTTTCTCTACCGATGTTTATATTCACACACTAGCCGACTTTTTGCCTTGATCCAAGCCCACGGCGCGCGAGCTTACAGTCTCGTGTTCTACCATCTTGACGGTCGTGTGTATTCAGATCGTGAATATCAGTAGGAGTTCTGGCACCGGTTTGGACATTTTCTTATTGCAGCTGCAGCATGTATTCACGTTGTTTGCCTAATTTTGCGTGCCCGGAGTCTAGTGTCCCTCCATACATAAGTCCATCTAAATACATACCAGACGGCACCTTTGGTGGTGCTGGTACTGGTCTCAACGTTTATACGAATGCGTCTTATATGCGTACGATGGTTTGTGCTCGAAATTCGACTGACCGTGGCGACCGCGTCCGCACTCACCGAACAGCGTGAAAAACATATCTAATTGCTCTGCCACCAAATCTTTCACGTGTTCAAGATCATATTCATCTCTTCGAGACACGTTAGAATAGCACTTTTCTCACACGACAAGCAGGAACAAGCGTTGTCTACACACATTTCAATCACCGATGTATGGGATGACGAGCATATTTCATGCCTACGTTCGCGTAAAATTTAGATCAACAGCAACACTCGCACATGATGCGAAGGCAATAGCTGATCCGAGTTCGGAGCAATAGAAATTTCGGTTTTGTTTTTACCGCTCGACTGTAAACCGGTGCCAGGTTTTAGTAAGACTATTTTGTATCTGATTGTACTTTGCTCTTGCAGTCAACTAAGTAATAACTTCCACCCCTGCAGCGGCAAGTCGAGACGTGTCTACTGAATTCAGTGCAGTATCCAACAGCTCGATCCTTGTGCTTTATGATGGATGGTTTTGCATCCCATTCAATTAGCATCGAACGTGATGTGAGCACTTGTGTTTGTCCATTCTAACATCGTTGATCCAGCCACTCACTGGTAATTGCACTTTCAAGACCCCAAAAATGACCGTATAGTAGACGACAGGCTATCCTCCTTGGCTGTATATTAAAGTCATTGTGCGTACGATGGTGTTGAAAGTAAAAGCGGTAACAAGTCAAGCCGCCACTACTTCTTAACAGACTGATGCGTTGGTCAAAGGTTGATATGTCCTACGTTTTTGTGCAGACGTGTCGTACATGTGGAGTACGCACTTGTATGTATACTCAGAAAAACGTTTTGCAGCTCGCGTTATATTGCGTGTAGGGCCACCGGGAGATATAGAGGTAAATGTCTGCTTGCTGGTAGCCACCCCGGTCTGCATCATAGAAAAATAAGCTGTTGATCGTAGTATTGGGCTTTCATGTTGCATCTATGGCGAAATGAAATTGTCACGAGGTAATTATATGAACTAGAAAGCGATTGCGCCTTTTGCTGGGGAAGGTGATCTTATCAATACTTTTGAACGTTCGCTCTCGATTACCGTTCCTAAGAGACTTTGTACTTGGTCCACAATGGTGGAAAGTGACTGCAAACGGAACGTAATAGTGACATTTACGTACAAAAGTCAAACATGTACAGTAGTCTCGAGAGAGGGAAGAATGTAACCAACTTGATCAGCTGCAATTTACGAGCAAGCAGCACTTCACGAGTAAGCAGCACAGTCGACCACATGACCAAGTATATACCAGTTGGCAACTCGACTTGGGCCACATTATCACCCCGTAAATCGGACGACGTTGCAAGAAAACGAAAAATACTGCGAGTTCGGGTGGTCAATCTGCACGGAATATTAAGTACAAGTAACGCACTATTGATGGAGCAACGAGGCATTTCCTGACTGTTTAAAAAAGTTTGTTGTGAGCAAAGTTTGTCAGTAATAGTCCATCAATAATCATTCACATTTCATTGTTGAGTAGTTGCGACATGCTTTTACCAACACCAAGCATCTCACTCGCGTGTCAGATCCTCCTTCGTGCAAGATCTTCTAGGTACAGCAGACAAAAGACTACTCTGGAGCGAATCCAACACGAAAAAGCGGAACGCAACAAGTTACTACGGCAGATGCCATGGATCAAGTCTGAGTCGATAAACATTAATTCTCGGTACACAATCGAGCTCACTGGGCGTAAATTTCAGTGCAAAATAGTCGTTGTCATTGCCGACCAGTAAATGCACTTGTAAGGCATGCTACACGCTGTCCACGTGAACCAACTCAGAGGCATACTCTACATCGTCAAAAGTTGATGGTTGTCGTTTATCAATCTACAGACCAGGGATGTTGATCTGAGCTTTGAGCGGTACCATGCGCTCAGAAAAGTGATTAGCTTCTGCTGGCCCCACCACTATTGCAGGGAGTTTAAAATTCAACATACAAGATCAGCATGAGCAGACCGTGACATCGGTATAAAGCACCTCATAAGTCAGTACCGCAAAATACAACGACATGAGCAAGTACAACAGCAATATCTCTAGGGTAATGATATTTTCACCCCCCCCATTTTTACTATTTCCACCCCCCTAAACCAAAACAGGGTGTATTTTACAAGTTATATAGAACTGCTCTATGGAAACTATATCGATTTGTCCTACGCACCGCCATTCACACCATGACCACGCAGCCTTCAGGATCTGCACAAAAATTGATGGCATCTGGTGAGTTCTTCGAGGTCAAGTATCCGATAGCAAGGAGATGTTAATGGCTCTTGAATTGAAAGCGCGCGCACTTACGTTTTTAACTTTCGATCTTTAGTTCCGACTACAAAAAGGGTAAATGATCGTTGTGTGCGATCAAGCGAGATCATACAAATCTGTTGCTGTAGATCGAAAGACTAAGACGCGTTGCACATGATGCAGGTACAGATTTATACCGCGACAGATCAACGTCTTCAAGATGTGGAAGGTGACTAATCATGAAGGAGCGCACAAACATAGCATGTACAAAGACCTTGACATGCACACTCGTGCTAGATGCCTAACAATTGAGGGTGAGGGAGCAGGTGTGCGGCCAAAAGAGCAACCGCTACCCTCCAACAGAAGTATCCGGAATTCTTTGGCTAAATCCAATGACAGCCAAAAGAGGCGCAAGAGTTCATAAATGGGGTAATGCACATTCAACCTACATGTGAAGAAGTACCGCTATGATCTTAGGCTTGACGCAAAGGACCTAATGTATGCAGCTTGATGGTTGAAACTGCTCAATCCATCGACCAGAGACGTGCACATCATCAGCTTCCTCTTTTAGGAAAATTGAGTTCATGTTTGTAACGGGGCACACCTTATTCAAGTAACTGAATAAACCTTGCACTGCTGAAAGTGCAAGGTGTGTGCTTCCGACTACCTCACGTACACGAACGTGCAGAGGAAGATTGCGATACGGAGTAAGAGTACTCAGTAAAGGTAAAAAGTAGAACTGTATTTAGTATAGTTAATCCTTGCAATAAATCCCTATTTGACTTCATTTAACTATGTCTAAATACAAACATGCATTATAACTATCTGCGCGCCACTCGTTGCGTGCTTCTGTCGTGACTAGACTTTATTGGTTGATATCTTGATCTATATCAACCAATGAACAGTGTGTTACATCTGCGGGGCAATATTATCTATTAGGATAATATTGTGAGAATATTGTGTTTTGCCCTAACGCAATATTCTTACTTGATATTTACCTTAAGTAAATTGTCATGTAACGGAGGCACCCCGTTACATCACCCCCCCCTAACCATCAGTCACTAATGTGACTGATTGACTATTGAATAACACTGTTGAGTGGCTCTGGGACAGGGAAGCACTTTTGGGCAATCCATCCATTCTTCGTTCTCATCGCATGGTTAACAAGTCCATTCGGTGTGCAGCCAAAGCTGCTGAGAATGCAGCCATGAGACTTCGCTTTGCTGCGGCAGGGGAGACAGGATCACCCGAAGCAGCTGACGTAAGCTCGTCTGCTGCTTCCGCGACTCAGCCTGCAGTAGTCGCTGCTGCAGGCGCACGCGGTGATGCACCGCGTGACATCGGAGATTATGAGCTTGAGCTCATATACTATGGCGAGTCTGACGGTGAGACCGACTTGAAGGAGACCAAGGAAGAGCCAGAGTTGGCTAAACCGGAGCCGACTAAGTCAGCTTCTCGAAGCGCTTTAAGCCTTGCAGATCGTCGCAACATCTTCGGATCTCCCGACTCTCCGTCTCCGAGACGGAGTCGTTCTACCGAAAGCGAGTTTAGCCATCGGAACGACCGTGACGGTGATGCAATCATGCATCATAGTCCGAGTGATCGTGATGATCCTGGTGTCGGTACTTCTATTGACATCAGACAAGAGACTGTGGATCGCAACATCTTGCGTGTTACTCCCGAGAAGAAGCCGTGGCTACCTCCTCAGAGAGTGTTGGCTCGTCTGTCTGACACGACGAGTGATCGTTATCGAATAAAGTTATTCGATTTATCAAAGCTTCATAAGCTTGATCCTAGTGCGAGTAAATTTTGCACTGAACATGATTTCTTCATCGATGCGTTCTTCAAGCATCGATGGTACAGTAGGAATCACAAGCGTGATGGTCCCTCTTTGATTCAGGCATGGAACGCTTTCATCCACAACGTTGGTGAGATTGGGCGTGACGCCTGGCTATACAAGCTATTGCTAGCTCGAAATCGTCTTGAGAAACGGACCTCTACCGGTGCGTGTTCCAAACTGCATCGGTTGTCAAAAGACGCCGGGCTACCATGCCTCTCTTAGGGTGATGCGTGCCAAAGTTGTGTGAATAACTTGGCACGAGCTCCAAAGGAAGCTTACTCGATGAATGACCCCTGGTGGAGGGTACGTGTCAATCAAGAGATGTACGAGGGAATAGCTAATTTGCAATCCCTCTACAAGCGCGCTGGGCGTTCGTTTCACGATGGGCCTTCTTCGGCATCGGATGCGCCTTGTCGTACTGCTCGACAAGGCCCCAAAACATCAACCAGCAGTTGAGAGCGAGGATCCCAACTACCTGCAGAGGGTGGATACCCGCGCCACCGGACGAGGTAATTCGTCCGACGTCCTTTCTCATCGCGGTGGTTCAACAAGAGCTCCACGAGGAAGCGTTGGCCACCGCGCGCATCAATCAATGGATGAGGCGGAGGAGGAAACACGTTCTCAGAAGGGTTTGCAGGCTCAATCTGATACTGTGAGCCAGATCGAGCGCGTAACGTGTGAGTTGCGCGAGGACATCGAGCACGAGAGGAGCAGACGTTTGGGTCTGAACGACAATGTGACGCGTCTCTCCTCGGAACGGGAGAGAGATCGATCTGATTTTGCGTTTGCTCAGCTTGAGAACGAGCGGAATCAGCGTTCTCTTCGCGACGAGCTAGTGGAAGCTCGTCAGGATACCTCTCGGCTTCGCGGGGAGATATACGGGCTTCAGACTCGGGCTGATAGTCAGCACCGCGAGCACAAGTATCGCTTCGAGATGCTTGAGCTCAAGGGATTTTTTCACCGGAAGAAGTACCGTACTGGTGATAAGGTCTAAGGCGACCGACGTAGAATGTAGGATGCGTGCGCATCTTACGTAGCAGTTCAATCGTGTATGCGTTGCCTATGCGGCGCAGCACACGAAATAGACCGATGAACTTGGGTAGTAACTTGTTGCTACCCACGTTAGTCACTATGTGTCGAGGTAAGTTTACCGTAGATAGTAGGACTCAGTCACCTTCATTGAATGAAAGAACATTTGCTCTTCCATTCTTGTCTGCGTTTTTCTTTCGTCGATCCACTGCTTCCGCAATGGAATCTTGCACGAAACGGACAACCGTTTCGCGAGCTAGTATGAATTCATCTGCTGACTCGCTGTCTTTAGCTGTAGTACGCTTGGAGCGCACTGTGGCAAGATCAGTGACCTGGGTAGTAAGAGCATCCTCGCTCTTACTTTCCTCTTCTTCACCGAAGTCGATGTGATCGACATCGGCGTCATACGTAGTGACCTCGTGGTCAGTACGTGATGAGTGAGAGCCGACTTGGCGTTCGCTCGAATGATTCCCTCCTCCCCTCAAACTAGAGTTACCCTCTAAGAAGGAGGGTAGGCGTGGGTGGCACAAGCCATCACGGAAAACGGTGTATGCGTAGTCGATACACGCACCGAGTTGTTGATGGCGACTTCCACCATTGACAAGAATTCGCTCCAATTCGTAAACGAATGGACATAACCCCGAAGGATTTCCTCAAGAACGCGCGTTTGCACGTTCTGTCTGACCATCTGTTTCAGGGTGGTCAGAGGTCGACATCTGAAGGTGCGTTCCGAGTGTTTTGAACACGGATGGCCAAAACTCCGCAGTGAATCGTGAGTCTCGATCAGAGACGAGTTCACGAGGCAACCCATGAAGACGAAAGATCGTGTCAATAAAAACACGAGCACATGCCGATGCATTGATAGACTCAGGTACAGCGACCAGATGTACCATTTTGCTGAATCGATCAACGAACACAAGAATACCTGTATTCTTGTGTGGGTCTGCGGGGAATCTAAAGACAAAGTCCATTGAGACTGACTCCCAGCATTCTACCGGAATGGGCAAGAGTTGAAACGGCGCACGAAGTGAAGGACCTGACTTCACTCGTTGACATACTTCGCATGCGCGGACGTACTTTCGCACGAACTGATAATGGCGAGGCCAGTAAAAGTCGCGACTAATTGTGAGATATGTCTTCTCTCGACCACGATGTCCACCAGTAGGTGCATCGTGGTACTCATACATGATGCGCAGTCGCAGGTTACCATGGTCCGGTACGACGACTCGAGGCGTGTCGCCGGCAACGGCTCTATACTTCAGTAAGCCATTGTGGACTGTATATCTATCCGTGGAGGATCGATATACTGGGGGCAACCTTTTAAGGGATTGACGGGATTGCGAGAGATATTTCATCAAACGCATCATCGCCGAATCGTACGCCTTGCGTATGACTTCTAGTAAGGTTGAAGACGGGACACTCGACGTCAACACCGAGACAGTGGTCGGACCAGTGTCGGGTTGCGCAGCCGGTTCGAAATCGGGCCGGCGCCACAGCACATCAGCGACGACATTCAGTCGTCCTGGTTTATATTCGACGGAGAAGTTATACTCCGCGAAGAACGACAGACACCTCGCTATTCGTTGCGAGAGGTGTGGACTGTTAACGGCCGTGCGTAAGGACGCATGGTCCGTGTATACGATGAAGGGTCTATCACCTAGTAGGTAGAATCTATATTTTGCCAAAGCATACTTCATGGCAAGGAGTTCCTTGTCATGGACTGGATATTTACGCTTAGCTGATTGCAGCTGACGTGACTGATAGCAGACGACACGCTCAGCACCGTCTGTGTCGTACTGCATTAGTGCACATCCGATGGCAAAATCACTTGCATCGCAGACCACATGAAATGGTCTGTCTTGGTCTGCAAAACGCCAAAACTGGCGAGCGTACCAAGCTTTGCTTGATACCTTCGAATGAGCGCTGACGATCAGCACTCCATGCCCACTTCTCGTTCTTTTTCAATAAACGAGAGAGATGAACAGTCATCTCGGCGTAATTGTGCGAGTATTTGTGCAAATACGCCGCTAGGCCAAGGAGCTTTCGAAGTCCTTTTATGTCGGTAGGTACCGGCCAGTCAGTGATCGCCTTGATCTTTTCCGGATCGGGCCGGACGCCGTGCTTACCCACGATATATTCAAGAAGTGGTATTGCGCTTGCAGCAAATATACGCTTCTTGAGGTTGTCATACAACTTGTGCTCACGCATCAGTGTAAGAACCTTTCGGAAGTGGAGTCGGTGGACTTCCAAATCCGTCTGTCCATCCATAGCCCGGCTATGGACGAACACGTCATCAAAATAGCTGGGTGCAAACTCTCGCACTGATCTCAACAGACTTCGGAGAGCTATGTGGGGAAGTAGATTCCCTCACATGGCCCGCTGCCAAGCGATCGGCAAAGAATGTGTCAATCGCTAGTACTTGTTCACGAGGCAATGACCATTGCTTCATGACACAGTAATCTGACCCTGGTTTCAGGTCTATCCCGTGACGATTACCCTTATTCTTGGGTAGCTCGCACGGCACTGTTTCTGGGAACACGTCCCTAAATTCCGTCAAATCATCGTAGAGAGGATTTGTCTTGAGCGATTCCCACGATTGGGATGTGTATCGCTCAATCCGAGTCTTCTCATTAAGGATGCTCTCGTCCATTGATGATCTGCTGAGAACCCTTTCTTTCTCAGCAAATACCATGGCCGACCGAATATCGGTTACGTACTCATCTTCCGCGACGAGTACGCAAATCTGCTTGACTTTGCCACTACGCAGGTCACGCAAGAACCTTTTCTGTTCGAGCGTGGGCAATTGAATAATCTCCGAAGTTGTCTTCGGAGGCGCAATCAGATCAGGTTGGTATGTTCCTATGCTTGATCCGTCATTGACTAGGACATTTAATGTCTCTGTTGTCTTCTGGAAACTTATTTCCACAGTTGGGTGGGGACTTTTTCCCTCACTAGCCTCTTTGGCTATCTCATCATCTGACACGAGTGGAATTGCTCCCTCGTTCTTCTCTAGCGGTGGTTGCGCTACCGCGGCCAGGTCTTCTACGTGCGATTATCCAATCGCACTAAGATCATCGTATTGCCAATCGTTGGTAATCGGTTCGATTTCACTTGGGTGTTGTCCGTTTGGAGGACACCCATGCCCCAAAATCCACTCGACTTATTCGGGTGGTGGGCCTTCGGCGCGACCTGCATCTCAATGCAGCGCCGGAATCTGACTTCATGGTGTGGCGATCAGCCACTCCATGGCCTTGTGCAGTCGTACTAACGACCGAACCACACGCGAGGCCATCGCACTCGCTCGTAGTACACCCACATGTTAGTGAGCGCTCTATGGCGTTCAACACATGGCCATCTGATGAATAAGTGACAGGCATATCGACTATTCGTCGATGCCAGCTGACTTGTGGCTCGTACCTTCTGAGCCACGGCAGTCCAAGGATGACATCAAATTTGTCATCCAAGTCTAATATGATGAAGTCATCATCGTATTGGACTCCCTTCAGTGTATAGGTAATACCCACTACACGTTTCATCACTGTTACGGATGCGCCTGTCGCGACGCGCACCGTCATCCTCGTTGGAGGGATCTCTCACTCAACATATTCGAGCTTTTTTTTTGTCTAGCGATTG
>JH598294.1:267645-291732 GCA_000173235.2 Hyaloperonospora arabidopsidis Emoy2
AAGGAAGTTGAGAAATGGTATAATATGAATTTTTATGTGTACCACGTTAGCTAGAGTATACGAGGACATGGGGCATTTTTTATTAGGGTTTTTTGTAAGATGTGATACAAAAACGAAAATTTTGCAAGATGTGATACAAGGTATTTTATAAAAGGAAATATATTTAAATTACAACGATAGAAATGATAGCTTTAAGGCACAATTCACTGTATGTTTGATCAAGTATTGGCGGGGCACATCTTGCTATTCGCATCTGATTCCGCACGAGAAGACGGGGGAGGCGCTTACTACTGCAGAATACACTGCGAATTCATTAGCGGGTTAAAGCGACGTATGGCAACGCAATAGCAGCGGGAGGAGGCTTTCACTGCGTCACGACCGCTGAGGGTGTGGCAGCTGAGGTGTCGCTCCACACGTATCTCTAATGCAAACTCTCATCGCCGACGGCGAAGACGGCATATTCTAAGTCTGATTCTGAGTCCTCGCGCACGATCACGCAGCTTTGTATTGCCAACGAACAAGAGGGCGAGTGGATCAAGTTGGACAAGTCGATCAATCGACCGAATGGACGATTTCTATGGTTTCACGTGACACAATTTAAGGCCCCGACGTCACCATCAGCACAGAGTAAACAGCAGCTTATGCTATTGAAAGAGATCTGCGTCGTACGGGATGTGAAGGGCCCTCCAGAAGCCTTTGAGGCACTCAATAAGCCGCTGGTGAGCGCTGAGGACGGCTGCATGTGTGACTAGAAGAGCTGCGGACGTATTTATGTGCCCGCCGACTTGCAAGTGAGGACTTTTCCGACTCGAAGTGGTCGAATATAAATCTAAAAAGTAGGGCGACTGGATCGATGTCAAGGACCTGTCGTCCAACAAGTGGAGTGTGATGCAGATTATGCACCAAAACGCGTCCGAAATCCGTGTGCATATTCCGACGTGGTGCAAGGGATGTGACGAGTTTCTGTCGCGTTTAACGTGTGGAAACCGCTTCGATAATTTCGGCAAACATACGAACGTGTACATGTTGCCGTCGTACCCGTTCTTACGCAAGCAAGTCTATGAGATGCCAATATGAAGGACTTGCAACTCGCCCGGGAACAGCTTGAAAAGTACTTTTACGACCGTGACAAGCAACAGGCGTATCTGCCGCGATTGCTTGTGCCGTTTATTGGGAATTCGTTGCCGCATTTACTTCTGCTCGGCGCCTCTAACTACTTGAATATATGCAAAGTATGGGGTATCTTTAAGTTTGAATTCAACTACATTCATCTTAAACCATAACCTTGCGTTACGATGATCCATATCGGTATTCTAACGTCAAAAACAGCAGCATGTAGCCTTGTTGTGTCCCGATTTACCACACCGCTTACATTTGTAAGGCTTGCTTGATTTCCCGCCAGACTCACCCTGTGACCCGATTCGTATTTTCTTCGGGCGTCCGGCTTGTCGAATATAAACTGCAGGTAGGGTATTTAAACTACGCTTTAACACGTGGTACTCAGCAACCTCAAGCGTACCTACGCTTGCTTGATACGCCGCAACTTTGTAACAGTTACCCATCAGCTTGTACGCAATCTTAGGCTTATCTACCGCTCTTAAGGTCGCGATCAAATGGCGGCACGAAATTTTGTGCTGCTTCCATGTTTCACATGAGCATGATGCTTTCTTGGTATCGACACAGTGCTGCTCCAGTTGATTGATGAATCGAGCGACGAATGCTACGTTATCAGACTGAACGTCAAACCATATCCTGCAGCATCTATGACCTGTTTCTGCAACTTTTGTTCGGCCCAAGGTGTAACTGTACGTCCCTCTTTCCTCCATAGCATGCCCAATTGAAACCGTCTGTAACACTCATCCATCATAATCGTCGTATAAGCCTTGAAGAACTCGTACGGCATCATAAGCCGTGGCTTCAAGCGGAGACTCTTTGCTTGCTCACTCTCAACAAAGTTGGTCGTTCGCCATCCGTAAAATGGAGTTGCGTCGTAGTGTACTTGAAGTGTCCACTTATGAAGTGGTATCACATTTAAATATATAGCAGCAGCTGGGTTGATCGCGTATAGCTTGGTCATCGCGATATCGAAATCTGATCGACGTGATGTAGCATTCGCTATCCATACGAACTTCTCTTGGGTGACCAATAGTCGTACTATTTTTTTCATTTCTCATATTACCTGTGCAGAAATGTAAGACAAGTTAGAACGAAACTGCTTGTAGTTTGGCTGTTTCCGTACCTATAATGTGACGAATGCAGAACATGTTAAATATGTTGAGCTTTTCGGCGGCAGATACCAGGCCAGCATTTCGATCACTGAAGACGGGACTAGTAGTCAGTGGGAAATCATGATTTAGAACACGGCGAAAAACCACGAGTAATTATCATAGTCTTTAACAGGGACGAGCGCAAATGCAGCAATTTTTTTACTAAAATTTTCGTTGCGACTGGGCAATACAATCTGAACCCCGTTGTATTTGCGATGTTTTATGTGAGCAGCATCAACACCAAAAATCCCTTGGTCATTTGAGAACCCTTTAGGGTCTAGCACAACGATCGTCCGGTGGAAGTGCCCCTTCCCATCGCACTGGAGCTCCGTAAGTGTTCCTGGGTTCAGACGCTGAAATTCCGACAGCAGACTTGGTAAAAGAGTAATTTTTGTTGAATCTTCTGAAAGCAGCTCTTCATTTATCGTGTCCTTGGCATGATACATCACATGATAGGACGCAGTCATCTTGGCTTAATGAAAGGTTGATCTACTAAAAATCTTGCGGACGTGGTCGGTTCTGCAGACAATGCACCACAGACTATAGAGCTGGTGACTAGTTGAGCTGTCGAAGGCTTCCCGACACTAACGCAATTTCTGGTGATCCAGATTTCCATCCGTCACATGCCAATCACCTGGGCCATGTTTGTTCCTGTATCGTGCCAATCGAATATGCCATTCGCAGCCCGAGCTCGCACTGTTACACTGTAATAAACTATGTCCCACCTCTCGTAGATATGACAGCGCATTTACCTTGCGCGAGTGCAACATCTTTAAGTGCTTGGACAGCTGCCTTTCCCGTAGTCCATCTTTTCGCCTTGAAGTCTTCCCTTAATTCTCTTTACGTTGGTGCAGGAATGAGCAAACTAAATTAGGAGCATGAGTGCTACAAGAAGGCATTTGCTTGATTTGCGACAACTTTTCATAATTGACTCCAGGTCGTGATAAATATCTTCAGATCAAGATAATTAGCTTCAGATCGTTTAAACCTAAATTCACAAGCCTTGCTTGAAATGCAAAACACTGTCATAAATAGCCTTAGATCGTGATAAATAGCTTCAGATCGAGATAAATAGCTTCAGATCAAGATAAATAGCATTAGCTCGTTGCATAAATAGCTTCAGATCGTTGTAATTTAAATATATCTCCTTTTATAAAATACCTTGTATCACATCATGCAAAATTTTCTTTTTGTATCAGATCTTACAAAAAACTTTTTTTTATTTTCCAATTACCTAGAGCATTTTTTTATTTTCCAATTATCTAGGGCATTTTTTAATTTCTAATTATCTAGGGCCCTTTTTATTTTCGTGATTAAATGAGATTTGTTTTTATATTCCGTATAAAAAACTGAGAAACTACCCGGTTTCTACCCTGTTTCGGTTGAGGGGGAAATAGTAAAATTGGGGGGGGTGAAATATCAATACCCTATCTCTAACGAATAACGCAAACGATAATATATCGCAGCAGAAAAAGCACAAAATAGCAATTTTTCGTTATATCTCACTATTTACATAAAGCTGATAATCTACCAATTTAGCTCCAATCCCTCGTGTCATCATATATCAGTCATAAGAAGTCGTGAATTTTCCGACTAACGGGCTCGAGAACCCCAAACGTCCAACATTGTACGACCATCGATCGATAAAAAACGCCGTCGCACCAAAAAACAAACCGCACCACTCACTCGACCACTACTCTCATCGGACAAGTCCCATGTCAAGCATCGAGAAGTTATCGATCCGCGGCATCCGCAGTTTCAGTCCAAATCGCGAAGAGATCATTGAATTTTACCACCCACTAACTGTTTTATTAGGGGACAATGGATGTGGGAAAACGACCGTAATCGAGTGCTTAAAAGTCGCGTGTACAGGTGGGTTACCCCCGGGTGCTCGTAGTGGTCATAGTCTCGTGCACGACCCAAAACTCGCAGGTACAAATGAAGTCAAAGCAAGTGTACGACTACGATTTCGTAATCGTGCAGGAAAAGCAATGGTCGTACAACGAACATTTCAAGTCCGACAGACTCAGAAGAGTCTTCAATTTAAAGCACTCGATGGAGTGATTCGAGTGGTGAATGAAGTGGGTGAAAAAGTGTCGCTGAGTCACAAATGTGGCGAGCTGGATCAGCATATTCCTGATATGTTGGGCGTTTCCAAAGCTATAATTGAAAATGTGATTTTCTGTCACCAGGAAGACGCTAATTGGCCATTACGAGAAGGTGCCGAGTTGAAAAAGAGGTTTGATCAGATTTTTGAATCGGCACGGTATACGAAGGCCCTTGAGGCGATACGAAAACTCAAAAAGGCTCGACTGGATCAGACGAAAGATTATAAGCGGGATTTGGATGTTCTGACCGTCAATATGAAGACAGCAGAGACAATTCGCGTGTCGCTGGATGCGAGACAAGAGCAGTTGCAACAAGCAAGACGAGAGGAAGGAGCGGGACGGGAAGAGATTGCAAGTGCAGGCAAAATGCTGGAAGAGCTGCAAGTGTTGCAGACAGAAGTGAAGAGAGTGCACGAGCAGTTGAAGAGACGGGAAGAAGATGTCGTGTTGAAGGAGCAGAGTGTGTGGCGTGCGTACAGCAAGATTGAAAACATCATGAGCGATACGGACGATGAGTTGCAAGGAGTGCTGAACGACTACGAAACGATCATTGAGGACCATCGACGAGCTCTTATTAGACTGCAGGAAGTAGACGCTACACTGCAGACGGAACGCAGTCGGGCAAACGAGGAATATGTGGTGCTGCGGGCGGCAAAAGCGCGAGTGGAGACAAACATCGATGCGTACCGGAAAAAGGTGGCAGACGTGATTGATTTGGCGTCGAGGCTGAGCACCAAGTATTGTTTCCACTTGCAACCGTTGTCGTCACAGCAGGACGATGTTTCAACATTTTTGGCAGAGTTCAGGAATATTGTACAGAAGAAGCAAGACACGGTGAACAGCTTGGATGCAAAGCAGCGACAAGATGATGAGAAACTGACCACAGAGCTGTCTGAGTTGACGTCTCAAGTGAAGCATGTACGCAATGAACTGGAGGCAAAAATGCGATGTCTTGAGGCGTTGAATCGGGACAAAAAGGCTATCGCTAGCCGCCTCAGCGAGCTTGGTCGTACTGGATTCCACTCTCAGCGCGAAGCAGAAGAAATGAGTACACAAGTACTCGAGGCAGAACAAACGTTGGCGGACGTTAAGAAAAAGCATAATATAGCGGCGTTGAAGCATGAGATTCAAGACTTTAACCGGCAGATTAACGATATCAATGGAGTCGTGGAAGATCTTGGGCAACAGATTACTACGCTACGGACCTACGCTCACAAGAACTCGGAGCTCGAGGTCAAGCGCAGCGAGTACAAAAGGAGACAGGAAGCTTTCGAAGCCGACCTGAATGAGAAGGTTTTGGATATCGAAGAGATCTTGGAAGGCGGTGAACCACCGACTGACAGGGCTTCACTTGTGTCGACGATAGCTCGGATCGACGATCTTATAGCCGAGCGCCAACACAGTTGCGATATGAAGAAGAAGGAGCTCAGGTCAGCCGAGCAGCGTCTGGTAGAAAACGAGACATCGTCGAAACTCGCTGAAAAGGAGTTGAACTTGCTGCGTGCGAAGAAGAACGAACTGGAGATGCAACAAATGCCTGGTTTGAAAGCACTTCTTGACAAGGTGATTCCTGGTCGCGATTTAGCGAGTGCTGAGCTCGGGATGAAAGAGGCAGAGCGAATTTACGCTGATGCTAAAGACAAGGTCGTTCGTCGCAAAAACATGGTAATGTTCCTCAAGATCTACAAGAATAAGGGAATGAAGGATCACGCATGTCCGCTGTGCGAGCGTGGCATGAATCCTGAAGAAGAGCGGGTGTACGAAAGCATTTTGAATGATAAGACGGATGACCGGAAAGTTGCCGACAAAATCAAAAAGGCCGAAGAGCTTGAAACGTCATCGTCCGAGACGCTGAACGGGATGAAGGAGAGGATGCCGAGCTGGCGCAAGTGGATGGAACTGGAGACCACTATTCCGCAGAAAGTTAATGAGCTAGAAGCGATTTACGCCTCACAGAAGATGCTCGAATATGACGTACAAGACAAGACCACCTCGTATGATCAGGCACTGGAGCAGCTTGAAGGCGTAAAGACGGCAAAGTCCGAAATGGAGATATTGCGTAAGTGTGCCGACGACTTGCACTCGTCTGACGCGTCAATCACAAAGGAAGAACAACGTATGAGAGCTTTGACAGCGGGGAGTCATGGACCTGATGGTCGGTCGTTGTTCGAAGTGGAAGCAGAGAAAGACTCGAAGCAAGCTGAAGCGCAGGCCCTGAACCTCCAGCTCCAACGCAAACAGAAAGAAGTTGATCGCATCAACGAAATGTTACAGCAACTGCAGAACGATCTGCACAGCCGTAGAGAAGAAAAGCTGAAGAAGGAGACCCAGCGCAAGGAGTATGACGAGGCTGTCAAAGAGCAGAATCGGCTGCGTGAGCAGGAGAAGATTTTGAAGGAAGCCATCTTGAAGCTTAAAAAGTTAGAGCCTGAGCTGGAACGTGACGTTTGCTCGAAGACGACCGAGCGCGAGACACGCCGGGCCGAAGCAAGAGAACAACTACGAGCCAAGCGTTTTGAGTTTCAGGAAGGCCAAGGTGATTTCCGTGTCTTTAGTAACATCGCCAAGCAAGTTCAGAGTGGTGAGCTCGATAAGCTTGAGCGAGAAGTGCAGTCGCTGAGCGAACGTATTGCTCAAACGAAGCAGAAGGAGGAAGCAGCGAACCAATCTAGGGCCGATTTGGCACCCCGAATGAAGAGCGCGGAGAAAATTCTCGGCGAGAATGAAATTGTGAAGCGACATATCCAAGACAACCTTGACTACCGTGCTCTTCAAAAAGAGTTGGAGAACATGCGCGCTGAGGTTCAACTCCTTCGAGTTGAAGTCGAAAATTTGCCACCGCTCGATGATGTCAATGATCGAGTTGCAGCAGCCAGCGCGACGCTCCAGGCTGCACAGGTTTCTTGTGCAACGTTGACAGGAAAGAAGCAGCAACTAATGGAAAATATCCGCGAAGATAAGATCAAGCTGCGCGCGCCAAATTTGAAGAACATTGAAGAGAAGTACCGGCACAAGCTGATTCAGTTCGAGACAACGCAGATGGCTGTAGCGGACTTGGATCGCTATTTCAAGGCGCTGGACGAGTCCTTACTTCAGTACCACTCGAAAAAAGTGGAGGAGATCAACACGATTATTCGTACACTGTGGCAAATCACGTACAAGGGTCAAGATATCGACACGATTGAGCTCGTGAGCGGACAACAGGAGGGAATGGTTTCGAAAGCTGCACGCTCGTATGACTACCGCGTGGTGATGAAGAAGGCAGGAACCGCGATTGAAATGCGGGGTCGCTGCAGTGCCGGACAAAAAGTTCTGGCCGCTTTGGTCATTCGTTTGGCACTAGCAGAGACCTTTTGTTTGAACTGCGGGATCTTGGCGTTGGACGAGCCCACAACGAATCTTGACACGGAAAACAAATTCGGTCTGGCACAGGCAATTACAGAGTACGTACGACAATGATGTCTTAGTGCATGCTGCCAAACGGTGCTGTTGAGTGACCAACCTTGTTATTTGTCGTCGTTGCAATGTAGCATTCTGAGCGCGCGCTCGCAACAGCAAAATTTACAGCTTGTATGCATCACGCACGACGAAGAGTTTGTGCAAATGCTCAGCCGGACTCAAGCTATGGATGGCACACGCCCTGAGTTTTACTGGCGCATTTCGAGAGAGGATATGTGCGTCCTGCTGCATTGTTGTGTGTTGTGAAGATTGGTCGGTACCTTACTTCTTCCAACCTTGTGTGATTCGTAGTGGTGGCAACCGCTTTGTCAGCAAGATCGAGCGACATGAGTGGGAAAACGGCATCTAGCGGTGATGACCAACTGAGCTAGTTCGACGAGGTACCGGGTAACATTGACGCTCGCGAGCATTTTCCAAACTCTCAGTGTTGTTCATTTAACCAAACTCTTAATTTGAAGTACTTCGCAACCCCTGGCATGTTGTAGCATCCACAGCATCGACTAGTTCGCTCGCCTGAGTAACTTGAGCATCAAGCTTCTTCTTCAGCTGAAGCTGCACATCCAGGTTGCTACTCTGCTTCAGCAGTTCACGAACTGCCATGGTCGCATACGAAGACGGACCAAGCTGGAATTCCAGGCACAAAGCTCGGAACTTGCCATTGGGAATGGAGGCTTGAACGGAGCGGCCAGCGAAGCGGTCAACATCCGTTTCAAGGAGCGGCACTGTAGGGTCATTAAATCTTTTCAGCTCGTGCTGCACGTCCACAGGTTTCTTTACCACATGCCGGTATGACCCTGGAAGATGGTACTCGGAGTTTGTTGCACGTTCCAGAGTGCAAAAGTCCACGCCGTCGGCTTTCAAGATCTCGTCGTATCGCAGCTTGAGTGCATTCTCCGGATACGCGATGCTATAGCCAGGGAGCGGGAGCACCACGTCATAAATGGTGTATTGGTTCAATGTTTCAGCTGTGACGACAGAAACATTCGTCTCTGAACGTGAAGCTTCAGCCAGTGTTCGGGGCTTCTTGTGCACTGGCGCAGCTTCTCCTGCATTATCTTCATCCGCACCGTCACCACCTTTCACCTCGCTGGCATCAACGTTTTCTTCCGTCATGGTATCATGAAGAATCACGAGGTCTCCTATCACTGGCGAAGTTCTGGAATATCGTGTCAAGCGCTCGCTTGCCAGAGAGTTCCACACATAGCTCTGGTACGCGTGTGCGTACATCGTGCGAAGGTGACGAGGAATACTCTGGATGGCAGTAGCATAAGCTGTCAAACCATGCACACGGAGTCCATGCAGCACTGCACGTTCAGCGATCAAATACGGAGGAAGAGCCTTCAGCGCAGCTTCGACATCCTGGTTGTCCTGGAAGGCCTGACGTGCCTTGCGAATCATGGTCGCATCGCCCTCTTGTGGATGGAGTAGCAAGTCGACCACGCGTTTATGGTCACGCTGCAAGATCGCTCGTCCAATCTCATGTGTGGCAATAGCTTTGGTGCCAAATCGCTGCAGTCCAAAGTAGTTGATAAAACCGTGCTCGCTCCAGCTGCGAACTGCTTCATAGATCTGTGCGTCTGAAATCGTGTCATCATCGGGGAGGTCGCGGATGACTAAAGAGAACCGATTGCCACGCAGGTCTCCGAGGTTCAATCGATGCTGGACGTACGTTGCGTTGCCCACAAGGAAGTTGAACGAGTCCAGCTCGCGACCGGCACGATTCAGCGACTCCAGTCGCTCTTTCGATCCACGGTAGACCGTGCAAAGCTGCGTCGTAATGCCACGCTTGTCCTTCGTCCCTGCGTACGTGAAGCTCGATACGTTCGTATTCATGGCTTTTGCTAGCTGCATCATGACACTATTCGTCTCGAGATTGCGCTTGTACAGGACAAACTGCAAGTACTCGAAACGGTCTTTTGGCCATGACTCACGTGCACTGGAACTTTCACGCCGGTCCATATCCTTCCGCTTCTTTCCGCCTACCATCACTTGCCGCAGTCGAATCACCGACACGCCATCACTGTTAACTGTCGTGTCGGACACGACGATGCCATTGCCGAACTTGCGCACCGCATCATGCATCGCAGCTCGCGTCTCCTTTACTTCAATTAACGGGAAAAAGAACATCGCGTCGGTCTCCTGCTTGGCAGCAACACTCACGTCCGTCTCCACCTCAGCTATCGCTCCAGCTTTCGTACTCTTTGTCAACCGCTTCGTCTCTTCCTCCTTCACCTGTGCGTCGACCAACTTGAGCACAAACTCCCTCAATGTTGCAGCAGTGTCATCCCCACACACTTGAGCCACAGCTTCCTGTAACCTCTGCACGTTCTCCTTCTCGAGCTTCAACGCTCTTTCTCGCTTGTTTGCATTGAGCACACCCAGCAGTCGACCCGCCAACTTCCCCACTAGTCCATGAACGGACGCGGGCATATCCATCGAGCCCTCGGTTGCATCGTTCAGCAAAGCAAAGACCTTGTGCTTGAACACTTCACTGACTTTCAGCGGCTTGTCACTGCGCGCAAAGCGCTTGACATCTGTCAGCCGCACCACGTGGCCGTCCAGCGCCACTTCACGCACGACAAAGTCCGAGTACCGCTGCTTGGTCGCGCCGTGGAACCCACGCACAGTTGGCATGAGGAAGCACTGGATACCCACTGCACTCTCGTTTACGCTGCAGGCGACGCTGTCATTGTACCCGGCGGCTCGGAAGTCAGGACTGTCATAAAAACCTTCAAAACCACGTCCGCTGCGACGTCCTCCACACCCACGCTGTCCACCACGACCTCTACGTGTTGACGAATAACGAGCACCGCCGCCTCCTCGACCCATGACTAGCAGCCGCAATCCGCGAAGAGCTACTGTCCACGGTATGGTGGCGACTGTTTAATTTTACAAAATGACTGGTCCAGAAGGATTTGACGAAAAGTCGTCACACGTCACATGTTATTTTTGACACGCATCACACGTCGCAGCTTTTCATCTGAGATGTGGATGACTGCACTGCTGCTTGTAATAGTGTTAGCGAGTAGCGGGTGGCGATTGCTGTGTTTGTATCGTACTAAAGCGCTTGTAGATGTTCCGGTGTTGACGCTGCTTCGCTTTACCTTTGCTGTGCGTTTACAGGCAACAATCTTGTGGCTTTCTGGCGTCGCTCCGGGTCTCCCGAAAATCCCTGACGTCGATCTACTGCCTGGATCAGTACTGCGAGTGTTAGGCAACAATCCGAGTCGATTGACGCTAAGTGGAACCAACGTTTACGTTGTGGGCACGGGCCCCAGTCGGTTGTTGATCGATGCCAGTGATGGCAATTACACGTTTGTCAAGAGGTTGATGCATGTGTGTGAACGTCACGGGGTGCGCGAAATCTCGGATCTATTGGTAACCCATGGCCACTTGGACCATGCAGGAGGAATGCTGCAGCTAAGGCAACGGTTTCCTAAGATGAAAGTGTGGAAGTACCTCCCTGTTGAAGGTAAACAGGGTGATGGCGACGGAGATCGACGGTTGAGACTGAAGAACGACGAGAGTCGACGTCTGGAGATTCGCCCGCTAGTAGATAAGCAGCAGTTCAAAGTGCCGGGTGATGGCGTGTTGACGACAATGTACACTCCAGGGCACTGTAATGACCACGTTTGCTTCATGTTGGATGGCGTGAAAGATCTTGAAGCTCCCGTGCTATTCTCGGGTGATTGCGTATTGGGCGTTGGTAGCTGCATGTTTGACTCGCTTGGTGACCTCATGACATCTCTGGCGAAGTTGAGTGGTTGTGGCGCTGCTACCATTTACCCGGGGCATGGACCTGTGGTCAACGATGCACCTACGAAGATTTGTGAATATCTTGCACACCGACAGCAGCGTGAAGATGAAGTGCTAGATGTGCTGAAAAGACACGGAGGCCGCCTCAGAGGAATGTCTTTGCCAGAAATCCTAGACAGCATCTATAAGTCACTACCGTATGTTCTACGTCTGTCTGCGAGGAAGGCGATTGACAAGCACTTGCAGAAACTGCTTGCAGAAAACCGGATTCAGCAGATCCGTCCAGCTGGCTGGTTCCAGAGTGCTACGTATGGCTTATGCTAAGACACCCTGAAAACATCGCGAAGGTTTCGTGGTGGCATTTCTCGGCTTATACTAATGGCTGCTCGACAAGTCAGCAAAATGGATGATACACGTAGCTTGATTTACTCTTCTTCAAATACACAACCGTGGCAGAGACCACACCTCCTAGCGCCCAAAACGCGGCTTGTGAGTTGACGGACCACCTTGAGGTTGTCTTGGATCTGCTGCAGGAGACTGCTCAGCGATGAGGTTCATTTTCAGCATCGGCGTGATCAGCGAATCCGCGCTTAAGCCTGAAGCACTGCGGTAACATGTAGGGGGGACGCTGAAGTCACTGCTATCCATGTGTCCGCTGCTTGCTCGGGATACGTCGTCTGACCAGATCAAAGGCGTCTCCGAGTCACGTCCTGCATAGTACTGATCCACGGTGGTGCGCGGCGGTTCATGGCTGTGACGGCGCTGCTGTGCTCCATAGAGACCTGGGCAATAGCTTGTTTCATCATGCGAATACAGTCCATTGCTCATTGCTACGGGCACTGCAGGCAACGATGAGGAACTCGACTTAACGAGATTGTGGTACTCGGAACGACCAGGATGCTTCGGAGCTGGTTGTCGAGAGTGGGCGTAGTAACCACCTTCGTCCTTCCGAACCTCGTAATCCACACCAATGATAGGTTGAGAGAACGAGACGCCATCGCAGCTATCATTGCTGGCCCTGGATGCTGCACTGCGGTACAGACGCTCTCCTTCTGCTCGCTCGCTGCCATTCCCCGAGCTCTCAGATCCCGTCAACGACGCGACGGTGTTTCGCACGAGATTCTGGTCGCTCTGTTGGGCGCGCAGGTCAAATTGGTGGATCAAGCATGTGCACTTCTTGCAAAAGTGCGTGTAATGCGGCACGCGGAAGTCGTAATAGTTGAGGACGCGCACCTTGGTGACGCAAGTGGAGCACGTGAGACGGTGGCAAACCGCACAATTCTTGGACGAGCTCAAGAGTCTCGAGGCTTTGGTAAAGCACACCTCACACTTGCCGTGCGTGGCCCCTGGGCGATGCACCACGTGTCTCGCTGCTTTCACCAGCGCCGTCGCAATGACAGCATGAGCCACTGGAATCGCCTGTTCAATCCGGAGCCAGAGGTCAGCAGACTTGAGGTCCGTCACCCATTCCGCAACGTTCCCTCCTGCGTCGTTCCTGCCGCGCATAAAGATCTTGACCCCGCCACTATTGTTGCGTTTGTACAAGTAGCACACCGAGAGCTTGGCCCGCACGCACTCGTGAAAGAGCGGACACGTCGGGAGCTCCACGGATTCTGTCAAGGTGTACCCAATCTCTTTGCCATTGCGGTCCCGGGTCATCCCCACCTGTTCGTACCAGCACACGTCTCGTTTCTTGACCAGTCCTTTACTCGGGGACTCGACCGTCATCCACTTAAAACACGAGAGAAAGAAGGGGTTCTCTGGACTCCGAGTCTTGATCACTCCTAGCACGGCACAGTCGACAAGATCTTGACGATAAACACCTGAAAGGCGACGAAAGTCTGGGGTATTGTCCGCATACCTCCCCATCACCACTTCGTCCAGCGTGCCGTCCATGCGACCAGTTAATAGATACTTGTACTCCTTGTCACTCGTGACCTTCCGACGTCGGTAAACCGTCAGGTCGTGGCGCTGTTTAATGGCTTTCCACTTGCTCTCGCGACTCTCTTGAGTCTCGTATTGCTCCCGATGGTAAGCGTCCATAGTTTGCTCAAGGAGGGAATCCCCCCATTGAAGGAACGACTGTGCCTCTCGAGCACTTAAACGCAGGGGAGGGAAGAAGTCGAGTGGCAAAGGGAAGGTCATGACTTAACTAGGCAGCAGAGTCACACTAGGGGGTGTAGGCGTGCTGGACTGATACTGGAAGAACAAACAAACAAACAAACAAACGGACGGATGGATGGATAGACCTTCGACTGGAAAATATCCGACCACGAGTGGAGGAGGAATACGGGAATGTATCAGGTGGGACATGTTGGGACCCTATCATCATCATCAGGTTTGCCTACTCGCGGGTCAAAAGCGCTGGTAATCATCATCTTTGGACTGCCCTTTTTGATGCCATGTGCGACTTCCTCCTCGTTTACGAGTTTACCTGATCGTCGCATGTTTTGAATTGTGTGGGGAGGAGGAGAAGCTTGAGATGCGGTTTAGACTTGGGGTGGAGATGCTGGGGCACAAGTTATTTTGCAGTTCAGCTTTAGGATAGACGGCGGTAGTTGGTGTTTAGAGTTTAGCGTAGGGTTGACATTGTGGTCTTTCTGTGCCTGGCGAGAGGCAAGAAGGAGCAGGAGAGGAGACAAGTCGGTTGTCCTGCAGTTATGTTCGCACTGGAAGAAGGAGGAGCTGGAGCGACTTGTGGCGGAGATTGCGAGTTCGAGACGGATGGTCTCGCGTTTTCGTCTATTTCTATACCATCGAGCGCTACAGAGTATAGAGCTCGTTTGAGTAGAGTCTGAATCGATGGACGCAAACACCTGACAGGTACTAAACAGGATGGAGCCATGGTGTACGACATTCCTCGGTTGGATTAACGTAGAAAGGTCGAGACGCGTGAAAGCCAATATGATTGAAAACACGGTGATATGAATGGTATTACAACGAACAAATAGCTTGCAGATCTCGTGTCGTTGAATGCGCAAGCGATTGTGGTGTCCATCGTGTTGTTGTTGGGGCTATCCTTTTCATATCTCCAAAGTGGTGTCATCTGAAATATTCCTCTTACCTCGATTAACCGCTGGATGCAAATAACTCTGTAGTTGATAGCAATCTCATCACAGCCGCTAGTCGAAGACGGAGAATCATTATGCGTGTATGCACGGACTATATTGCTCAATCTGGTTAGCTGGTGGTGCGTCATATGTTCTCGACCAACCGTTAAGAAATGCGAATGATGTCTAGCGCTTCACCACATTACGCGCCGAATAATTGGAGCTGATCATCATTTAGAGCTTCCTAGCGCCACCTGCTACGATACATCTGTACAGCTGCTATCACTTATCTCCTGTAATGTTAATTAACCATGCTTCTGCAAAGCATATCTGACTGGTACGTGGGAGGTCTCGTAATCAGAACACATTGAATATCTATCAACTTATAGTGCGGTTCGATCACTGACTGATCGATATTTGCTAGTGTGTATTACTCGACGTTCGGCGCAGTTTAACGACTGGCTTGACTGGCCTGGAAGCCAGCTGATCTGCGCGAGCACCTGAGAATGAAAAAGTCATTAAATAGCGATGTTTCTTCAATCCGTAGTTTTGCCTGCCAGAGCTTCGGTTGATTTAATACGTATGCATTGCCTGGATGAAAAAATGGTGCATGAATATCATAGTTAAGCGTGTAAACACTTGACGAACATGTCGTTACTTCTCGCATCAAGACAGCCTTAATCTATTTGCAACATCGAAATAGGTCGTATATACCCTTTTTCTCGAACCTGTTTTGATTGGCGCGCGTTTTACGAAATAAAAACGACGACCTGTTTCTAAATAAAGAACATGCACGACCCGTCCGATCTGGAAACCAGCGACCCGTCGGCGTCGGACGAGTTCAAGTTTGTCGCAGAGGGAGGCATGGGCGACGACAGTGGAACTGAAGGCTTTCCGCAGCATCTCGAGTGCATCGCCGTGCTCACAATGAAGTGCGGCGAGCCGTTGATGGCCGTGCGCAAGAAACTGTACGATGAGATTCCAATTACGTTTATTCCTGATGAGGGGTTTGGTGTATTCCAGAGTAAAGTGGAGCGGCATTACAGTAAATTGGGTCCAAATTATGTCCAAGAGCGCCGCGCAATTTACCTAAAACCAAGCAGCAATGCCACTCAGTCCAAGTATGTGCAGCTGACGAGAGAGAACTTTGACCCATTATTGCGGGTGCGCTGGAAAGTGGCTCGGAGCATGAAAGTCGAGCTCAAGTATGAGGTCTTTTGCTACTTTGTGGACGTGACAACCAAGAAGGAGAAGAAGAAACTGTCCATGAAGATGTTCCAACAGCAGCAACAACAGCAGGTGCCGGATACCAGTGTCGAGCCAGTTGTAGCTGGTACTTCTAGCTCTTCGGGGGTTACGGCGTCGCCGAATTCGTCCTTTGTACCCTTTGGTCAAGCTGGAGGACCAACTGGATTTCCTCTCATCCAGAACTATGCTGGCGTGTCAATTGATGGCTTACCCACTGCAGTTGGGAGTGCAGCCAAGCCGACGGCTGTTCGGACGTCGACAGGTTATAAAAATGGCGTGCGTGTCGACTCGATACATGGCAGTGACCGGCCTCGGAAAGTTGCGCGTGGCAAGCAAGCGACGGCAACTGCAGATCAGTTGCCATTTGAGGAAAGTGCCGAGGAGCCGGTGTTCCATACGATTCCGTTTCGGATCAATGGATTTGTGGTCCCGCTAGAGGTGGACATTAATGCACTGAAACGAAGTCTGGGGTTAGAACATGCGTCCCAAGACGGTCCTGTGAACGGCCTGGATCGCACCGCACATTTATAACAAGGCATGCCAGCGCGGACCACACTACATGACGCTCCTGTCGAGTTACAACGAATTAGCAAGGAAGGTGACTAACGACGAAGATCGCAGGCAAGCACGCAGTTTGGTACGTACGTAGCAGTAGTTTTGTTGCAGCGAGGTCACGTGTCCTCCAGTAAGTGCATTAAGATGCGTGTCTACTGAAATGACATGGGACCAGCATTCAGGACTCAGCGTGCACTGGTGCATGATTCAGCGCAATACTTTATCCGGGAGACTGAGTCCGACACAAGTCCACCAAATCTCACGTCCAGCCTTTGAAACAGCGTCTAGCGCTAATGACTTCGAGATGCTGCAATCTTCGCGCGGATACAGCTCGAGCTGAGGGTACTGCTCTCCGTGCGACGACATGCAAATATGTGGAGCTTTGGCAATCCACGACCGACGCGAATGCTGTTGATTTTGGCAGCACCCGACAGCGTTTCCGTTGACACGACCATGGCTGCAGCCTCTGGTACAACAATAGCTGGACCAAATGGATCGTTGATCGTCACAATATCTGCCATGATAGTTGGGTTGAGAAACGCAATGTAGGCGCGGACAGCACACTTTCTCTTCTCTAACGGTTCCAGCAGCTCTGCATGCACCTTCCTTCTCAGCATCCTGTCTGCTGTAACGCCCACAATCATGCGGTTGGCACAGAGACCAACCGCAAGTGACAGTAGTTTCTTATGCCCATTGTGCAAGTGGTCGAACGTGCCTCCGAGGATGACGAGGTCATGAGGTGTCAAGTCGGCGTGCTCGTTCTCAAAGTAATTAACGTCAGCAGCCAACCTCCTGTCAATATGCATTGCCAAAGGGTAGTACGTGACTGCAAAGAGACCATCGTGCTCAAAGCGTTGGGCATTCAGATGCTGCACATTCACGGAAGCGTCTTCGCCAAACACGGCATTCAGCTCCGGCAGCAGCACCAGGTCTTCCCACGTCTTGCTGTCCGACGACACTCCAGCACCAACGATCCTGCACACCATATTTTAGTATTTCAAACAAATTCCTCAATTAGTTACAGAAGATTAATTTTATTTACAACAGATTTTGAGAGCCCTACCGCATATCCAGAAGCGGTTTGTCCAATGTACACGCAACGTCCCACGCCATTCCATAGAGTTCACTGATGTAATTAATCACCTCGTGCTTGTCTCGTCCTGATACAAAAATCACGAGTGTCTGTGCGACTAAATCGACCGCTTTTTCAAGCAAAACGTCGTTTTTCACCAAATCGCCGAAATTCTGGGGCACGTGCACTCGAAGAAGTCCGACGTGGACATCCGAACGACTTTTCAGATGTAACTCGACACGACCCCTGGCGTGTTTATGAAGAGCTGAGACACCTACGATGGCTACAATACCGGCAACTACTGCACAGGCGGTAGTTAGGCCAGAGACTAGAGGCGTGTCTGTAGGCAGCTTGGGTAGCTGCAGCTTTTTATCCATTTTAGTCCAGTACGGATGGCAGTATTGGAATGGAAAATTGTTGGCAAATAGCAGTGTCGAAAAAGTAGGAATATTACATTTGAGATCGCGCAAAATGTGGAGAGCTGAACGAGTAGCCTCCTCTCTTTTTAAATTGGGTTTTAAAATTCTCTTGCTGGCTTGTGAAGAAGAAGTTCGGAAATGAGCACTCGCTAGAGCATGTATGCTAGCAAGCAATAACTATTGAGACAACGAAACGGCCGCAGGTTTGTATTCGAACAAGCACTGGAAAGAAATAATTGAGGGCATAGATGCCTCTTTGTGTCAGGCTCACGTCTGGAATATGTGAGATCGTATTTGTTTGTGAAGATACATGGTGGTCACTCACGATATGAGAATCAACATCCAATTGTAGTCTCAAGCGATGATTGTCATGACGGACCATTCGCCTGACTGTTCACTATATCTTGTTAGATAGGAGGCAGACAACTACCGGTGGTGTCATTTCCAACGCATTTCCAACGCGACCTAGCGCTGCCAAACTCGTTTGATCAGGCATCGTCTAAGGACTTAGGATCACCAGGTCAAGTGTCGAGATCGACCTTAGGGGTGATGAAGGATCTTTGGGTATGATGAGGTTAAGTTATGGAGCAAGTGCTATCCCTCAACAATATTTTTTTTTGCTGCAGAGGGTGTTGAAGTATATATGTTTGCGCTTGCTGGAGCAAAACTTGGTTTGTCACGTTTGTGCTTGTTAAATGTTGACCTTGAAGCATTATGTTGCAATGATAGACACTTCATTTCTTTGATAAAGAAAAAAACTTTATGCCCACCTTGGATTACATAGTCAAAACTGCGCAGCTCATGCCATCCATGCCGGTGATACGTTCACCATTGAGCTGGCGGTTTTAATAGTTTCGCATCTGAACTACGCTCTGCAGATTCCGCATGCTTGTGTTTCCAGAATTGACGAGAACAACCTAATGCTAATGGCACTGCCGTTCTCATTAGTGTCGCCCTCGCCTAAGCGTTTTGCGCTGTTTGATCCGTCGTTGGCATAGTCACTTTCTTGTCCGTAAGATGACCAATCGCCATGACTTATTGTCCACCCTAAGCTAGTAATTATCGCCATCAATGCTGATCGATCCGACGGTAGACTCTGCATGTCTGGCTACCCATATCTCCAATTCGATTACTCGAATAAGGTCCACCCCTGATTGCCTCGTCTCAGGCTGTTGTCATTACCTCCACGTACGTCATACATCATATGTCACAAGAACGCCCCGACACCGACTTTTGTGCCTACCCGTTCATCCACACATTGTCACCTTTACGTGGCTGCGGTACTGCTGACATGAGCTTTTACCGTCATAAGCTCCACGAATGTCTAAACATGTATCCGGACATTTGCTGTCACAGGGCTCTGTCTTGCAGACCAGATTGTCGGTGCATAAACTTGCGATCGAATACGCATAGTAGTTGTGCTTGTTCAACCAGTATAGTCTACTTTACTCGTAGAAGCCTGCAGCGTCATCTGAGCTTGTGCAGCATCTGCAGCAGCATGAAGCTCCGCGTACAGATCCATATTCTCTGTATAAGTCGGTTTTAGCAGCTCGAGCACGCGCTCAAGAAGCTTCTGCGTGACAACAGGGGGCACGTCTGGTGATGCAGCGACATGCCGATGAAGAACGCTCATCAAAGTGACACAGTTGGTGACAAGCTGCATCGTTTCTGGTGACACTTCTCTCCGAAGGATTGCGTTAGTCGACTTGTTTGATCTAGTCAGCTCCTTTTCGTCGTGTGCGATCTGATGCACCATCTTCGTGACTACCACAGCCGCTTTTTGCTGACTTGCAGCCAAGAAATCGATGGCCCAACGCATTTCACTTTCTGTCAATGTCTCATCATGCGCTGCGCTACTCCGTTCCAGCGTATCTGCGGCTTCAGCAACGTTCGTGTCAGCGTTTTCTTCTCCATGAGAACCGCTTTTCGAGAAAGACTGAAGGCTCAGTAGTGCAGCTCTTAGGCGTCCATTCGTCGCGTCCAAGTTGGCAGCCAGCCAAGAGTACTGCTTCTTTAGTTGTTGCTTTATGCGCGAATTGGCCCACGCAAGATCCTTGACGGCTGTGGATGAATAGACTGTAGGAGCCGATCGGGCATTTGATTGCATTGTGTTCTTCTCGTGCAATCGCATCTGCATTTCAGTGACACGTTCATTCAGATTTGCCATTGCCACCACGATTTGTTCCTTGCGGTGTAGTAGAGCTTTCACGGCAAGAAGCGCGCGACACTTGTCGTCCCGATACCTTCCGTCGATAGGGTCGACAGCTTTTGATGTCACAACCGTCGAAGTGTCTCCGTAAACCCCATCGTTACGTCGTAGTAGCGTGGTAGATGCCACCTTTAACTCTTCAATGTCGGCTTTACTTCGCCATGACCATAGCGGAAAGTTCAAAGCCATCACGTTGTCCAAACTACATTCCACCACATCTGTTTGCAGCTCACTTCCAAAGTAAACCACTTGACATGCTCCCGCAGTATCGTGAACCACAACCACGGTAGCTAGTTGAAAGCGCCGCTTTGACTCCACCCATGCTACCAAAACAACCAGAGCAGCACGATCATAAACTGTAAGCTCTTCCTTGCAGCACTAAGCAAACAAAGAGCAAGCGTACCAATGACCGTAGTTCCTGTACACAATGGAGCAGTGCACCGATACGGCCACGTTTTATCATCCAGCTGATCGACATCACACAAGCGAAAACAATCAGATCTCCAAACATTCACCAAGTGCTTTACTCTTCACACGTACCATGTGCGTAGAATCCGAATGGGACTTGACAGATCGATACGTCTCGAGTCTCTGCTTCTCCTGAGCAAAGAAAAACGGACTCAGACGTCGAGGGCGACCCATGGACGCTCGCACTGACGACCAGGTCGACCGCCCAGCTGACGTGATCTTGTCGAGTCCCATAACACTGAGACACTCGATGAATTCATTGCGAGTGAAGAACTCCACGTCCGCGTGTGAATAGAACCAATGGCTCCACGGCAGGTCAAACCTCGGTGCACCGAGCTCAACACCCAGTCTAGCTTCGTCTTCTCCGTCAACAGAAAGTTCCCGTATCAACCAGGCTCTCGCCCTCTTTGGCACAGCTTTATTTCTGAATCTCTTCACAAAAAGTGATCTCTCCCGTGACTTTTCGTGCCTCTCCATCTGCATCTGGGGCGCCTTCAAGGGCTTCATAGTCAAGAGTATCTCCAAACGTCGTTTCTTCCGGTTCCTTGTCGCTTCTTCGACTTGTTCCAGCTTCAAAAAGTCCGTCCTATTGCGCTTCAGCTTCTCATTGGCTAAAAATCTCCCCTGTTTGTCCTGCACGTCGTAATGGTCCATCATAATAGCACAAAAGCCCTCGACCGAAGCCTCAGACAGCGACAGATAGCCGCGGTGCATGTCAAACAGAGCGCGCACCATACCACTGGAACGCTGCGGAAGACGCTCCTCCAGCTTATCCCATTGCTTTCCGTGTGCCTTGAGCAGGAGGTAGAACGTTTGTAGCTCCTGGAGCGACCAGCGCGGTCCAAGTACCTGTTCGGATTGCATGAAAGTGTATTGTAATATTCTGAGTCCGGGTTTTGGTTGGTGATATTTGACGTTTCGTCAGACTTTATTTTGCTGCTAACGCGGAAAAGAGATGGAAGCGGATGACTGTTTAAGGTTGTTATTTGTTATTGGAGATGAGTTGACTTGACGAGCAACTTCGAGGTGCACGATTCATTCATCTTTGCATCAAGTAGAGACAATAAATGACTCGACACGAAGAAGTAGTGGTCAGTGAACAAACTGGTGATTGCTTTTACAAACTATTTGTCTCCGGTCCATGCCATTGCAAATGTGACGCTAATATGTGAGAGGGTACTCGGGACTAGTTGGTGCTGAGCTCCTCGATCCTTGCCAGCGATGATCACCATTTTTTTGCAACCTTCAGACGGATGAGATATACTAGGAGGTAGTGCGAGTTGACGTTGACCTACTGGACCGCTAGCGGCTGTCATAATGCGACAAACGATACTCATGTATTAGCATTGCTGACATGACGGTGCTCGTGCCAGCGATATGTACACAGTATGTACGAGCACCACCGGTCCAGCACGGGTCCAAATCGTTTTCTGCGCATGGTCTGCAATAGATGAATAGATTGGACCCTGTAATGTACGGGCGGACCCTACAATCGCCATGAAACTTGCGATACCGCGGTACTTTTGTCCAAGTTCTAAGCAGCTCAGCTGCAGCTGCTGCTGCTTTTTCAGTTTCAAGCACGAAAAGGCCAGCTATGGAAGAGACTGAGTAAAATACGATGTCTTTCTTGACCAAGCTGCAACTGAACAACACCTTGTGACCCTCTTACTGTTGTCAACTGATAAATCGTCTTGAAGTTGCGTGAGCAGCTCAGAGGGCATGGTCAAAATTCAAGTACTGTGGATAGCCGATACCACATTCACGTCTATGCTTCTCGAGAGCGCAAGATCCGATCTGCCGTCTTGATGCTTTTCAGCCTTACCCGGCTCATAGACATGCAGTGCCATGTCAGCCCCGACCTGCTGCAAGATTTCAACGCTAATTGGTCGCTCACACTTAATTGTAAACAGCCCGGCACGTGCGATTTGATCTGTTTCCCGCTGATATGCGGTGTAGCAGTCGATTGTACCGTACAGGACGGGTAAGGCGAACAGGTAGGACGAATACCGTACCATGGAGAGCAGTATCGCATCATGCACAGCTAGCTAAACTGCAAGTCCGCAGACCTCGGAGCACACTAAGGTAAATGCTGACATCGACCAACTGCGTCTGCCTCTTCAATCTTAGATTATATGTCAGTTCTGTGGGCTCGGCAGCATAGCGAGCAGGCCAGCAAGCAGCAACCACGTTGGCTGGTCTGCTGAAAGGTCGGGCTCCGTGTGTTCGTGTACGATAAAATGTGGAGAGAAAGCGACACCACCAGCACTGCACCTTCTCCTCTTGTACGTGCGAGCACTGGGAGCAACGTCCGTATATTCTCACTACAGAAACATACAGCGTTGCGGCTAGCCCTAAGTGCTTGACCAACTCGGCACAAGCGCTCGACGTGTTGCGTACGGATCCGACCAGTTCCTTTACCGTCAACATCTTGTGACAGTCTTTCCAGGAATCCGTACAGCTGCACTGCTTTGCGTCAAATGTCTCACAACTCAAAGAGCTCTACCAGCAAGAAAGAGAAGAGAGACACTGAGAAAGAAACTGTCATCGTCGAGATAAACTCGCGACGATGCACCGTTCTGTGAATTGTCCTCCACCTCGTAGGCGGTCAAATGTCCAGCAATGAGCGTTACTGCTGTTTCGTCTTTAAAGCGACGGGCTCTGTTGAGCTTGCCCACAATTCGTTTCAGCCTTCGACTTAGTTCAATTACGCCCTCTTATGTACGAAAGGGACTCTCTCAACCTATCTAGCCTCATCCTTGTAGCAGACAGGCCTCGCCGTCTTTATAGCGAGTGGCTCGTCTGTCTTTGTGCAAAGATCGCAAAAAGTGATGAATCACGTGGAAGATTTCTGAACGCTGTCAGGTGGTCGCGGCGGGCGGATCGATCACTTTTGACAGGGTCGGCAAGAATTTCGGCACATTTTAACTCGCGGGCATACTCACGTCAAGTACAACAGGAGCTCGAAAGGTCGCGAGCAGCACATTTTCCCAGCCACACGCACGCGAGAGCACAACCCAGTCTCACCTTGTAGGGACAGCCCCCCCTTTTTTTCAATACTTTAACGCTCTCAGAGTCGAGTCGTCGACGTGGAGTAGTAGTTTTTTTCTCTTGCTAAAAGATTTCGCAGATCTGTATTCGCTCGATAGTCCCAAAGTCTCAACTGGAACAATATGGCAAAAGCGAGCAAAAGTGGACTCGATGTCCGAGTGAATGGCAGTTCGACGTACGAGCGCCGCGCCTGGACACGAAAAGAAGACGACGCGATCATTCGATTGGTGGAAGAGTACGGTATTAAACGCTGGAGTGTCATCTCGGACCACCTGAATGGCGAGAACCACGGCACGGAACGTACTGGCAAACAGTGTCGCACTCGGTGGCTGAACCACCTGGACCCGACGATCAAGAAGGATCCTTGGACAACCGAAGAGGAGCAGATTATTGAGGACGCACAGACGCGACTTGGTAACAAATGGGCG
>JH598294.1:294258-324444 GCA_000173235.2 Hyaloperonospora arabidopsidis Emoy2
TGCTGACATCGATACTTTTTACAGGAAATTTCCAGTGAAAACGGCGGAATTTTACGCCGTTCGCCTCGACTGCGTGCGGACGTGTGCGTGGCATTTCCCCATGCGAATGCGTCGACTTTTGGCATCGGTCGACAACCTTCGCCACACAAGCGGTTGGCACCACCAACGGTTGATGTAGCGCTACAGCAGGAAGCTTTTGACTTTGACTATCCCGTTGCGTCTACACTGAAGAGCCCACAGCTCCAGCAATATCTCGACAGATCACCCAAGAATTTCGTTGCATCCGTCTAGAGGTTGACGATTGGACTCCAGCTGACCTTCGGCAAGGCAGAGGCATCAACAGGATAGCTCGTGGCGGCTGCTTATGATTGTATTTGCCAAGTGCGGAGACTAGTAATAATAGCGCTGGTATCATGGAGAGAGGTAGTGAAAAAAGACAACATCATGAATCGAACGGCTACCACGCCAAATCGCCGCCAGGGAGCGGCATTATCTATCCAAAATAAAGATCGAGCTGACAGACAACCTTGATGACTCCAAACCTGTGGTTGGAGGTCCAACCGTAATTTGTAAGAAAAAAATGCTGACAAATCATTCGCAAGATGTGCTACGACGGTGTTCAGAGCACTACCACCTAAATAATACAACAACTTATCATGTCATGACAAGTCGCAACTTAAACGTTTGCTTACATTATTTATAAAATGCAAAAGTCCCTGATCAATGGCATGTGATATACAAAAATTCAGAGCGCCTGACTCGTCGGTGTCGCCAAGCCTCTGAGGACTTGGCTAGTCTCTAGCTCTGCCGTCTGTAGCGCGCTTTCTGTAAACTTGGCGACACCCGCAAGACCCCTAGTGCGAATCAGCTCAGTCATCAAGTCTAGATGACTGTATCCCAACACAGTACAGGTTTCAGTATATCTGAAGATAGCGAATCTCTGCTCCATTCTATCAGTTCCTTCAGAAAGTATCAACCCCAACACATTAACGAATATTTCAGGGGCTCCATTTCTTTGAGCGTTGTACCAACTTGCGGTGTTTATTTTCTATCGAGGCGTTAGTACAGCTCACGAAACATCACAAATACCGAGGTGATACAGATTGTATCGGTCCGTCAAGATAGGTCCGCAATAACAGCATGGCTGCTGCCGCACACACCCTTTCCAAAAACATACGATAATTTAGCGTTGGTTTTGGTCAAAGTTTAAGTCCTCGATTCCCCTGACTACCAAGTCATTTTTCAGTCTTCGCGACGTCGGCCTGGTTTCCGTTGCCGGAAAGCTTAAGATGGTCAGCATATTCTGCATTTACAATTTGTGATTATTACTTTCCCAGTCATAAGATCAACAGTAGCGTTCTGCATCGTCTTGACAGGACAGGCGATTAATGAAAAAATAAGACGGCACAAATGTCGGCCTACACAAAAGAAGTAAGTACAGGAAGCAAACATCTGCATCATCACTTGAAGATTTTAATGTAGCGATTACTAAATCGAACGAGGTCGGCCCCGCTGCTGTGATGAAACATCAACGTGATATTCCTTTACGGGGGCAACCAACGACCCCGGAAAATACCGTTTTGTTAAGCAATATGAACCGATTCTAATGGACCAGCGCTACACCACTACGAAATAAACTGGACTAAAGCAGCGCGTGCAATCATCCTTCTTGTCAGACAGAAGCTTTAAGGACATATCACAAAAAATGCGATTTATGGTACTACTGTCATATTCTGTGCTCGGTTCAGCAGCGCCGTGTGAATCTAGCACAGAGATTGAACATGAAAGCAGTAAAGAATTCCGTGTCGTCATAATTCGATCATGGGACGTTGTCGGACAGGCTAAGGTAGACAGTCTATTCGGACTAATGGAGATTTGTTATACTTTTGCTGTAGAAAAATAGCGTGGATGCGTTGTAGTCCTCGATAATCACTTACTGGCACGTGACTCAAGTATTGGCTCCATTTTGCGTTGGCCAGGCGGAACGTCTGAAGAAGAGACAATTCATTGGGTGATGTTGATAGATGGGATCATGCACATACACAATGTTGTGAGGTGCTAGACACTAGAAGACTATATGCAATTTTGTCTCGATTTATATCACTTGACTGCGGTGCCCGACGCCTGTACTGGTCTATCGTGATTGTGTTTGCATACGTGATTTGTGGTACACAACACCCAGTACAGTGCGCATGAGCCATCAGTCGAATTTAGGTGACGGGTGTTGTACCTTTACTCGCTGTTCTTACATCACCAGTGTATCACATCCTGCGAATAAAATATATGTGTACCTTCATTTGATATAAACCCTATAATCTCTTGCACTTGTTGCAATGATTGAACGAACTAAGTGAGAAATCGAACTCCCAACACTACCCGTCTTCAAAAAATTAAAAATGAAAATGCCAGAACGCAATGAAACGTTAAACGAACTGTCTTCGTCGCACAGCTCCTTAGCTTTAATTCATCAAACATTTTGTGTAAAATGAGCAGATGCACTTCCTGAGTATTTGGTAGGGGTGAAAGTAACCTCCTTAAATGGTTAGTACTAAAATCGTACGATACATTCAAGGAGAAGGGAGTACTCAAGATCGTCCAAAACCGATTTCTAGCTCATGCGGTCGCTCTTCTGATAGATCCTTAATATTGTGGACAGATCCCGTTTACTTTCCAATCCACCGATCAGGTGGCTTTCACATTGAACCCTTTTAATATGTTGCGCAAGGAATGAAATACTAAGACTAGATAATATCATCTTGTCCTTCATCTTTGCATATATCAAGTAAACGACATGGTCCGCCGTTGTGGGACGTACAAATCCACAAATGTGTGGAAGCAACTGACGAGTTTGAACCAGTGGAAGTTGCATCTGTTGACATTACTTTTGAAGCGATATGCTTGCAAGAAGAAGTAGGGCCGGATAATGATTGAATCAGAAAGGCCGACAGCTTTCCAAGTTAGGAACAGTGCATTAATGATCACAATGGGATCGCTTCACTATTCTTGGGGAACTCAACCCATGGTGTCGTCTACATTCCATGGCAAGTCGGTACTGTATACGTATCATAATCAATTAGCCTGGAATACAGTACGTTGTCCGTTCGATCATTATTTAGTGCCGACGTCGCAACTATACATGTGTAGCCTATTTTTTACACGAGCGAAAATGTTTTTTTCAAGAAGCTATAACTGATAATGCTGACTCCTTGTGTCACAAATGGGAACTTCAGATTTATTTTGTGGTACAGGCATGTACTCACCATGTGAAAAATTCATTTGCTGCGACGATAGTTCGGGTATTACATGCGTGACACTATGTTTCGTCCGCTGAGCTACATGACTGGTGCATCTAGTTGTTTCCATAAACATTACAAATTGTCACCGGAAGCGTCGTAGTGCTCCGTCAATTATTTTAGCAGCAGGCGATCAAGAAGGATCGTCTTCGTATCGTGTGCTCTTGGCTGTAATTACGTCGACAGGTTAATTGACTATCCTATTGGAACTTGCTTCGATCGTTTAGACGCATGGTGAGTTCAATAAAGGCTGGATCAGGCTATTTGCTTAAAATATTCGACTCGTCCGCTTGCAACGATAATCTAGGATGAATCGAATTAGGTGTGTTTACTGATCCCACATATTACAACCAAACTCGGTCTCAAGTAGCGGAGCTACAACACCCCTTGCATCGGAGGAAGACTCCAACTTTGAGAGTCTAAATTCTTGATACTATAAGAAGAATTTTGATGAACGAAATGAGCCGGATAGTAACAGGAGCTACCCAATCCATACGGCTACATTTACAAGCCTTTTCAATTGTTGACTCAAAACATAAACCAGCCTTTATTTGAGTTTGGCTGTAAAACCACTTGGTCAAATCTACATATAACATAATAATATGGTAGAGCCCTACAATATGCACCCACAACCATGAGTTTGAGTGGTCAATACATTATTTGATAGTATCATATGTGGACATGATGATCGTCAGATACATGGGTAATGGCAGTTTGTGGATGGCGTTGTGAGTGTTATGGTTCATTCATGACCAAGCCTCCCTACATTGAATGGGAATCGAAAAACCACACCGGTTTCCTTATATACACCTTTTTTCCCGTTAAAATAGATATTTGCACCCTTATCGCCAATATTCTCTTAGTTTATATAAAGTTTAGTTTCTTAATTTATTTACTAACCACGCATATATATTGGACAACAAAATTATCGCTTCTAAAAGTCTCTATCATCGAACCGTTATCTATACAGGGGTGCCCATACAATTATGCTATTCATTCTGGTCCCGGTTAAGCAGATTCTTTTTTAAATCTCAGTGTGCTCTGCTCAGTCGGCAGACCATACTGAGATTTAAAAAAAGTCTGCAATAGATGAAAGACCGGCAGCAAGATATTCACACGATCGCAGTATACAATGCATTCATGATATTGCATGCTTTCGCCAAAAATACAACGCGTAACCATCAATATTCCACGCAATAAGGTCATCAATTATCTACGCACACCTGCACCTTTCTCCTGCTATTTAACATGTGGTCAAAAGATATAATATTTGCTCTGTGCTGCCTACTACACCATTTACCCAAGCTGAACAAGATGACATATATAAGCGTAAGGGGGAGTAGCAATGCTTCTGCATCCACTTCGTGCGTCCGGATCGTAGGTCTCGATAGCGTTATAGGACGAAGTTGTTGTTTGTTAGTCTGGACTGATTGTGGGCAGTACGGAGGAGGTACGAATGAACTTCGCAGGAGCACGAGAGGGTAATCCATTTCAGTTGTAATAAAATAATGACTCTGTCGTTGTGGTACACGAGCGTTGAATTTTAGTAGACTTTCATATTGGTATGTATTGTTTTAGTAGTATGCACGGAGATGACTGCAATGAGTACGTTGTTTTTATTCTCATTACCACCCTATTCGATATGATATTTACAGGCAAAATAAACACTTGGTCAGTGCATCTTTTGTATAATACATTATTTATGAGATCCATCCCAAATGTCCCCTCAAAGCGAACCTCTGTCAAGCAACATGCAAACATCGGAGGAAAGGGTGTAAAATTAAGGTACGAATGATAATGTAGAAACTCCTTCGATAGTTATGCAAAAGTTGTGAGTAAGAGTAAAAGATTTTTTTAAGTGCTTCATGAAAGGGATGTAAAATTCAGGTTTGCAATGTGTGATAATTAAAGGATAGTGGTACAAATTTTATCGATTGCCTAAATTAACACAGAGCTTTATAAGTCTCAGAAATGTGTGCCAGAAACCTCTGGTCGGGGTAGATTATTCGATCCATCTAACCTCATAGTTCATTATATGTAACATTCTCAAGTGGTAACTTTTAGAATCCTGAACGTTTTACGGGATCCGATTATTTTACAACACCGAGGTGTATTTTACTAGCCATACAAATCCTACCGTCCATATGCATGGTCCATACCATTGGTGAGCTCCTCACATTAATCTGCATGTCCGCAGTCATAATCCAGATGGCATCTCTCGTTCAGACTAAACTACTGGTGCCAATCCGTAACGTTTTGTCTCCCACCAAGTGTCTGGTCCACAATGTTTGATTGCATTGACAGTGGTGCGGTAGAATTTAAAAGATTGCTTTGTTACTCGTCCTACAAATTTAACACTGACACTGCAGCTATCGTTTCCTGCTACCTTACCTGTCTCGGACTCATAATCGCAACTGTCAACTGCCTTGAACGTCTTCATTCACTGGTCGCAGCCACTACGCGGTGTCGCAACTTGACACGACCCCCTCCGAGTACGCACTCGGAACACACGCTGCGGCGTTTCATTCTGAAGCTTGTTCGTCTTTTCGCTCTTGTTTGTTTTTGTTTTTCGTGGTATAGCTGTCGTAGTTGTTCATGAGGTGTTGATCCGGTAGCGGGGTGCATTCCAATTAGCCGCTTCATCTTGACCAGCCGCGGGTATCCGAGCAGCTTTGTCAGCAAATCGGCCGGGTTGATGTCGCCATCGACCTTGCGGACGCGGACGGCTTTTCTGGCAACTTGTTCTCGAACATAATGAAACCGCAATTCAATATGATGGGTCTTCCTGCTGTAAGTTGGGTCGGAGGCCAGCGAGATAGCTGCTTGGTTGTCCACTCCGAGCGAAAAGACGACTTTCATCTTTGGTAGTACTTCCACCAATACGTTTTCTAGCGCTCGACCATCCATACAGGCCTCACATGATGCAATGTACTCAGCTTCTGCCGTGCTCTGCGCTACGACTGTCTGTCGTCGTGAAGCCCAGGCCACCGGCCCTCCTGCCATAAGTAATGCGTAGCCAGTGACACTCCTTCTGGTCTCCGGACAGTTGCCCCGATCGGAGTCGCAGTAGCCGTCGATCGTAATTTCGTTTGACTCTGACGACCGCTTGAACATAATTCCTTGCTCTGTCGTGGCCTTGAGATACCGTAACACTCGCTTAAGCGCTCCACCATGCTGTACCGTCGGGTTCTCGACAAACCGGCTTAAATATCCGACCGGATAGGCGAGATCAGGCCTTGCACTTGTTGCCATGTACATCAGAGAGCCTACGGCTGCTCGGTACTCAACCCCTGCCGCCTTGTCCACTTCAGTCATTGCTCGCAGTTTAATATTCGGGTCCAGTGGTGATCTGCATCCATGTGCATCTTCAAAATCAAATCTACGAAGCACGTCCTTGGCATACTTGGTTTGGTGGAGGAATGCACCCTCCTGTGTGAGGTCCACTTGTACTCCAAGGTAACAATGAAGTTTTCCTTGGTCCTTGATGCCATATTTGTCATTGAGCTCCGAGAAGAACGACATCTTCCATGCCTCATTGTTTGTCTCACAGATGATGTCGTCCACATACACAAGCAAGAGCGCAAATACGTCTCCATTTCGGAATACATACAAAAAAGGTTCGGAGGTACTGCGACTCCATCCATACGTGTTCAGCCAGGAGTTCAGTTCCTCGTACCACTTGCGACCACTTTGATGTAGCCCATACATCGCGTGTTTCACTTTATAGATCCACCCCTTCTTGAGTGGAAACCCTGCAATGTGCCGGATATAATGAGTGATTTGGAGAGCTGCGTTAAGATGCGCCGTATCTACATCGCACTGAAACGTGTTCAATGCTAGCAGGTTACACAAAGCCACAAATAGCCTAAACGAAGTCATTCTGGCCACAGGTGAGTAGATATCCATAGAATAAAAGTCCACTTCCGGCTTTTGTTTTTCACCTCGTGCAGAGTCGAGGTCGAAACCGCAAGACATTGCTGTGTTCATCAGCTTTAGTTTGAAACCTCCACATAGTCTCCAGCGCCCTTTTGCTACTTGGCATTTCTTCCGTTGGAACAAGTTCAAAAAAACCCTTCGTGTTCATAGCGGCCAGCTTCTTTTCCATACCATTCCACCATTCCTTCTGCTGTGGTGACTTCATAGCTTGCTTAAAAAGTTTTGGCAGTGGAACATCAGATTCATGCCAGAGCCGTTTGAGAGGACTATCCTGTATTGTTGCCGCCATTGCTGCATAGACTAAAAATCCCTGAGATGTGTCTACGTCATCATCAGTGACGTGAGCAAGTGCAGTACGAGACTTCTTCCGTTCAGCCTCACCACTTACAGTTGAGGCTTCATCATCGCGGATTCGTCGGCTTCCTGAGAGTTGTGACAGTTCTAGAGAAGTTTTGTTGCCGGTATAGTCGTCCTTCTTTATGTCGCATAGTCCAGCGTCACGGTTTGGCATGTCTGGTTCATTTACACTACATGAACTAAGTCCGTCCTCGAGACCGAAATCACTTCCATCCATTGATTCGCCTTCGGAGTATGACTCAGGTCTGCCTTCGACGTCTTCACCAAAGTCCTCATCTTCAAATGAAGCGGCAGACTCTCTGCCGTCACTGCGCGTAGATGTAAGGTCACTTTCATCATCTTCTCCCACGCTTTCTTCAAGAGCAGCAGCATCAGCAGGTTGTAGATCATATCGAGGGCGGGCGTGAGCCTGGTCATCAAGACATGGATGATTTCGCTGTGAATGCATTGGTGAAAACACAATGCGATCTCCGAATTGGGGTGGTCCGTGATCCATCCATCTGTGCTGTAACTTGTCTTCCGCAAATTCGTGTGGCGCGGATTCAAGTTGCTCGGCTCCATCATTGATGTGCTCAACGCTAATATCACTTGTGTCAGAGATAGTATCCTCTCTCCCCCCGGCGGCTGGCAGATCGTAATCCTGACGCCCGGCGCTAGGTAGGTCGGGGTGATGTGCGACTGCCCAGTCGCGGCAAGATTCGCCAAATTCTGGTCCTCGGCGATCCTTATACATCACTTTCTCATTTACGGTCACCTGTCCGCCGTAGACCACGGTACCAGCTGAGGAAAGGAAGACCTTACATCCAAGAGTGTCTTCGCGATAGCCTAGGACAAACCCAACTCGACCGTTGTCCGCAAACTTGTGTCGTGCTGGTCCTACCTTAGTATACACGTAAGCCTGTGCGCCAAACTGGCGCATGGTGAGTATCTGGCTTCCTATGCCACATGGTCTGATATGGAGTACGGTCAATCGCGCTCGAATAGGACAGATTTTTCAAATAAGCGGCATAGTGAAGTACATCCACCCAAAACGACGTCGGAAACCCGGAGTCTTGCATCATGGATTTCATCATCCCGGTCAGCGTTTGGTGTGTTCGCTCTACCATATTCAATCGTGACGTATTTGGTGGGGCCAGATTGTGTGCTATACCGTGGGCTTGGTACCAGTCCATCATTTCGGTATTGACGAATTCTCCCCCTCAGTCTGTGAACATCGTCTTGACTTTGCAGTCAGTAAACTGTCGTTACGCTCAAGTGATGTAGCGTTTGATCAGAGGGTTCACTTCGTTTTGGTTCTTGGTCTTAACTGGGTAGACCGTGATAAACCTTGAAAACGCGTCCATGATGACCAGTACCGCGTGAAACCGCGTGCAGTTGTAGTTTCTGGGAGGAAATAATAAGTTTGCAAACACCAGCTGATTCCTTTCCGTGACGCCGCAATCCAGCGACTTTCGGGCGTGCCTTGCGCGTTGCTTTCCTAACTGGCATGCTTCGCAAGTAGCAAATTGTCGCGTTTGAAGCATCATACTACCAACCAATCCCTGGTCGGCCATTCTTTTCACATGTTGGTGGCATAGATGCCCCAATCTTTCATGCCAGCACTGCAAGTCGGCGACACCATCACGCAGCGCATAATTTACCATTGCCTTAGGTGCCCGCGATCCCCGTACATTGTTCAAAAACGGGTTGTTAGCTGTGAACATCCAAAGGCCGCACGGTCTCAGCGGTGCTTGGATGGAAATGGTGGCATTCTTGAATAAAGTGTATAGTCCCTTCGTATCATTATATTTGACTCGGAAACCCTGCTTCCGTGCCAATGATTGGGAAAATAGGTTGGGGCGTCCGGCTGAGAATTAGACATATTCGAGCCTTACTGTGACTTGGAATCCATCTACGATCACCCATAAATCGATGATGCCGACCCCAGTAGGTGCAATGGAACCATTGTATCCGTTTACTGTCTCCTTCTTACACTCTGTCGAAGTCAGGGATCGAAACTCCACAAAGTACCGTCTATCTCCGACCAAATGTCGGTTAGCACCGGTATCGTAGACCCAACTTTCGGGATGATACTCATCCTGCGACGCAGTTGATGTCGTAGGCGCGTGAGACTGCATCCCTACAGCACCTTCAGCATCCTTGGTTGTGCCTTCCGCACTCGTGGAGTCTGGTTTTCTATTTCAGGGTTGCCTATTGGCTTCACTGGCGCATACAAATTTGCTCTGTCGCGCTCTTAAGCCAGTGTGCTTCGCGTACGACAAGTTAATGTGGCTGCCTCTCCCACCTGCATCCTGTGGACAGTCTTTGCGTGCGTGTCCAGGCTTATGACAGCCAAAGCAGTTTCCCAACCTCCTGTCTTATTCGCGCTGGCGCTGGTTACCCTCCCATTTCATGGTCCTAAGTTTGCTAAACGCCCCGCTGCCGCCTTTCATCCTTGCCTTGCTCGGCGAACTGAGGTATGTTGTCTGGTCTGCGTTCCCGAATGCTCGTGACAATATCTAGTCAGCCTTGTTCGCCTTGTCGTATGTTATTGACATCTGGACAATCTTCTCGGGAGTGTTTACACAATCCATTCCCGACTCTACTAGGCCACGCAAGCGGTCAAATCGATCTCCCGCGGGAAGAGATGACACAAGCATCCCGCTAAAAACTTCGTCATCGAGTGTCATACCCGCCGTTTGCAATCGGGTGCGCAGCTAAACCATGTTATTTAGGTGGCCTTCAAGATCACTGTTTGACCTGCATCGTGCAGCCTCCAGTTCTGCGTACAATCGTCTCTTGGTTAGAGCTCGGGTCTGATCATTGACAGTGCCATCGAATCTGTTGCATAAGTACGTCCACATGGATGTTCCATCGGTCTGTTGCATCAGCTGTTAACTGAGGCGAATACCAGTCGCTGTACAGTTCTTTGATTATCTTCCCAGGCTGCAGAATGCACTTGAATCCAATTCGGATTGCGCACCATAGCTCCGGTAGCGATTCGATGCACGTCTTCATGATGGAATGCCAGATCTATCAGCCTGCGATAGTATGGCCAATTGTGCCCGCTCCATCGGACTAGACGACCAGTTTTCTCTAATATCTCAACGTCCCACGATGACTTGCTTGGGCTCATAACCCTGTTTAATTGCATCGACAGTGGTGCGGTAGAATTTAAAAGATTGCTTTGTTACTCGTCCTACGAATTTAACACTGACACTGCAGCTATCGTTTCCTGCTACCTTACCTACCTTGAACTTACGACCTTAACTGTCAACTGCCTTGAACTTCTTTCCTTACCTGTCTCGGACTCATAATCGCAACTGTCAACTGCCTTGAACGTCTTCATTCACTGGTCGCAGTCACTACGCAGTGTCGCAACTTGACACACAATACACTAATAGAGTCGTGAAACATGTGTGGTTTCCAATACGCCTCCGTTAAACCGCAAGCTTTTTTTCAAATCCATCCTATTTTATCGTACACACACTTATCTGCAGGATAGCAATCGAAGCCTCGATTTATCAAGTGGCTTGATAAAAGCACCAGTGAGTTGTTGTCACAGCGCACCATCTCCATCTGCAACAAATTTTGCTGCACTTGCTTCCGCCTATAATGCCAGAGCATCTTGATGTGACAAGATCTTCAGCTGTAGGTTCGATTGTTTGCCATCACGAACGCAGACTGAATGTCAATTCCGACGCGCATATCCAAAGGAATTTGTGACAGCACTCCCAGTGGATGTTCGGTCCAGTCATAACTTCCGTCTTCGCTTCACATGCGGCAGAATATTCATCTTCTGCCGTTGATAGAGCAACAATCAGTTTCCACTATGGTGTCCATGCTACGAAACCGCCGGTGATCCCAAATAAGTCCCGTTGGTACTTATACGATGTTTGATGTCATTTTCCCAGTCGGTATCGCAGAATCCATTCACGACAATCTTGGCATCATGTAAACTATCGTTTAGATCACGTCCGTAATTTATACCATACTCTTTCGTGCCGACCAATTAGCGCAACACACATTTATAACGTTTAACACGCTGCTTCTTCGCAGCGAAAGCTTACCGACTCAGATTCACGTGCTCGTACGCTAGATCGGGTCGCGTACATGTAGCTAGGTACATGATAATCAAATCCGTCGCCGATAGCATACATAAAAAAATTCTTATTCGGATTCCGACAGCATGGGCGTTCTCATATACGAACTTGACGAGAATCTTCTTGGCATACTCAGACTGATCAATGAAAAATGAATCCTCATTTACCGTCACATGCACATAAAGATACCTCGTCGATTCGCCCTGGTACTTAATATCATAATGATCATCAATATAAATAAGTCCAGCTTTTCTTACTCATCATTTGTTGCGCATAAGATGTTATTGACGTGGACTAGCACTACCACAATTTTTCCATTCGTCTTCATGCGATAGTATAATTAAAACTCAGTAGGACAACACTGATGTTCATGATCTATCTATCACCCAGATGTTCAACTCTCCATTCCATTCTCTGCCTGATTGTCGAAGTCCGTACAAATTCTTGCGCATCGATTATATGTTGTCTGGATTCTTGAACTGGAACCCATATATGTTGAGTACGTACCGCAAAAATTATTAACCTAGCGTCGAGATACGCTGTATTTTCATATTACCTCTGTATAACCTAATAACGTAGTCTGCAGCCACCAAACGAAACGACGCCATTCGCACAACAGGGGGAAACAATTCATTGCAAATCAGTTCCATCATGCTCCCAATTTCTAAGTGCCACGATTCCGGCCTTAAATCGAAGGACATACCCATACTGGTCCGTCTTAATAGCTTAAACCTACATTTAACAAATAGGCTTCATATTTCTTGGGACGTTGGACTGCGGAACCTCTTCTTACCTTACTTCATGTGCGATAAATTTATCTATGCATTCTGAGCTTCAATCCAGAGGTACCAAAACTTGGAATGTCGAACTTCACGACTTTATTTGGGCAATTTTTACATAGGTACTAAGATTCGGCTTACTACACCTGTCAAGTATGCGCAGTTCAGTGGCGAGTGCAAAAAAGTCGTTTTACCGAACTGGTCGTCTTCTTCTGAGACTTCACGCTATATAGTGCGCTTTAGACTCTATAGCCTGGTTTTACGCGACTACGGATGATGTTTCACTGCAATATCACCAGTTCCTTGTCACCATCATTGTTTCTTCACTATATACATCCTTTTCGGAAATTTGCTCATTCCAACCGTCACTGTCCGTATTCGATTTATCATACCTCATTATACATTCACGGTATTTATATCCCGTGTCTTGGTCGAATTTGCCAGCTTCTTTTGAGAAATTCACATTCGGAATAATAATCAAGATTAAAATGTCCGTAGTAAATCTTGGCACGTTCGACGTCTCCTCTGTGGAAAACGCCTAAACCTGTCCGCAACGTGAGCCATCTCGTCTTTCTATAGCATCATATTCCAAAAATGATGTTTCTTGTACTGCTTTAGCTACTTGTACTGATTCGAGCTCTATATCCTCATTTAGATTTGCATCTTCTGCATCTGGCGTGTACACCTCTTCGATGTTAATCGTCAAAAGAATACTTGCTTCGCCATAATTTTAGCGAAAAGTCCAGCACCTGTATATTAATGAACGTGTCTTGTATTGTGCTATATCAATAGCATCACTAGGATCATCAATACTAAAGTGTAATTACTCGTCAGGGTCTCAATCATGGCTATCGAAACATTACCTGGACTTTTTTAACTCTGTTTAATCGATACTCAAATCCGGTACCCACTTGCACGTTCGTTCTCCAAGAAAAACATTTAATATCCACTGTGATCGTCGTCTGGACCAGTAAGTAGCCAATATTAGACTTATCGTGCTCGCTTGGATGATTCAGCTGCTTTGAAATGTATGCATACCTCTTGGAGTCAAACGTCCGTACGCAGTGCAGGTCCGCCTCCATATTTGTAAAACTTTCATTTGAAATGCCCTCTACTGCTTCGTTGTACATTCTCGATCTATACAGTATAAGCAAGTGCTTGAGCGCTCATTCACTTTTGAAAGACGACCGTTAGCATCATATAATTTACCTTTTTCCATAACATTAGGTGCTTACGCTCATCTGGATTATATCAACATCAAAGCTTATTAGTCGAACTTTTACGTGCTGTATCCCCTGTCGTGCTTACCACGCCTCCATATTGTTAGTAACATATTCGCCACCGCGATCCATTAGTACAAGCTGCACTGGAAGCTGTGATCGTACATTAAGGATACTTCTCTGCATGATTCGTTTAACACCGCGCCCATCTTGGCGCTCCGCCCACTTTATGTAGTTTTGAGTTAGGGGGTTCACAGTCTCTAAAAATTTTAACTTCATAAAGTGCAGCGTCACATATCGCGAATACTGTCCATGATGACCACGATGGATGAATACGGAACTTTGTTACTCTGACCTGAAAAAATTAGGTCCGAGTAAATTATTTCTTTTATTGCATTAATTAAATGTTCCTTTTTCTTGTATCATCGTCCACGACGCTGTTTGGCGATATGTAACATCTCACAATTTCTCGCCTTTCGATTACTGAGAAGCAAACCATCTACCAGTCCTTGGTCCACCATAATATTCAGATAGCGTGCACAACTGTGTCCGAGGCAATTGTGCCACACATCCGATGACACCACTCCGTTAGATTATGTAAATTTCACTTGCAGCTTGTCATGAATATGTTAGTAATATTCGCAATTTTCTGCACGAAATTAGTCTCCATGCTGCCTTTGACTTCAAAGCCCCATGTACCAAACTTTTCGTTCGCCAATACCAACTATAGTACTTCATTAGTATAAATTATATATTCGGTCTTATATCAAGATGGAATTCTTGCTCTTTATCTTTACTGGTAGACAGTCGAGCACACTGTTCGCTTGGAACATGATGTAAATATTCCAAAAGTAAATACCATTTATCGCAGTGGTAAGTAAATTTGTACCTGTCCTGGCCACCTTTGCTCCAGCTCAGGTGAAACGACTTGCAGGTGTTTTGCTCAGCCCTGTTCCCACGACCATGTATCCTCTCAGGGATCACGCAAATTAGCCGCTAGTGCAAGGAAACTGTCAGCGATCTCACTGACTTGTACTTACTACCCTAGAGCAATAAGTATATACGTTTGACGCTTCATCTCATGATTGTACGTGATGAAATTAGTACGCTAGTCATCCACGTGCACGTCAGATCCAGTGTCGAAACACCACCAACAAATTCAAGGTTTAATTGCTAATTCTTTCTGATAAATCGCAATCTTTAGCGGACCCAGTGCGCGAACACGTCTCAACCTGTTACGTATAGATTAAAGGAATATCTATGACCTTTCCCTTACCGGAGTCACGGGTCTCAGTTGTTGACCGTTTGCTCAGCATTGAGTCTTTGCTCGTATAGTTTGTACACCCACCCCAGGTACTCGTTACTAGTTAAAGTTCTTCCTCACGGTAAACGTAATTAGCCTTTCGTCTGCTACCTTGGCGCTATTTTCTGGTTTTGGATTCCGGTAAATCACTCTTCCTGTTCTCAACAGGGTCACATAAAAACACTGTGGGATGTCCCGCTTGCGCTGCACAATAAAAGCCTTCTTGTCGCCAATCGGTCCGCCATATTTCTGTCGCTACCGCTACGGCCGTCCTCACGGTTCGCCCACCTCCGTTTCATCCACGTTCTCCACGCAGCTAATATACGCTGGCTTTTGGGCTTAAAGCTCAATCATATTTCGAACTTTCCCTTCAGGGTGTGCGTCGTGCCTGGCGTGATACTTATTACCCGTACAGTCCAAATCGCTCTTCGTACGACAAGCTATCAACTATATACTGGAAAAATTCCACGTCATGAACTTCATGCTTCTATAGTCCTTGAGCTGTCGTCACATAATAAAAAAGGGGATACGATTTCCAATATAGGACCCATTCCGAAACCTCAGTCCTTTCCTATTTTCTGTGAGCTTCCCAATCATGTGATAGACAAGACCTATGCTGGACTTCTTTTCATATATATCGTACACTTGCGCTCGCGCGTCTCAGATTTCTGACAGCCAAAAGTTGATAAACCTTGTCCTTCCGAAGCGATGACCCGATCATACGCAATATCTTCGTCCCCAAATACTTAATCCTCTGCATACCTTACTCTGTACTCAACTAAGTTGCAGAACATTATTAAACAAGTCGTCATTCAATCTATTTTCTTTGAAAAGTGAAAGCGTCGTCCACTTGTACCAAAATCGTCACTACAGTTTTGTTCGTAAAATATATCATCGACTTTTGACTTATGATCCTGTCTCGTTTGATTCCTTGATCCGTCATAATTCTAAATCTTCAGTCCGACGCGCTTATAGGTAATAATTCAACTCTGAATCTTGAATCTGACGCGCTTTAAGGTAATAATTCAACGTAATAATTCTGAATCTTCAGTCCGACGCGCTTTAAGGTAATAATTTAACGTTAACAACATGAATTTCTTTAGGGCTTCGGTGCTTTACAACACTGTGGTGTTTTATTTTAGCTGTGCGAGTCCTACCGTTCATATACACGGTCCAAACCGTAGGTGAGCTCCTAACATTAATCTGCATGGCCCAGTCATAATTCCATTGGCATCTTCTCTTCAGAAGATACTACTGGTGCCAAACCATAAAGTTTAGTCTCCCTCTAAGTGTCCACAATACACTCATAGAGCCCTGAAACATTAGTGTTTTCAATAGAAGCGCCTAAAGTTGAATTCGTCCCAGGTTAAGCAACACTTGCTACCAGGGCAAAAAGGAGTCTCGTAGATTAACACGCCGGTAGAACGAAGCTAAATTGACCGTTAAAATGTCTTAAAGAGACAAGCCGTTGAGAAAAATGAAACGTGTAAGACATGTCAATGACAATCCGTGAGCCTCAATCGAGGTTGCATATAAGAAATGTTGCCTAGCCGGTTCTAAATTGCGCTTGGTGCCCTGCGCATTAAAATAAGTGTTTAATACTTAGCATGGGGTCATATGAAACTTAGAAAAATAAAGCAAGCAATTAAGCAGTCTTTTTGAAATAGTTCGGGGTAACGAAACGGAATGGTTTCTTGATGATTACCCGAATTATTGCTCAAACATATATCTGCTAATAACAGTTCGTAATTTGAGGCTAAAAAGCAATGACTGGCTGCCACGAAGATTACCCAATTTAGTGCCTAGACGTATCGGGCCAGGCAGTCTGGTCAAGACGTCAAGCGCGGTAGAGGGTAAAACAAAAAGGCCATTATGTCGTCGGTAAGTCGAAAAACTACACAGCAGAAGATCTGGACACCTCTACGCGCGCGTATGCCGCGGGAGTTAAGATAAGCTGCGTTTGTAATGATTAATTTGGCTTTCCAGAGCGAACGATTCGGCATCGAGCAAACTTGCTTAAGATCGGCGTGGTGCTAAGACAGACTGATCCGCCACCCGTCCTGGGAGAAACTGGAGGGTAATCTCCGTGAATGGGTGGTCCAAATGCAGAAGAACGGCCTGTCAGTCAGCCGCGAGGCAGTGCTGGAGAAGGCAAACGACATATAAAGTACGGTGAGACAAGGAGCACCGGCTTTCTCACGAAACGGTGGGTATCATGCTATCTCAAGCGTCTTCCGGGTCTATTGCTACCAGACAGCCAGGTCATCAAGCGTGCTAGGAACGAGATAATCTTAGAAAGTCTACGAGAGTCCTCCGACGAGTACATGAAGCACGTCATTGAGCGCAATGCAAGCCCAGATCGGGTATTTAACATGGATGAGACGGGATCTCTCAGAAGAGCAAGCAGACGAAGGTAATCGTAGTCAAGGGCTCAAGGAGTGTAAAGCAAGTCTGCTCAGTGCAGTTTTCATCTCATCTCACGATCGTCGCTATCGCGTCAGCGGCGGACTTTTTCTATCCAACGCTATACTTTTTATCAGGGGAGCGTGTCACCCGCGACGGGTTGGATGAGTGAAACATTCCGGGAGCTTCTATCATGACTACCCCTAGGGGGTTCCTGGACATCGCGGGGCTTATGCGATGGCTCCACTACTTTTCGGACGCCGTGTCCATTGCTATGCAGCGATAACTCATCCTGATATACGAAAGGTGCACCAGTCACTACAGCAGAGAGATAGTGCGCGAGGCGGTGGGGCTCAATATCATCCTTATGCTTCTTCCAGAGAGCACCACTCACCTCCTGAGCCTTTAAAGACCAGCATCGATGCCGTGATGCGCGAGTACAATCTGAAAGGGGGCGAAAGGTCCATAACACGCAAAACAGCCATTCGCTTGGTGAGCACCGCGTGAAAAAAGGCCATCATAAACAATCCTTTGAAAGTGACCGCTAGCTTCAGATCGTGCGGACTTTGGCCAGTGTAATTGTCGCAATAGAAGAGTCGGCTCAAGCTGTTTCTCGATGGAGGGGCGTCAAGTTGCCCTCCTGGCTCAAAGTCAGAGCAGTCGTGCAAACGAGGCTATGGTTCTTCCTGCGTCTTCTTCAGCTGCGCGTAATCTACGCAAGCCTTTTGACGTTAATTTTCGACTCTTCACGCGCGAGGCCTTACAAAACATTGACGTGTATCAGCCATCCCAGATCTACACTGCATTTTTGTATGGTATTATTCGGCAATAATTTGGGTAATGCTATGTATTTGTGGTATTTTTGTGATATTTGTGCTTAGCACACTGTCGTCTATACTTGCGAGCTTAGCTTCTCAAAAAATTAGAGCAATATAACTCTTCTTGATCTCTTGTTTACTGTTGAAAATTGTCGATTTTTGCGCTAACGTCGAGACGATTTTGAATTTTCCATAGGGTCTCAATTTTTGGCAATAATTGATTTCGTAACGTTAGTTTAAAGGAGAGACGAAACTTAACCCAAAGGAAAACCGCGGAGAGACTCTCTTTATCCCGAAGTAAAACCTTACACTATGACTTAAGTTCAATTGGTGAAATTGATAAGTTTGTGCGGTGAGTATGTAATATAAATATTGGACCAGCTACTAAACAATACAGGTCTCCCTCTACTAAATTTATCCTCGGTGGAAATATTTCCTATAAGTTGGCAGAAGGTACTAGTTATCGGATTATGGTGGCGTCGTTCATAGGGAATTGTACCAATTATATTACAGAATATGAATAATATAACAAAAGTTAAAGAAATTTTATTTACACCGGGTACACTACAGTAAATTCAACTAGTAAAGGATGAGAAGGTGAAGCCCTTATCCAGAACCACTCTCTCCTCTTCCACCCCCAAAATAAAATCTACTCAAAATCAGCAAAAATAATATTTTCAGAGACCATAAACTCAGATCTTCACCTTTTGTTTGTAAATTTCGTTCAGGTTGTGCCTCAAGGTCAGACACGTAGCCATTTTGGGCTTTTGTGAGGGTTGTTGGTTTTCGTAAGGAACACGGTGTAATTTTGGATGAATCCTTGATTGATGAGCTAATCAACTTAATCGGAGGAGACGAGAGTGCTCAGCCAGATCTAAATGATCAAGCGATTCTGAAATCAGTGTAAAGGAGAAGGAATGAAAAGAAGGAGCTGAAGCAGAGGAGGGGGCAATTACAGACAGATTGACCAATTGCGAGAAGATTTTCATCTTAGGTAGTGCCCGCACCTTGCATTGAATAAGGCCCTAGGAACCCCCCCCGTCCTGTCTGCAAGACACTCCGCATCCCTCAGGCTAACATTTTCAGTGCCATCGCCACACAACCACCCTCGATGCTTGGCCTAAACAGGTTTACTTCCCCACATTTGGTACAACTTCTCCATCTATACACTTATATATATATCCGTGGCTATTGATTATAAGTTATAAGTTAGCGACCATTAAACAACTATAGAACGACCCCGGTGGACGTCCAATCCTGTGATATAGCGGAGGATTATAATTATTGGGGAAACTGTTATCGTAGGGAAGCAATGATATTTCTGTAAGGAGCGTTGTTCTCAATTTGAATCAAGATGATATATGACAATTTTTTGTGACATCGAAACCCTCTAGGACATATTAGAATTGGTTATCCACACACCCACTTTTTGCTATTTCTACAGCCCTTAGACTGGTATTCATAAATTACCCATCGATGATTTGATGATATAGAAGAAGCACTCATCAACACATTTTGCTGGCGCGATAACACGTTATACAAGCCACTACTAAATCGGTATGCCCACACTTTAAATACGCAGTCATAACGTATTTAAATTTTAACCCTGTACCTTGACAAAAAATTCTAGGTGTTTATTGTTGTAATACTTTTTCTGAGGATGCTTATTATACTTTTGCTGATGCACAGATCGCTGTACAGGAATATGAGAATGTAGAAGATTTATGTGTCAAGTCTCTCCGAAAAAAAGCAGGAAGTTCGAAGCCGAAATATTTCTGGATTAGTTGTAGTCATCGAGGAAAGTATATGGTGGAAGGTCACGGTGCGGCGCCACATGAGTTCTCATATACTTGTTTTTGTGCTGCATCATCGTACGGAAGAGCGGGGAAGGAAAATACTGGAAAATTGAGATAAAATGTAGCGCACCCGTTTTACCATCACACCGACAATATTGCAGATGTTGCTAGTATTAGGAAGATGTACAAGCCACAGCAGCAGCAGAGAATTGAATGTCTGTCCAACAGTTCAAGTCATGTTCTGTATGCTTTATGCAAAAGTTGAAGCCACTTGACAGAGATCAAGATATTTCAAACTTGCACGAGGAGCGCCATAGGAGCTATCACAAGGTCGCACTCCCCTAAGGATCTTTCTGAATGACCTGGCCAAAAACTTTGATTCACGGGCTGTATAAAGGTAATAATAGGAGCCTGCAGCATTTATTTTTTTGCCATTTGCCACACTTTGGATACGATGAACGATTTTCGTCAAAATAATGCTTCACATGGACCCCGCGTACAAGACACATCGGTGGCTATCAATATATTGTTTTTTATTTATAAGATCTTATGTTATAAGATGGAAACTAGTCACCATATCGATTACTTTTGTGTGAGTAGCTTCAATATTTCACTACTGCACGCAGTGGGTGTCACTGCAACCAAACATTGATTTTACCGTTGATTTTACTTCATTCATCGGTGCTGAGTGAAAAAAGTATTGATTTACAAATTGGATTTAAGACGAAGTCTCCATCGTTACGAACAGAGAGCTTACCCTCATGGGACTGTGTCATTCGCACACACCAACGCGGCCTTAATATTGTTCATGTGGTACACATGGAAAAAGTGCTGGCTAAATTGAGATCTAAATTCAAGTCTAAAGACGACTAGAATGATTTTTGTCCTCTGGCAAGTCACGTGTCGATAATCTACCAGTTAAAGTACCTGAAGAATGTCATCTACTATAATACAAAACTTAGTAGAAAATACGATTTATCATTTGACAAAACATATATAATTCACAAGAAAAGTTTATCTGTGCGTTGACTGACAAAAACAACATCTTGGAAACACTGTAACTTTACGATTTGAAAAGGCAGTGCAATGATCAAGAAGTGGGTAGAAGTATTTACCGGAGATCTTGCAATAATGTATAATCGACTGTCCCTAGCTTGCGAGAAACAAAAGTCTATGATAAGTCATCGCTATGCGTTTGATAGTTCTACACACTTAGAACGTCTGTCGAGTAATTTGTGGACATCAGTTGTGCGTAAGATATCACACCATACCATTACAAACGATACCATACGGACTATATTGACTTGCAAATGAAGCTTTGGAACTAATTACTTGATCAGGCATTTGCTGAATATCAGAAGACGCTAGTATAGCTCGAACATCAAGTTGAGTGCACAGGTGTGTTTAGTCAAGTCGATGGCTACAAATCATAAAATGAAAGCGATTCGTGACGATGACCATGGATTACACGTTAATGATTTTGATTCACACTTACATCTTGTCCGTGCGTATCCTTTAAAGCTTCCAGTGATGTCAAGTTCTCATGAGATCATTGCGCACTTACAAGAGAGGCATGCAAAATTGCTGCCAACGGCACATTTTTTTTCCCAAACGAAATTGGTTAATTGACCTAGAGCTAAATGTCCATTAAAGATTATGTCACCATTGCCACAAGAGGCAGATCGGTCGGATCACGTGGCTCGAATAAGGAAATTTGTCAGCATTTAGATACGTTGAGCTTCAAGGCGATAGAATAAATCTCAGCACTGTGGAGCTTAATATATTTGATGTACATTCCCTAGAATTGGTGAATCTCATGATACATGATCTGCGCAAATTCCTCTCACTCGATTCAATAGTATCTTTATGCACTCACCCCTCTCTATAAGAGACTCTTTATAAGAGATAATCTTTATATAAGAGTCACTGTGTCGCCGAACATTTCAAACTATATAGGAATTTGTATACCGTTATATTTAAGCGAGTACGAAAACACTCGCCCAATTGAGGTGGAACCCTCTTTATATGACTCACTACCCCTACTTCTGATGCTCAAAAGAGATACGTGGCTTATGATGTAACAGCCGAAGGTTTGCCAGAACATTAAGCCGATACAGCAACGTCATAGAACCATGAACGTGACCTAGAGAAAGACATGGAGTCACAATAGGCGAGCTTATGATGCACAATTTACTGATGACGCCATGACGACAAATACAGAAGACTTCGTAAGGCAATAAATAGGGAGAAATAGATTTTAATTGTTGTAAAATACTCCACTACACCACTGATCCAACACGTCCACCCAGGAATTATTATCTCTTGTCGACATCAAGCCCGCGCAACCAATGAGTTAAACAAAGTGAGTATCCCTACCACAAGAGCAGAAGTACGAGGTACTTGAACACTGCAAAGAACGCCCAAACATCCGCTCTTACGAAGTACAGACGTATGTGAGCATTCAGTTCCAGCACAGCATTAGTAAATCAACGGCACATCGGCTCATGACCATGAAAGAAATCGATGTTGCGGGCTTTAACCCTAAAGTGAAAAAGAAACGTCGTGTAAATCTTACTGAGTTCGAGAAGGAGCTGCTGAATTCGTTCTCGAGCGCGAAAGTGACGGGTTATCTGAAGATATGGTCCTGGAGAAAGCAGACCGACTGCGAGTGAGCCACGATATCGAAGACCACGATCTTAAGCTTTTCAAAGGCTAGCTCCAGAGTTTCAAGAAGCGGAACAACATCAAAAGCCGCGCGCTGAACGGTAAGAGCGGGAATTATACACTAAGGATGTGCAGGCAGCAAGGTATGAGATCCGATCTTTGATTGAGCAATATTCTCCGAGTGATGTGTTTAATTTTGATGAGACAGCATTATTGTACGGCCTGCCGCCGAGCAAAAACTTATTCACAGTTCGAAACATCGGCAAAAAGAGCGTAAAGTCACGCGTAACAGTTGCTATGTGCTACAACGCAAGTGGCTCTGAAAAGCTGGGGTCCATGATTATCAGGAAGTTTAAAAAGCCAAGGTGCTTTAAGGGTGTGGAGATCGAGAAGCGTGGTATCGTATACGCTGAAAACTCAAAAGCCTGGATGACTGAAATTATCTTTGATAAGTGGCTGCATCAACTCAATCTTCGAATTCATGGTCGCAAATTCTGCTACTTCTCGATAACGCTTCCAGCCACAAGGTCCAAAGATAACTTAACAACGTCACTGTGATATTTTTCTTTCCTAACATGACTTCTACCATTCAGCCGCTCGATGCATGTACGCACTAATATCATAAATTATAGATGAGCGTCTTAAATCTACGTTAATTCCCTCACCTAATTCTATGTTATATTGGTATCATCCGACCGTTTCAAGCTCGCTATAACAAACTTCATATGTGATGGCGCATGGATCTGATTGAAGAAAACATGGAACGCATACTTAATGTCCTCAAAGCCATTGAGTTTGCAGCTGAGAGCTTAAAAAGTATTGGTGGGGTGATCATTAGAAGTTGCTGGATCAAGAGTGAGATCATCGAAGTGTCACAGATTGCGGATATGCGCGCACAAAATGATTATCGACAGCCCAGCCTCGCCTTCCAACAAGACTTCTGCAATCTGGCTAGTATGTTTCAAAAGCTTTGGGTAAGCGTTAGCGTGGAGGATTATGTCGAAATCGAGGATCACGAGCAGATTCACGAAGAACGAGAAGCTCTAATTGAAGCAGAAGCGGAGCCCGCGGATGTCTAAAGCGACGAAGATCAAGCGCCTGTCAGTGCAAAGAAGCACTAAAGTGCTTCCTCCTGTACTTCATAAGCTCAGATGAGGACACGAGAATCATACATTCAGATCTGGATAAGATGTCGTCGGTTATTCGCAAGATAGGCATGCTAGGGCGAAACAGCTCGACATGGGAGACTTTGTATAGTAGAAAAACGTTACATTTAATTATATAAAGGGACATATTCTGCAGCCTTACCTAAATGCCCCAATATTCATTTGCTCAGTCGCTATAAGATCACGCAACTTTGACAATTCATCCAGCAGTTCGACGAAGCGCAAGATGGGAGCGACACGAGAGCGAAACATATCGCTAAACCCAGCAGACGATACATAGCCACGTATTTTTCTGCATCACCTACAGACCTCTTGTTCTGGTACGAGTTGACGTTCTGGCCAAGCAGCACAACCTCATTTATGCCCTGATCACTCAGCGCACGCACCTACTCAGCAATGGAGCTCATGACGCTCGCGTCCGCGCGTAAAAGGCCCAATGCAGTACGGTGTTGTTGCATCTTTGCATGATTGACACTAAATCCAATGGGCTGTGAAATCCACAAGCACGGGTGAAATGTCCGCGTACGACAGCTGGACACCACAGCTGCTCCCCCGCTACCGTGTACTCCACGCAGCAAGATGGGTAGATCACGGTAAGCGTCAGGGCCCAGCACCGAGCCAACCAGATTATTCGACTGGAGCAGCTTCGTCTTGAGTCTCTCGGCAATGCATCCCAGCACGCCCACGGTCTACACGTCCTTCTGCTTTAAGCGCAGGAGCTTGGAATTTGTTTGGCGCAGCGACTCAAGTTAGTTCCAGACTTTGGCTTCAGCACTGTCGCGCATGGCGCACGTGTTGATCAGCACAATGTTTGCAGCATGGACCGTCGGGGCTGGCATGTAGCCATGTTTCAGCAGAATCGCGCGCACGAATTCAGAGTCGGCCGAGTTCATTTTGGCTGCCGTACGTCTCAATTATAAAAGATCAACGATGCTTCCTATCCCCCAGCATTTCCAGAGACCGGGCAGTGCTCGTCATTGTCACGGAAAAGTTCATATCACTTGGCTCGTGTACCGTCTGTTGGTGCGTGAGCAGCTGCAACCGCGCAGGGAATCGCCAAGACCCGGACCGGCACCAAGGTGACTGCTGATCCTGCGCACAGTCCCGTCTTTTCGTGCATGAGCGCTCTTAGAGCTGATCTTTAGGTTATTACTGTGACTGCTGGTGCTACGTCTGGCACTGAAACACTGGGCGGTGGCGAGCCCCACATACGCGACTGAAAGAAGTGCGCGGCGCATGAAGGAAGAGACGAGCATCTTAGCAGATCGTTGGCTTTGTCTTTGACTGGCCTATGCAATATTTAGGTAAATAATTGGTGATTTACGCTGTAAAAAAGATCATGCAACTTCTTCCTTTCATATTCTCTACAAGAGACTTTTTATAAGACACCCTATAAAAATTAGACACAAAGTTGTCTCTTATAGAGAGGGGCGAGTGTACAACGCCTTCTAATTTTATTTTTCTCCTCTGACTTTTACACATACCGTTGTCTATGCAATGATATGTGCTCTGCGTGGACTATATGATATCTGCGCGTCTCGTTTAGTCATGATACGGGACTAGGAAAAGGTAGGGGTGACATAATATATGTATGATAAGAAATTGGGAATCATATGAAGGCGATTTGATCGTGATAATCGTTGTCGTTGACATTAAACAAAATAGCCGCGTCTCTAGGTGACGTAAAAACAGTTTAAAATTGATAATGTCTAATGGCGTCTCTCTCTACAAATAGTTGCGTGGAATTCTGTCGCACTTGCAAGCCTACGTTCAAGTATATATATGATGAATTGAGCAAACAATAGATCAGCAAAAATGTAGAATACGAACACGGTATAAACTGAAAGAAAGTAATATTATATTTGTGGCTGTGGAAATTTCATATAAGTATCTACGTCTCGTATTAGGTATGTACACCAGCAGACGCTTATAAATATAACTAATTAATAGAAGCTCCGTCTTAATGCAGTACTTTTACCACCCTTCCAGTAGCCGTGCTGTCATCTCGTTGTCACCTTTACTTACATGTCATGACCTACACTGCACAACAAGCGTGAGCGAAGGGTTTAACATATATTCAAATTATTCCAAATGCACCTTTATAATGTACATGGTACTATCTCTAAAGTCACTTGCGTCGGACATGGCGGCCTTGAGGAAAACTGGCCGTGAGAGTCATATGAATAGCTTTCTTGTCAATCTTGTGCAACATAATTGCTCGCGGTTTATCAACGCGATCGAGCTTATAGTCTTTTCAATCCCTAATCATTTTCAGCCTAAATATATGTGTGTGATGCGCTTACATTAGTAGATGTATCATCTCCTTTGCGATAAAGGCGACGCACAATGTTACTTGCCGATACTTCTTACCCTGCAGCTAAAAAAGTCCATAAAAAACCCTTCACGTTACATCGTCAATCATTCCACCAAACTGATTGCAGCCAATCATTGCGTTGCCACTTACCCGTCATGGAATGTATTAGCATAGCGACATAATAATGAAATTTTAATGACATTGCCTAGTCTTCAATAGCCTTCTTCTTGCTCAGCAAAACTCTATCAAATTGCGTCGATTGTCAACACATTTCGTTCACAACAGCAGTTCTTGCACCTTGACGGCTTCATCTGCATTTCTTGCCACGTTCGAGCATCATGAAGTATAAATTTGTTGGAGCGAAAGTTGAAAATTAGGCAAATGATGTATAATTAAGTGAAAAATATTCCAAGACTTTCTATTAAATACGATTGTGTGCCCTATGTCATGTGTTTGTGTTCGATAGTTGTTTAGAGAGGGTCTAAGGCTACTGGTATGGGATTTATGGCTACAGTTACGAAGGGTGTGTGGGGATAGCAAATGTGTGTGTCGATAACTATTCCCGAAGGATTATTCGCCTTAGTTTAGTTTCAATACAAAAGCAGGTGCAGTCTAGATCTGTTATTATTGCATCTAAGAATGTAGCTCATCGTGACTTAAATGCCAGTATTTACTATGTCTGAAATTACTGTGAAGACAAACCTAGTAAGCTCATCCGCCTTGAATTCAAGGCAGAAATCGGTTTGTAATGAGCGACCTTTATACGTGATAATAGCGCTGTGTCATCATCCTGCTAGACAAGTCCATCGGGCGACCAAACACATTTGCCGCGCCATTTTTCGATTTTGACGTTAAGCAAATTACAATTAATCAAGAAGTTACAGCTTTGTCACCAAGGAGACTGTCAGCGTGGCGCACCATCGAATACTGATTAATTATGCTGATATTGTGTATTGCGTAATCAGCATACTCTGACTAATCAAGAGGTGTAGCGTTTAACATCGTCTTAACGAACACGAAAGCGAATGTTAATTAGTCAGATATTGGTGATTCTGCATAAGTGTATTGCGGTAGCATGAACTGACTGATTAATATTCGTTTCCGCGTTCGTTAGGACGATGATACACATTACGTTTTCAGATCTCATAATTTATGTGGTGAATGCCTAGAGCATAAAATTAAACACCCCAGAATTGGGGGCGCTCGAAGCGGGACAACAAGAAATTTGAGTGGTGTGCTCATGGGGGTATGGGCATGAGTCAACCAAAAGTTTCCGTGTTAGCTAGCGAGATGCTCTTTACCCGGTCCATGCTCGACGACATGACGAAAGGGCGCTGCAGCGTACACGCATTTTAAAAGAAATGACCCATGGTCTCCGTGCATTCTTGGCAGGCTAGTTAATTTACGACTGCGGTTCTCGCTACTTCAAAATTGGTGCAACTTGAGTTGTCTTGTTGAGTCACTGTTATGCTCCCAAGCTTGCCTCGGCATTTGCTGAGCACTGCGCGTTGCCATTCCTCTGTTTTCACCCTTGCATCCAGCCGATCCACAAAAACAACAGTAGTTGGGTGAGCACTGTTGTCGTAATTAGAAGACTTGCTTTTCAGCACTTTTGTATATAAGTAAGGGAATGGTTATCCACCCACCCACTTTTTGCTATGTCCATTTTCAACCAACGGTTGTTCCTCCTCCTCGATAGTCATCACCATTATCATCCAAATACTTGCAGTAATCAAGACCTTTTCATTGATTTGTTGACACCCGAAAGTCCCATCCGCACACCCCTTCATACCGGTAGCCATAAGTCCCAAACCGGTAGCCTCAGAGCCTTTCTAAAAACTGAAGTACAAAAACACATGACACAGGGTACACTGTGGTATTAAGTGGAACGTCTTACAATGTTGTTCACTCAATTATACATCTTTGTCTATTTTTCATTTTTCGCTCTTACTCAATCATACTTTACGATTTTCTATCATGGCAAGAAGTTCAGAGGAAGTCGCCAAGATGCAAGTACAGCTGCCGCAACCAATGATGTCGGCTATGACGCGATTCGGAATAGTTTCTGTGGTTCGCAAAGATGCAACATTGTCAATGCGCTCATGATTTTGTTCGGCGCATTTTATCTCGATTTTAAGCAGCGTTCTTCCCCGCCATCCTGTACTATGATTCACCATGGGCAAAAAACAAGCAGATGAGTGCTTGTGTAGTTAACACCGTGACCTTCCGCCCTATACTTTCCTCCATGGCTGCAACCAATCCACACAGTTTGTTTGCTTCGACCTATCGACTTTGCTTCGGAACGACTCGACGCAAAAACCTTCTACATTAGCAGCTTTCTGTACAGTGATCTGTGCATCAGCAAGAGTATCGTACGCATCCTCCAGAGCAAGTGTTGCTAAAAAAGAAGTCAAAATAATGTTCACCAAGGTACGAGGTTAATATGAAAGGGCGTTATGACTGCGTGTTGAGGGTTATCATGCCGGTTTAGTAGGGGCTTGTAAAACGCGATATAACGCTAAAATACGGTGTTAGTAAGCGTTTTTATATATTGGCCAATCACCCATGGGTAGTATATGAATAGCAGTTTAGGGGGTGTGCGGATAGCAAAAAGTGGGTGTGCGGATAACCGTTCCCATAACTAATTTGGCGCTGCGTCTGAGGTAATTATGAGAACTGTATGCTATAATATCAACCCTCGTCCGACGCTCGTGGCAAATTGTCCGTAGTATATCAATGATCATTTATAAAAACTGGTGGCGACTCGTAGCAAATTGGTGTATGCCATCGTCACCCTGGTGCAATCACGTGCTCGATTGAGCCCTATGTGCTTTCCGTGGGTCAACTTTCGTTGATATCGGCATCGTACAGCCTTCAGTGCCCGTTAAATGGTTGTGTCTGTTGAAGCGCAGTGCCGGTTTCTAGTCCAAAAACGTCCTGATGGATAAGTCAGGAGATATGAGTAGAATTGACACCATCGTGCACTGACGAGACCTTGCGACCGAGCTACGTCGAATACGAATTAGGCCTCACCCGTGCGTATGATAAGAATGACATGAAGTAAGCAATAGCTACCCGATAAAGACTTGCTGCTGTAAAGTAAATTGCCGTCTTGGTCGCGAATCAATAGGTTCTCAGCCCATGTGAACGTGGCTCAGAACCGTCGAAAAACTTCGGTATGTCGTCGATCGCCATTAAGTATGACGGTACGCGAGAAACGCAAAGCAGGTATTTGCTGACACTTGAAAGACGCAGACCGCCGCGACAGGAAAACCACGCTTTATAGACTGTCCTATGTACTGATGTGACAAAGATCGGGCCGGCTTTTCAACCAGCTATCGTTACTTTCGTTGCATCTAGTGTCACCTCAACTGCTCCTTATTGACCTGCGCTAGTTGCGACGGAGCAATTCGGCAACACGCCTTTTGCGGCGAGATCCTCGATTATCGATTGCGCTGGTATCGCACCATTCAGGCAGCCACCGCAGTGGTGCATCGCAATAACCTGATGATCACTCGTGGCGAGGATGGGTGAGCCCGAGGCTCCTTCCTGGGTATCGATGTAGTAGCCCACGTCGTCTTTTCGGCATTCCGTGACCGTGAGTGACTCGATCCGTCCTGGTTGGCCTTTATGCAGCCACGCAATACGTTTGCCGTAGCCTAGCGGATGCTGCGGAATGTAAATTGGCTCTTTCAGCACTGCTCCAGATGAACGGAGCTGTAGGTAGCCATTCGTCTTCTCATACAAGCCAGAGTAATTCGCCACACTGTCGTTGATACCAAGTCGAACTAGCGCGTAGTCCAATTCTTCCGACACGGCCACAAGCGTTGTCGACGCCACGCCGATCGGTCCTGGACATTCCCCACGCGAGTCGCAAGTGTCATTCATACTGCAACTCGTCGACTGAGCAAGAAACTCGACCTTGGTATTTAGCGCGTCTTGACTGTTGCCGATGCAGTGCTGATTCGTGATCAGATGACCCTCACAACCGAGCAACCAGCCCGTACAGTAGGCGATTACCATGCCGTTATCCTTGATGATCGACAGTCGTGCTA
>JH598294.1:326789-362625 GCA_000173235.2 Hyaloperonospora arabidopsidis Emoy2
ACTGCATCGGCAACAGTCAAGACGCGCTAAATACCAAGGTCGAGTTTCTTGCTCAGTCGACGAGTTGCAGTACGAATGACACTTGCGACTCGCGTGGGGAATGTCCAGGACCGATCGGCGTGGCGTCGACAACGCTTGTGGCCGTGTCGGAAGAATTGGACTACGCGCTAGTTCGACTTGGTATCAACGACAGTGTGGCGAATTACTCTGGCTTGTATGAGAAGACGAATGGCTACCTACAGCTCCGTTCATCTGGAGCAGTGCTGAAAGAGCCAATTTACATTCCGCAGCATCCGCTAGGCTACGGCAAACGTATTGCGTGGCTGCATAATGGCCAACCAGGACGGATCGAGTCACTCACGGTCACGGAATGCCGAAAAGACGACGTGGGCTACTACATCGATACCCAGGAAGGAGCCTCGGGCTCACCCATCCTCGCCACGAGTGATCATCAGGTTATTGCGATGCACCACTGCGGTGGCTGCCTGAATGGTGCGATACCAGCGCAATCGATAATCGAGGATCTCGCCGCAAAAGGCGTGTTGCCGAATTGCTCCGTCGCAACTAGCGCAGGTCAATAAGGAGCAGTTGAGGTGACACTAGATGCAACGAAAGTAACGATAGCTGGTTGGAAAGTAGGGACGATCGACGTTAAAGACCGGTACATAAGACAACATCATGATACTATCTTATGTCTCTCTCTCTCAAAGTTGTCGCTTACAAGATACGGTGTAAGACCGTGTCTGCCACAATATGGAAGTCGTGACCAAGAGGATGACCGCCCACCAAGGAACTGCAAGACTGACACATATAAGCTCGAAAACGTCCTCACCGACCAGCTCGAAAGGGCAATTTGGATAAGCCACGTCATAAGCAACTACGCCTCTGTTTGTAAGCGTCCTCTGCCGTTACCAAGACCGTCGCCATTGAGAACCAATTGAAATAATGCTGGGTCAAAGTACCCGTTACGGACAATTGTTGCGGTGTTGCCACTTACGAGGTGTACGCACGTGAGCGCACGTGCTTTTTATTGCGCAGTACAAGAGCCGTCAGTTAAGTTAGTGCTTTGAACGAGACGATGAAGGCGGCAAGGACAACGACGACGCCAACTTTGTACACGAAGCTCTTGAAGCAGGAGTACTTTAAAAGTAGGAGGAGTAGTAGACGAAGCGACGGGTGCAGAAGCTCAATATATTCAATTTGAGATTTGTACGTCGAGATGGCGGCGACGAGCTTGTGTGATGCGCAAATTGGCGCGTGCCTTCCTACGAAACACTTCAGTCATCCACGCATCACACTTGTCCACGAACAGTGAGGCGAGTGACGTAAAATTTGACGAAGACCAGCAGCTGATTATACCAGGAAAGACGAAGACGTTGCTGAGCCAGTGAACATCGTCTCAGCGTCTGTACTATAGTAGCCTGTGTATTCTTGGTAGCCGGAACTGTTACCTTGAAAGCTGTGGGGGGGGGGGGTTGGGAGAACGCAAACAGTTGTGGGATGAATGGAACGTTAATGTCAGCTGATGAAGAAGAAGAGGTGAAAAACGATGAAGTACCGCCTTTGGTCGTGATCACGACACTGCACAACGGTTGCAATATGTGCTAATCCTGAAAGGGCATAATTCGCGACACCAAAGGCTGAAGTTCTGCGCCAGTTGAGGAAGAAGGGTTGCGCTGAACACGTCGAGCATCCCCCACCAGCGACGCTTCTACTACGAGTTTTCATGTGGTACTGTAGTACTTTTAGGTAGATAGAGCAGTGTAGTTTCTACGACGCAAAGGCTCTATGTAAACATCGGGAACTTGTCATGCTGTACTCTTCGATATGTCACTGCATCACCGCGAATGGGCTTCTTGGGTTGGGTCAAACAAGACTCGGTACCAACATATTCGTAATGGCTTCAAATTATACCCCATTGATGCTGCCCGCAGATATTACAATGTGGTGACGTCTCGCTTCTTGCGCCGCTCTCACTGCTGTTACAGTCGTAGCCAACTTTTGCCTGGCAGTCACAAAAGCTACGGGTGAATGGTGGCGAATGTATTTTTCGCTTCTTCTGTAGCTTTGAGCGCTTGGCTGGCTGCACCGGTTAAAGTGCATCAATCGATCTTGTCCGCTTGAGTCTATTCATTTCTGCGTATAACTTCCCGCGACAAGAAGCAGCTACAGTTATGTCCGGTCCACGTATGCAACACGTTTGACAGTATCGACGTGTTCATTTGCATCTTTGAGAAAGACCATCACATCTCGAAAGTCTGAAAGTAGCAAGAAGAAACAGAGCATGGCCGTAAATGTAGACAAAACGTTGCACGAATACTACCTCAGCTTCGTCCAGATTATATCGATCTGCGACGACCTACGAAAGCAGGAGAACTCGGCGTTGCGCGCTCAGGTGCACGACCTTACAGAGATGCTCGCAGCGTTCAATCTTTGTGAGCTGCAAGATCCGCATCTGATCGCTGTCCGGGACCGTGCGTTCCAACGCGACATCACACCGGAGGTAGATCTTCTTGAGTTCTTCAGCACAGAACGTAAACTGCTGCATGAAGTCATTCAAAGTGCGGTGGAGGATGGAGACCTTAAGGAAGACATTGCGAGTAAATTGCACGGAGAGTGCAGAAAAGTCTCCGAGTGTCTCGAGCCCAGTTCCAGCGTTGCCGACAAGTCTGATCTAGAACTTGAGTGTCTGCATCAGCGCGTTGAGCTGCTCGAACGAGAAGTGGTTATCCTACGTCTACGCCAGGAGCTTTTGGAAGAAACGACACCGAGGATAGAATGCCCTTCAGTCAAAATTGACGATGATCAAGATATCAAACAGGAGCAAAAAGAGCGTGGAATTCCTTGTAATAAGCCCCCTAACGAGCCTACGAAGGCTGGACAAGAGCAGCAGGAGCGAATCGTCGAGCTCGAAGACGCGCTGACAACGCAGTTGGCTAAGAACGCAGCACTGCGACAGCAAAGCCGCGGCTACCGTAAAGTGCAAACTATCCTCCAAGAGCTAAGCTGATGCTGATTCCCTGAATTGTGGTCCGTTGACATTGACACCCATCCGATGCACACATTATATGGTACTACTTCATGAATATGGTGACGATATCGCACAGTCAAGTCGTTGCATGTACAGAAGTCATCACCCGCGCGTTACACAGTTTCTCGATCCTAATAGTGTCCAAACGAATCACGTGATCGTGCGGAACAGCTTCTTCAGAACAGACGCGCTTATAAAAACTCGCTGTAGCTTATTCAATATCTCGAAGAAGTACATCCAAGAAGATTCTACCTCTTCGGTGGTACTTGATTTTGGATGCTTACTGAACGAATGTACATCTAAAGCCCAATAAATACCAATCACACCAACATTCAATCAGTCTGGCACCACAACCAGAGCTCTGCTAAACAAAGAAAGTTGAGGTGGAGTGTGTCGGTCTATGACGATCGCCCGATACGCCATCAAGCTTTTTGTCAACCTATTTACTTAATTGAAAGCATGCGTGCATCGCAAGCACAGCCATGTTATCCTAACTTTGAAGGCTTCTTGTCCTCGAAGCTGGTACTCCTCACGAGTTCACGATTCTTACTACCCTGCAAGCGCATGCTGGCTCTGTAAAATTAGCTAACAGAGAGAGTCAAACTCTCGTCCGATCCTTGTAGCGATCAGAAGAAGTGCCTTACAACTTGGTGCCTGTACTTCGAAGAGGATGTCATGACAAGTAATGCAATCTCACCACCATGTCTTCTAATAATGTAACTAAAATAGGGGCCAAGTGGCAGAATCAGTGACTTCACATATGCCATATGTCAAAAGGTGGTTTTGTTTACGTACCTACTAAACTAAACAAGGACGTTCAACCCCCCTTTTCACACAAGCGAAAGTTTACACGTCGCGCGAAACATGGCTACAATTTAAACTCGAAACGCACTGGTGCAAAAGCCACCCTCGCGCTCTGATCCGGCATCTGATTCCATCCATTTCGTCTCTCATGGAGCTGCTCGCAACGTCATTGACTCTGAGCGCCGTCTCCACCGCGCTCGCAGCGCCGTTCACGTCCCCCTTTGAATCGTCGTACGTTGTGCGGCTGTATGAGAGCCGCGACCGCTTCATGCCGCCTCAAGACGCAGCTGCGTTGCCGTCTCAGCTCATGACAACGGAGTCTGGGCACACGTTCGAGTGTTTTCTACCGTCACTCGCTCCGTCAGACCCGGAGACTGCGGAGCCACTGGCTAGAAAAGACTCGAAAGAGGTCGAAAGTGAGCAAGACACTGAAGCCTTGGTGGCGTTCCATCGCGCTGCAGTTCGAGAGCTGGAGTCCCTCTGTATTGAGTATACAGACGAAGAGACCTCGTGGTTCTACCGAATCTGTGCAAACTCGTTGATCTTCCGGTCCCGAAAGCCGTTGACTGAAGTGGCAATTGAAGTAACAGGAGCAGCTGCACCAGCACAAGTTGAGGAGGGAGGTGGTGGGTATGATGTGGAAGAAGTTGGTACTTTTGTGACTGAGAGTAGTCGCTCGGTTCTCTCTTACGATGCGTTTGCTGACCTTGAGACGCAAGAGCGAGTAAAGGATCTCGGTCACGCGTTGCTTACACAAACGTTTAGCAAGAACGGACAAGAGGTGCAGGTGCAGTTTATCTGCAGTGCTAGTGCACAGGACGATGTCGTGGCTGCTGTGCAGTGGCGAGAAGCGGTGGCGACGGACGGTAGACGGGAGATTGCTGCATTTCTGGTCGAGTCACAAGTGTTTTGTAAGTCGCAAGAGTCAGAAGTAGACACAGATAGACTGGTTACGATGCAGTCGCTGCTGCAGCCTCTGCAGAATGAGCACACGTGTGTCACGCGAGACGAAGGCTGGTGGACCTATGAGTACTGCTTTGGACGGTCAGTGCGACAGTACCATCGCGACGAAGACGGTCAGCTCACAGCCGACTATACGCTCGGTGTGTTTGATGCAGACGGGAACCGCGAATTGGAGCGGTTGGACTCAGCGCTGGTGTTGGAGCCTTTTGATGAGACTCATGACGTGTCACGTCCTGCGTACTTGGAGTTGTACAATTTTGGAACTTTGTGCAAAACATCGGAGAAGCAGGCGCCGCGGAAGGCCAAGGTCTTTCACTTCTGCAACCGAGACGGCTCGAGCCAGCGCCTGATAATGGTGAAAGAGATGCAGACGTGCGTTTACACGGTCAAGGTGTTGTCTCCAGTCTTTTGCGACCACCCACATTTTCTCAACGATGAGCAGGAAAGCGATGAAACGTTTGAGATCGTGCACTGCATCCCGGCAGTAGAAGAAGCCGAAGCAGTGGAGACTTTGGAAGTAGTGGCTGAGTAAATAGTGCTGCAAGTGGAATTTGCAGAGCCAAAGCGATTGACTACACGTCGTCTGTTCTCATGTCAATCAAGACGGTTTAAAGGTCTTTTTTGTTCGTCGTGGTTATGATCCGCCCATGATGTCGCGATGGATGCCCCCGTTACGCGTAACAGAGGTAGCGCACGGTGATTGGCTGGAAAGGCACACAGCCCATAACTCATGATCTGGTCAGATTGAGCATAGTAAAACGCAGTTAAACGACCCCTCCCCTGAAACTGGCTCAGGGACACGTGTGGTGTACAACCAAAAGAGTGTACAAAGACCAGTGGTGTCGGATCCACCTCGTAACCGCCACTCATTTGACTGATGGATTAGTCAGTCATTGTCCAATTTACCACCTAAAGTGCCAAACTCCCTCCTTCGTCTCTCTCGCTCGCTCTCTCTCGTGCTACTTGTCTCTTTCCTCGCCCGAAAGTCCCGTTTGTTCATGCTGTTGGTCGACCCGCTTTATACCAGCAGCGACGACATTGTTGACCCCACCTCGATCTTCACGGGCTTCTTCTACATTGGCGCGTGCGACGATCCTGCCTAAAAGACCGTCTCTTCGAGCAAATACGACGGCCCAACCTCTCGACTGCTGTACCATCTCCCCCGTTATCTATATCCCCCGTGTCCAATCATGACCCCCTCATTCCCCGAACCCATGAAGCTCCATGATGACGAGACGAGTTCCACCCAATCGGATACCTCCGACATGGTCCCGAATACGTTCGAAGGTCCGGAGAAGAACCTCGAGATCGACTTCAAGAATGGAGTGGGCCACGCTCGTGGCTTGCGAGAAGTGTCTCGTCAAGACCTGGACGAGATGCTGGAAGCTGGACAATGCCAGATCCTGTCCCGTATTAGTAACGAACACATTGATGCGTACGTGTTGTCGGAGAGCTCCATGTTCATTTACGCACACAAGATCGTGCTCAAGACGTGCGGGACCACGACGCTGCTCAAGTGTCTGCCATTTATCAAGACTTTTGCTGAACGACTAGGCCTCGAGATCGAGTGGGTCAATTACTCCCGCAAGAACTATACGTTTCCAGAAGAGCAAAAGTACCCACACACGAGCTTCCAGACGGAAGTGGCGTTCCTGAGCTCATACTTTCCGGATGGGTCGGCGCATGTTTTGGGCCCGCTGAACCATGATCACTGGTACATCTACGCGTGGGACGCCGATATCCATGAGCACCAGTCTGTCACGGATGTACTGATCCATCCAGGCATGGGGAAAGAGCTCGGGGCGAATGAGAGCACGCTGCACGTGCTGATGCAGGATATGCATCCAAGTGTAGCCAAGCAGTTTTTCAAGAGCAATGACACGACAATGGTGTCTCGTCAGATGACGATCGAGAGTGGTATCCGTGATTTGGTGCCGGGTGCAACAATTGACGATTTTGCTTTCGACCCTTGTGGATACTCGATGAATGGCATTTTGTTCGACGCGTACTACACGATCCACATCACTCCCGAGAGCCATTGCAGCTACGTGAGCTTTGAGACGAATGCACGTCTCCGTTCGTATGCGTCGCTACTGAAAAACGTGCTCCGTTGTTTTCGTCCAGCCAAGTACTCGGTGAGTGTGTACACGGATCGCAATGCGTTGGAGACGGCCAAGGGCAGCAATATGTTTTCTGAAGACCTGGTCAAGATTGACGACGACCTGCTGTACAAGCGCAAGGGCGGGCACACGCAGGCCATGTTTGAAGGCGACTACATGTGCCGTATGGCCAACTACTCTCAATCGCATCATCCTACTCTCAGCCGAGTCGTAAAGAAGATCCGCTCCCCTTCTTTTGCTTAGATGGGGACTGATGCATCAAGGATGTCGCTAATTCGATCGGACTAGTCTGTTCTTTAACTTCCGCTATCTGCTAGCTGTCGAAGCATGGTTAGTGTTTGTAGGTCTTTAGTGGCCTTGAATAGGACGCCAGTTTTTGTATATCTGCTGCAACATCGATTTCTATCGCTTTCGATTGCGTTCTTTTTCTAGAGTTTCACTTCTTTTAGAGGCGTCTTAGGGCAGCTTTAAAGAGGTTATCGGCGATTAAATTCGTTGTCATCATACTTACGGCCTCAACTTGGGTTTGTGATGTAGTGGCGGGTTTTTCAGCTGCTGGTTCGATCCTACCCGCCCGTTCAACTACCTGAGCAATTCGATGTATAGTGCACCGGAGGCGAGACTCGAACCAGCGATCAGGCACCCTTTTGCACCAATACACCAGGGGACGAACTCTCACATAATTGCGAGCCCGAAGGGTGAAGCTATTAGTGACTGTGCGTCAGGTGAATGCCGAACTTTTTAAATCGTACTTATCTGTGTGTCTGTGTGTCTGTAGATATCGCGGCTAGGTGTACCTTACACGTACTAAGTACGATCTAGGCTATCCTCCCTCAAAGGTATATAGGCATATCTGAAGTCACTCTTTGGCTAGGTCACTATTATGACGCACGCTTATAATTGGCTTAAAATCAATCAAAGGTGAACATGATCACATAAGCAAATGCTAGACGCTCAAAAGCACAGGCCGATCGCGTTGCGCTACCATACTGTACTGGGTTGTTACAGACATTAACAGCATTATACTTATTCTTCAGTGTCTGCCGTTGTATAGTGTTTTGCAACTTGATTCAGTTCTTTAAACTGAATTGCTTATATCAAAGGGCGAGCTCCAGAGCTTGCTCTCCCGTCTTATTAATGGTCTATTTACCAATGGAGCGGGGGGGATAAAAATATTATGCCTACTTTATAATTAGCTGTTTTTAGGGTACATTTCCCATGACTTGGCGCCAAAAAGCGACACACTTGCCATTTCCCCTCATACATTTCGTTCAGTGGATAGTAACGCGTATACCTGATAACCGCCCCGTCTTGATTTGTTCAATTTTGCGCAGTGTAAGATTGTAGACGTACTCGCACTTGTGCAAGAGGTGTTAGAAAGCCAAATCAAAATATGCTCAGTGTTAAGTTCTCTCGTTTGTCAGTACTACCATATGCATTCTCAACGGCACTGCAGCTTGACCATGTCAAGTTGCACATGGTTTCCGTATCTCCTCGTCCCATAAGTCATCTTGCCACGTGGCGACTGCCTCCCTGCATCCCATCTGTCATCGTTTCACATAGTTTCCGCCTCTCCTCATCCCATCTGCCATCTTGTCAGTTCACAGCAAATCAGGTGAGATCAGAACTTACCTGTAGCAGGTCTTGTACTATACTGCAGAATCTTAGTTAACTGTCTGAAATAGTTTCTTTGAACACTCCTTCTTGATATTATCCTGCATGGCTACTAAATTGAGCATCCGGCGCAAGTCCCCAATACTGGGCGCCGGACATGCCTTCGTTAACAGAACTGCAAAACGAATGTCAACATCTTTCGCGCTTTAGGTACATTTCTCTTTTTACAACTGCTTGATTGCTGCCTAATTTCCACCCACATGGGCATCGGTTCAACGACCATCATGTCCAGCTCGCCGAATAGCTCCTTGAGTCCTAGAAGCTCGCGTCCTGCTTGTGATACCGCGATGAACTCTGCTTCCATGGTGCTAGGCAAGGCACCAGTCTACTTTTTCCACGACCACGACCCACCGCACTGTCCATTGTCAGCATGCAATCTGACACCAACTTTCGGTCATACTTGTCTGCGACGAAAATCTGCGTCGCTTTAGCTACAAATCTTGATCAGATAAGTAAAGTTTCTTGAACTGTTAATGCACAGATTCAACGTCTTCGTTCCTTTCTGGTAACTTGCAACTTTCTTGACCATCTTCCAATCCTTTATCGTTGTTTTGTGCGTCTGTCTGGTCGCACGGTGAACAGCAAAAGTGATGTCTGGCCGAATTCAACGTGAAATAAAAAGTAGACCCATAAAGAGCGACTGAAATGCTTTGATGGTTGCATGTCAAGATTAGTATCTACGACCAATGTATTTGACCCTTGAGTGTCCACATCATCGCTATCCTCTTCAAGCGAGGTTCAGACCTCATAAGCTAAATTCAGGTCATGGTCCCTTAGTGGGATATCAACCATCACTTCTTGATCCGGTACGTATTCATACTTGGCGTCCAACAAAATCTGTAAGACTAAATAATTCGTTATTATACCCAAGTCTTTTATTTCAAGAGGCGCCATGCTCCCGAAAAAGTGCTTGGCGACTCTAGGTGAAGTTCCTGTGACCAAAAGGTTGTCAACGTAGACTCCCACAATTGTGATGTCATTATCAACCTTCTTGACGTGTAAGCACGTGTCCTCCGTACACTGTATCAAACTCAATTCGACTGACTTCGAGTGTACTAGTTCACTCCACAGACGCCCGGTCTGATTCAATCTGTATATGGATTTCTTCAACAATTGAGCATCTTTTGTATCCTTGACTTCGTCGTCATCTAAAATTTCTTAGCTCACTTGCTCCCACTTAATATTGTTTTGTTGATGTCAACGTCCTTTACCATTTCTGACTTGATATAAGCTTTTGGCACGTCACCATGATGTGCTGGGGATTTCTATCGATGCATTAGCACCAATATGATCCTTAAATTACCAAGCTCCATGACCGCAGCAAAATTACAGCTCGTAGTCAATTTTAAATAGCTCTTCGATTTACTACGCGACGAGTACTGCCTAGTATCTCTACACTTTGCCGTTCGCGTCAGTATTCGTCTCAAAACCCCACCTGTTGTGAAGAACGTGCGAGTCTTCGTGTGGAAAAACTACTGTTTACACTCTCTTTGCCTTCAATGCTATAAGATCTTCTGTATCGCCACAAGATACTTATCCTTAGATGCACTTCTCACAGCTTCACTACATATGTATATATATATAGTTTCTTACGGCGTGTTCTTCAACAATGCTGGCAGTGCCTTGGACTTCGACAACTTCAGATTATTCACTTGGGTTGTCCTTAGTTTTAAAGATCGACCGTGCCAGATGGCGGTCGCGTTTCCATTCGTATATAATCGTATTTAACTCAATGTCCAACTCGAGGCTCCTCCTGACCTTTAGTACTGCACAAATCCGTCTATCCTTTGCTTTCTTGGAAGTCGGTCAAGATGTAAGTTTTTTTGACATAATGGGTTACCACGACGACGCGTTCCCGTAGACGCGGTACCCCTTCATCTCATTGTTCTTACTGATGATGATAGCCGCTTTAACACGCAAAACTAACGACTTGTTGTCCGTACGCAGGTGCACCGTGCATTTCGAAACAAAAATTACGATGTCGTTGAGGTTTAGTTGTTTCTTCGCATATCAAATGGTGATATGTCACCTTCGATTAATTTACTGGGGCTTCGATTGAGTGTATAGGATGCATACTCAGCGGTATCACCCCAAAACTTCAAAGTTACCCCACTAGCAAACACCATGCTTAACCCCATGTTCATGATGGTACGATGTTCCTTTCAGATATTTTGTTACCGTCCTGGTTGTCACGTGCGCTGGTTTGGCGATAGACACTAGTTTCCAAGCAAAAATTATTAAGATTTTAGTACTTGCCTTTCTTTACCTTACGTGCGTAGGACATTGATACTTCAGTTAAAATGTCGTTTAAAAGCCGACACGAAATATTTGAAATTTATTACAGCAACATCCTTTGATTTTGCCTAGAAAACCCGCCAATATTTTGACCGATGATTAACAGAGGTGATCAGGTACCGATTGTCAAGCCCATCCTGGGGGGGGGGTCATGTGGCCTGTGAGGTCATAATAGATGACCCCTCTGATCAAGTCAATTGTACAATATATATCGCACTGTCCTTGCGTGGTTGTACTCACTTCGTCTACTTCCCTTGTGTGCAAGCCAAGCAGTTAAATCGCTTGGTATTTGTCAATTTGATACCAGAGGTAGGTTTGTGAATTATCTCTATAATCCCATCGTAATATACGCAAACGCCCATGTAAATATAGCTTTGACCACCTAATTTCGCATCGTTGCCGTCACCATTCACTATTAACATGACTGCCTCCCTCGGTGAACTAAACCACGAAAAACGTCCGTTAAATTTTTAGTGAAAACCTCCACAATTAACACATCGTTGATGCGGTCAGCTTCCGTCATGGCTGCACCGCCAGGATGGTAGACCATAATACGCCTCATTTCACGGTTTTTAATTACAAATCCCTTCTTTTTCCTTTTTCCAAAGGGTATAATGTTACGCCCCAAATCAGAAGCCTGCTGAACATCGGGAAGTCTTAAGGGCTTAGTCAGACCCAGGGCTCAGACCCGGTCATGACACTGAGTCGCCTCGTAATCCTGAGGGGTGGAGGGGGGTCCACTTTCGATAGCTGCGGAGAAGCATTCGTTATTGCAGTCAACCACACCTCCCTGAAGGGACAAGTCATTGACCGAATGACGTCCTGACCCTCTGTACAGTACCCATTTGGTAGTCGAATGGTTTTTTTACTCGTATGAATCTTGAACAGCGAGGACGAAGTCTACATATTTTCTTCTTAGTATTCATTTGTCAAGACACCTTGAGATGTCTTGTGTTTACACATAGGTAGTACATTTTTGAACCTTGATCGCCACGTCTCTTCATGGCGGATTAAAACTTTCGGATGCTTTTTACAGGCTCGACAACGTTCACGACGTCTCGACTGAACTGATTGACTCGAACATCGATCCTAGTTGAAGATGCAAATAATCCAACTATTCAGTCTGTCGTAGAAAATCAATCCTATGCAAATCCAGGGGTGACAGCATTGTCGTGCGCTTCGATGAATCCGCTTAGTGGACTATGTTATCCAAATTTAGGTAGTCCGCGCCTCCACAAGCGTTACTAACCGTAGTAATGTACTAAAAAATGTTCCACCCAGCTGCGCTGGGACAACTTGGTCGCCGTGACTAACTTCATGCTCTGGGAAGGTGTTATCTCGATAGTAAATTTCTGGAGCATTTATTGCATTGCATGATCTAAGGTTTGATCTCAGACCATCAAGTCTCTACCTACCGACGATAGTACGTCTGTGCCGTTCCGGCGAGGTTTAAACCAAGCACATTAAGCTTAATGTCTTCGGGCCAAACGAAACCCGACACAGACTCGGAGAACCGGCTTGTACAAAATTGTTGCCCCCATTCAAGGAAACTACTATTAAGGCCATGGTAGTGTTCCTTTCCGTCGAATGGTTGCGATGACAACCTGCGCGGTCGGCCATCCGGTACACCAACGCGTATCTGTAAGGGTTAATAAAACAGCAGACATGGCATAACCAAACTGGGGGCATTACTGTAAGTACGCTCTGTGTTATACGGGCTACTGTTATTGAAAACTATCACATTTCCCATTGACTTGGTCCAGTGCATCGATTATTACATCTGCGTAGGCTGGTCTTCGGATTTTAAAGAGTGTAATCGGTGAGTTATTTGGCGAGCGTTTGAATGGAGGGCCATGAGCCAAAGCCTGGATGCCCATGCCTGACCCCGCTCCCAGAGCTGTACCAAAAATTCATTACTGAGCAGATTCGTCTTGCTGTTGGTCCACTCGTCCGGACTGCAAGTGTTCTATGGTTCACTTGCTCTCCGACAAAGTCACTAAGTATGGCAGAACTTTTTCCAGTAGCCCCACGGACACTGCTGACTTTTCATCCAGTTGGGGATCTATGGTCGTGACTTGACTATTGACCGACACAGTGGGTGTGAATCCGCTAGCCTCTCCTCCGACACAGTCCTTTAGACTCATAACCTGTAAGAGTATATGCGTTGTTGCACTTGTGCAAGAGGTGTTAGAAAGTCAAATCAAAATATGCTCAGTGTTAAGTTCTCTCGTTTGTCAGTACTACCATATGCATTCTCAACGGCACTGCAGCTTGACCATGTCAAGTTGCACATGGTTTCCGTATCTCCTCGTCCCATAAGTCATCTTGCCACGTGGCGACTGCCTCCCTGCATCCCATCTGTCATCGTTTCACATAGTTTCCGCCTCTCCTCATCCCATCTGCCATCTTGTCAGTTCACAGCAAATCAGGTGAGGTCAGAACTTACCTGTAGCAGGTCTTGTACTATACTGCAGAATCTTAGTTAACTGTCTGAAATAGTTTCTTTTTACACGTAACGCGTAGTTTAATCGCGAGACAATAATGGAGACTACGCCTACACAAAACAAATAGTATAAGTAGTGGGTAAACAAATGAACAAGAAAAGGGACTGATTCTTGGCGGGGTCACAAAACATCCATTTAGAGTTGATCAGATATTGTGATTATATAAGAGTTATTAAAAGGGATATCGGTAATACCGTACCTTAGTGATACAATAAGAATTAAGTACATCATACCTTGATGACTGACTCACGTGTAACTCATCAACGTATTCGGCATACTAAAATATTATGGTGGTGCAATAAACCTTAGTGTAGAGTACTTGGGAAATGGTTTATTTCTGAAGATAACTCCTAAATGATTTTCAGTTTCCTTTATAGTATGATAGTTTAAGTCTCACTGACTTGTTAATCTTGAGCACTTGTGCTGTTATTGTTATTAAAAATACTAAGCGTTAAGATTAAATGAGCGTAGAGTGTAGCCTAGTTCTTTAGAACAAGTATAATCCTATGAATCGTTGTTTGCAGTTCCTTTATACTTAGTGGATGTAAGCTAAAGTATTTCCCCGACTAAAGTGCTGTGTGGATCACTTACAATGTACGTGACACGGTGATAAAGCGGGCCAATGAGCCATGCTAGGAGTATATGGCACACGAAGAGGACGAGATGTAGATGGTAAATATAAAGTGTAAATTTTCTACTGAAAATACTGTGGTATAATGTATTCTCAAAATTGCGTGATGAGCCCCCAAAACACTCACTGTGCCGGTCTGCCGACTTACGGGGGGGTACCCTGATTCCGCGTATGGACCTTTACTAGCCTTGTGTACCCGTCTCCTGGAGGGTTGCACTCTTATGTAGACTCGGACGGAGAGGAAGATGTTTTGGTCTTGAGAGAGGTAGAACTGAAGCCCCGAGTGAATATCTTCACTCGGTTGTCCAGTAGGTAGCAACTCAATCGACTAAGTTGAGAGTGGACTAAAGTCCAACTTTTATCACGTAGCTTGTCGCTCCTGGCCTATTACTTGTTGTCTCAGGGGTGTTAGCCTCCTGGTATTTACTTTGCTCCCTAATCGCTAGATAGGGAGGCCGCTTCCGACAGCGTGTCTTAAGGGAGGTTATCTACTCGACGAATCCACAGGCCAAATACTTCATTGGGTTAGGCGGGAAGACTTGACATGTTTCTTCATAAGTACGACGAAGCCGTGCCACGTGGATCGAAAATTGAGTAGTTTTTAATATCTACCTATCCTTTTAACTTCTTTACTTTATCATTTTCTTATGCTCTGGCTCTTTTTGTTACTGGTTAGGAGCAGCCGAATCTTGGAGGACCTTGGTCGACCCATGAGAGACCAAGGTCTACCGATGAGGAACCAGGTCAACTAATAAGAGACCGGGTCAACCACTGAGGGACCAAGTTCAACCAATGAGGGACCTGACCAACCAATGAGGGAACTCGGTCTACCCTTGAGGACCAGGCACAGCGATTAAGGTCTGTAGTTAACTCCTTTAGTACCGCTTAACCGGTACACGGGCAACTATATTCTATTTGATTAGTTCTGCAGGCCCCTCTGCCCTGATAGCCAATCACTTTCGTGAACCCTTCTGTATCAGGCAAACTTTCCCTGAAGGTGGCCGCTTGTCCCTTTATCGCGATGGCTTCCGGGTCCATAACTTTTGATAAGCCCTTCGCCATAAGACCTTAGCATGAAGAAGTAGATTGCGGTGCAGGAACATCAGGATGTTGCCAAGTAGATATAAATATTAGTGGCGTTTAAAACAAGTGAAAACTAAATGGAAGATGCGATTACCCATCTATTTGTTGTTGTCGGCATTACGCAGTTGATCCAATACCTTTAATATGAAAAAACGTTTTGTCATGATTTGTGCATTTTACGATTGGGATTAATAATTGTGGTTGTAGCCAACTAATTTTGCCCAGAGTACAACTTTGCGTAGGGTACCAAATTTGAGTTCTAATCGGACACAGCTTTAGCTTGTACCCGTGGCTGGCGTTCCAAGTATAACTACCACCGCTCGATGATCATGTAGCGAAGCACGCTGCTTTGCGTTGTCATCCGTTTCGGAGAGGAAGGGTTCCAGGTATGGGTGCAAGATACTTGCCTATGATCAAAGTTTTTATACGTAGCATGAATATAGAACATCTGCGGAAACGGAACCTAAAGTCCCGAGCTAACCTTATTTGCGTCCAAGATTTTATCGTCTGTATCGATCCGGAGTGGCAATAATAACGAAGGGTGTTGGGCACTACTTACATGGACCAGAAAGAACAAATACTGACCAGCATGATGTATTGGAGAAGAGTAAAGACCCCGTATAATATTCCAGTTTTGACGGCAGATGGTGTCGTCGGTGAATTGAGTTCAGCGTAACATTTTCAAGCGTGTGCAATACTTCAGAGGAAGTATTGCATGTTAACGGTACGGACTTCTCGATTTTTTGATGCAAGGATTTGTTCAACGAACGATGTTATACAACGACATTATGATTACGAGCACCTGTATACTGGCCCTTTTTTTCGGCCAAGTGAATGAGCACAAGACTTGCGATTACTGATTTGGATGATAAAAGCAATAATATTATTGTACAACATGTTTGATATATTGCAGATGTGAATTGTATGAAATATACAAGACTTAAGTCATTATAGGCCGTTGCAATTTTATTCTTACGGTGCCTACAGACACCGCAGTTAAACCCAACTTTGATTATACGTAGACGCAGTGTTCAAACCACCTACGGTATATATTTAGGCTATCCATTGATATTATATTTTATGCTAGTTTATTGTACAAAGACAGTCATCAATTTTACTCGATTCAAAGTTGTTGCTATATCCTCTTCATTATGATGCACCCTCCAGCTTTTGTTTTCAGGTGGTGAAACTCACTATGCTGAGCCTTCCGTTGCTCCTTCGTCAGACTCAGCTACTCATGAACTTCAAGAAGGACACGAAGTCGTATATTATCCTGATGGGTGACCCTGACACTCCCAGACACTCCACTAAATCACTGGCTTCATTCGAGGGAATTTGTACTGCGTAATCGCGTTTCCTGTATGCTGAATTCGGGCTACTGCGGTCTTAAACATTTTGTATTCGGTGCCTTTAAGCAGCGTATACACTAGAAACTACGAGACTTACGCGGATGTAGTTCAATTGATCCCTATCACCACCGCAAGTATAATTTGTTTCAGGGTGTGGTATACTCCTCCACATACACTAGGAAATGCTGGCTGTATTCGAGCAGTGTCGTATAGCTTCCGGATACTCGGGTTCAATGCTGGCCTCGCAATACTTTGTGTCGTTCAATATTCACTGCGCTTGCAAAAGAAATCGTGACCACAAGAGAGCACGACCTCACACAAATCCATACGCTTGAAGCGCCCATTTTCGTACAAGTGACACGCTTTAAGTGTCTACGAAATATTTTCAGCTTATTTTTTGTCAACACAAGGGAATTGACGTAATCATACCCCTTTTCGATAATTTCACATCCTTCGCCAAAACCGATAATTACACACCTTTTTTCAAACCTGACTTTTAAACCCCTTCACCAAGCCCAATTATTTATACTCACTCTCTACAAAGAAAAGTTATAAGATACTATATATAATTCCTATCTTAATTTTGCACCTTTTTATCAAAGTTTGCACTTTCTAAAAGAGAACGTGCTCAACGGGACGATATGAGATGGGAATCATAATTGCGGTTACTGTACGAACGAAGGGTTATCCTGGAATATGTTATTGCTGTTCATGTGATATCGTATGGGTGGTCATAAGGAGATGAAAAAAAATCATCAGCGAGGCTAGCTCCGTGCAGTATACTAAATAGAAATCCGTGCTTATTTACAATACTACTAAAATCTAGCGCTATAATATCATATTACAAAAATAATCATTTTTGACCACAACTATTATAATTAACCTCTGGTGCTTTTATAACGTTCCTTTGGTCCTCCTTTGATTCGTCTACGGGCTATGAACTCCACTACTATAGTCGATAATGAATCCATTGTGAAACGATAATAAAATCCATAATTCAGACGACTAAGGTGACTGCACATTCGATGGCGCACTCATTACGCCTAGCTAAGTCCATGTGATCAGGTTGGGCAAATCTTACAGTGAGTAGTGCAGAAAAACGCACGAATAAAATCTTCTGTGACCACATATTAGACGATGTGAGAAAGACGCAGATGTGCATCGTAAATCACACGCACAATGAATATTTTCAATGGTTGCAATCTTTATTTGTGGACGATAGCGTGTTATTTTTAAAATGCAAGAAGCCTTATACGATGCGTCCGTATAAGTGACCTGCTGTTGGTCTTTCAATTTGTTGCAGACTTCCTATCAAATATCGGAATAAACTGCCAATGGAGCATCAGTATGTATATCATGGACCGGGACCAAAATCAATATCCTATGTGTGGGAGCCTGTATACTGTAAATGACTAGTTTATATCACTTAAAAAGTTATCAAAAAGATGTTTCGTGTCTGTTTGGTAAATGCCAAGTGATAGAGCTAAATTATAGCGTAAAGTCACTGTTACAAATGATTTAAACGGTCTCTGGCCACCCTAGGTAGAAATAAGATCCGAATATGTGGTGGAAATTGCTAATAAATGCAACTGGGTGCTTTTCTCAGGTGTATGGAAACTCAAGTACTATGATCTCGGTCTGGGACCAGGAACCAAATGATAACTATGGTGAATCTGGGACCAGACAATTTGTAGTTATGTGGCGTGAACTAGCAGCGATGATCAACTTAATGCAAATTGATGGTATTCATTACCGATCTAATAATTTGAGTACTGGTATTGATTGATTGCGCTCCGATCTGAATTAATGGCTACTCCTGAGTGGTCAATGAAGCATATATCGGGAAGCGCGAATGATCTTGTCGACTGGATATGTACTGGAATGTGATGTTTGAGTTGTTACATCGGTCGAATGAATGCAGATTGCAAATCTGTATCGGGTCATTTTTCGATATTGGAGTACCAGATCGGTCATATTCCTCACTGATAATGGATACATTGCTGACGGAGCAGTCTAGTTATGAAGGACGTACGCAAAGAATGGTCCTTAATGATATCCCAAAAGCTCAGAACAAGGAAGTTTGTGGAAGGTGTCCAAGTTGACGTCAGAAAGTTGGTTGATCCCAATATTGGGTATCGGGTACTGGGTACAATATTGAATATTTGGTACGATATTTGATATTTGGTACCATATTTGGTATTTGATATCATATACGATTTTGGATACCATATTTGGAACTTGGTCGTGATATCGGGGATATTGGATCTATCATTGGAGTACAAGCTACACATTTTGGATACGTGGTTCAAGAGGTAGACCAAGCTGAAGTGGATATCAGTTTGAAGAGTATTATTCAGGGTAGGGTAGGCATAGTGACAGTCCGCTATTAACTTGGTTGGTAATAAACAGACTTAAACTCGACTCTTTCAACACAAGACACGCGCCCCCTTCTCCTATCAAGATATCTTTAGCTTCCCGATGACTCGTCCCAAGGCACAAACGACCGATCCCCAATTTTTTGGCCTAGAATTTGCAAGCTATCGAGACAAGACAACTGCTATAGAACGCAGCAAACAAAGAAAATGACTGGGTGGCCAAGATTCACAGGGCGATCTGGTGCATACCGATCTGGCGCATTCCCATCTGACGATCTCGAAGCGATCCATAGGTGAGATCAAGCGTACAGGTAAGAAAGAGCTGATATAGAGTGGGATCAAGCGTCTGCAACAAGAACCAAGAGATTTAAAGTCAGATCAGAGCAATCTCAAGTGATATCGACACAAGAACACCCTGATTGCTGTGCGAAGGTTTCCATCCAGTGATCAATCTCAATTCCGAACTCCAAGCGAGATCAAAATCTCCCAAGGCCATGAAGAAAAGCTCAATCCAGCTCAAACGACGGGTACACAAGGTGAGCACAAGGTTATACTTCAAGGCACGGATAGGAGTACCCCCTCCGTAAGTGAACAATTCTGGACAAGTGGAAGATCAAGACTCACACCAGAAATTTAAGAGATTGAATTTGCCGCATCTATCGTGGGCGTAATATGTAGTAAATTTCGGATATATAAATATTCAAAACTGGATTAAAACAATCAATGATATGTATGCGAATATCTGGTTGGACATGAATGGTGTGAGTTGAAGGAAGGGGTATATGAATATGTTAATCAAGTATATTATTGATTATACACGGCTTTTGAAACATTTTCCACCAATAAAGGGGTTAGAAGGAGATTTATTTGACGTGCCCAAAACGTTTATATTGTTCTAAAGCAAGGCAATCGTAAAAACAAATTCCGCGCTCGGCATACCAAGTACACAGTTAAGGTGGGATATGTATACGTATGTGCTGCTGCGGTTAAAAGCACTAGCTAATTGATTTTATTGTGAGTCGTTGTGCGTTGACGTTGCTTTCTTAGCTCTTAATGCGAGCTTGCGTGATATATGTGGTACATTTTTAGATGGGCAAAGGTGGACCGCTCACAGAATTTAGCGCTGTCAACTCCGATAATACATAGAAAAGCACGTGATCCTAAGCAATATCGCAAGACGGGTCGGGTGTTTCTCAAATTGGTGAAAAAATTTAAGTAATTCAACCACCTTTGGCACGGAGAGAAGCCCCGGAATATTAAAGAAAACTGACAAGTAAGTCCAAGAGGCAATCTGCAAGGGGCATCCAAAACTGGAAGCAGAGCCAGAACGCTTAGAATGCTTGGCAGATAATCTTTTCTTTGCGTACCGTGTAAGGGGTGCCGCATAATGCAATAACTTGTGCTACAAGAAGAGAACGAGGTTATAGTCTTTTTGAACCGACACAGAACATTTCGCCTTGCCTGAGCGACTGAGCACGTGGATCAAGCCAATATGAAGAGTTCTGTAATATTTTCGGTCTCGATATATATGTTCTGGATAGACCGATTTGATTCCATGACTATTTGCGCGACCTGCACCAAGAAATATAATTATTTTGTCGACAGTGCGATGGTAGAACGTGGACGTATGGGGTGCATTTTGTGTCAAAAGAATTTCTGAGCTAGTATTTCAGGTGGTTAAGCATAATTTAGAAAGCTACATCAACACAATAAAGGACTTCTAATTTCCATTCGCGCATTTAAATACGGCCTGACATTAATCATCAGTAGGAAAAGGTTTCCATTCATAGCACCGAAGTATCGGAACTGACTAAGTAGGTGGGATGGTGTAACTTGCTAATTCCCTGTAATTTATAAAATTAAAAACAATTGGGTAATCGGTAAGGAACGTTACGCTTCAGTTAAGCAGTACAAGACACACCAAACATTGCAGCGGTGGTCAAGACAGATTGGAATCAGATTGCCATGCAGACACCCATCAACATGGGTGAATCATAAAAACGCACAGCGCACTAATGCTCAGGGAGATCGTACAAAGGTAATCTACTAAAAATGATCATGGTCGGTATATATGCGTTATATTGCTGATTGATACTCAGTATTTATTTCAACATCAATATTCCTGTTTCAATCGTGCACTTGGTATGCCGAGAGAGTAATATTTTTCCATCAATTTCTTTTCTTCTAGAATATTACAAGAGTTATAAGCACATCAAATGAACCACCCTCGAGCCTTTTAATTGTGAAAAGTATTCTATGAACGATGTTTATTTTGATAAAAATAATAAAGAAGAATTAATCAAAACGTTGTACTTACCACATCATTCTGTCATATTTACCACAGCGCATCCTTAATCAATAGGATACTTCAAAACATATTGTAATGTATCTATTACACAGACCATATGACTCAACGGACGACAACGAGGATACTACGTTATACATCTAGCACCACTGGCCGCTGCGAATTTGTTCTTAGCTTGATATGGCGTGGAAAAAACTGTATGCCCATGCATCATCGGAAGGCTACATAGTCAAATGTGGGAGATCACGCACCTCTCGAAGCAAAAAGGTTGAAACGTTTAAATATGTTGTCCTTAAATGCGTTCGTGACAAAGCACACAAAGGAAAAGACCATAATACCCACAGGACTAGTACCTTGCAATCTTGCTTACTGTTTGATTCAACACTGAAACGAAATATTAGACAACTAAGTAACGTTGATGATTGATAACATTACGCATAAATATGTGGAATTGGAAGATGTTGAAGCTTTAGCAGAAGCAAGAAAATTTATAGAAGAAACGCCTTTATCAGTTAAAGCTGTGCAATTCACCCAGTCAAACCAAACGAGATACTTACGAAACTGCGCTAGACTGACCAATTCTGGAAAGCCATGGGATATATATAACATTGATATAAAAGTCAAGAGCGAATTTTAAGCTGGTCAGGACCTTTGAAAACTTTTCGGTGAACGCTGATCGACAAATATAACCAATAAGCAGCGACGAAATTCCTCAGGAAAGCTTACCCACCTCTTCATTTTGTCCAAATTCAACAAAGCTATTGCGAAAGAGAACTCTTCAAACGACTTTCATCCTTTGGACGCCACGGAAAGTACTAGATGCCTCTACATGACATCATGTACGTAACGGCATGAGACAGTCGTTATCCCTATCACACTAGCTGATGGCAGCAAAGACGGAGGATTAAAATTTGTGAGCGCTGAGCCACTTGAGAAATATTTATGCAAGCGCTTAAAAGATATAATGCGATAGTGTTTTTAGATGACAGATGCGATGATCGCACTTAAGAACGCGATCGAATCCGTTTTTCCCGCCGCATAAAACTTGCTCTTTTTTCATTTAGAAAATCATCGAAACGTGTTGGCGAACCTGCGAAATCACTTCGCTCTAGCCGAGAGGTGGAAAGACTTTATTAGAGACTGGCACAGGGTATTCACTACGGCGACACAGCCATATTATGACGATAAATAATAACGACACAGGGTAAGCATCAGTCGATGTCCGCTTTCTAATTTGGGGACAAGATATGGCTATTTTAGAAGAATACGTTTGTCAAGGCATTGACAAGTCATATTACGCATACATTTTACTTGTGATATCGCGATTCGAGGTCGGTCACATATTATTTAAGAGTGGAAGTTGGGTATTCACTTGTGAAATAGAAATTGTCTACGACAAACTCACGTTGCATCACGCATATCAGACGGATAATACAGTTGTGATTCGGCGATGTTAAAGGTGAGGTTGCAACTGAGACATCAGTCAGAATCTTGGTTAGACGTGGTGAAGAATATATATTTTTTTTTGAAACCTATAAGATGTATTTGTCTCGACATCAGCTCGCACTTACACAGCGCCTGATGCATCTACTCGTACTAAATCGTACGTAACAATTTTGGTAGTACCATGCTCTTATATGATAACGCGCATCGATGATAAAATCCACCGATGTCAGATTTCCGGTCAAGTGGTGGCTGCAACAATCACCTCTTGCAATGGATAATGCTGCACCTAAAAACTAAAAAGAGCATTACTATAAGCAAATATTTGTAAAACCACCCAAACCTTGCCTAACTTTAGCAGTTTACTTTCGATTTATGTGGACAAAGATAGTTAAAGGTGATAGCGTGGCAATAGTGGCTAATCTCGCTATGGTCTGGGTTCGTGGAGGGACGCAAGGAGTTCCACGTGCGCCTCACAGAATTCGACACAGATACACTCCTAAAGAATTAGAATCGCACATACAGAGAGTGCGGAATATGGCGTTGATACGAGACGGAAGCGAAAATGCGGAGAGTGACACGGAGAAAGGCACAACATCAGAGATTGACCCATTCGACGTCAAAAACTAGTGTAGTGTTATATTTTTTATTGTTGTGTTTCTGCGAAAGTTTGTGGGATATTATACGAAAGTTTACATATGCGGTGTCACATCCGTAACTGATTCCGAAAATGTCATGTAATACGTATAGTACGTGTCAAGAATTTGGGAATTTGTGATCATGTGCGAGTGTCGTTCGTATGGTGTCGGGGTAGGTGTCTGTGATAAATATTAAATTTATAGCATTCATAATGGTCTGTGATGCGAAAATAGCCTTGCTTTGAATGAAGCACCAAGGATTGCTTTTTAATACCAAAATGAAAAGATTAAGTGTTGGTTGCATCATTAAAATTGTTTGTAATGATTGAGCACTTTTACGTTTCGGCTATTTGTGCGTACTATGCAGCTAGCAGCGGAAACGGCACGTCCACATTATTGTAAAAGGAAGATATCAAGTGAGTCATTCCGTTTATTGTGTGTCGATCGACTCAATTCGGAGTACCAGTTACGGGCTGGGCCCGTTAGCAGATCACCAAAATCAGACACTTCCTCGATTCAGGGGCTTGGTCACACAGGAAAGCCGACTTTAACACTCCCTCCAGTTATGGCCTCAGTAGTATCCAACTGGGGTCGTCGTAGATCGTCTATATCGAGATCATCAGGGTCGTACGCGTTGCCGCGACTATGCTGCAAGTTGGCTATCACCATTTCGGTGTCCAGCATAATGCCCCGAACACATTATGGTTAGGGGTGGGACGACCGTTCTGTGCCATACGGGGCAGATGACGGTGTTGATCGAGTAAGAATTTCTCCATGGATTTTGCAAAGTAGAATTGTATCTGGTCAGATTCATCCATAGCAGAGACTTTCGTGATGAATGAACCCATCGCAACTGTGGTCGGAGCAGTATGCTCGTGGTGGTCACGCAAAAGTGCTGCTCCTGAGTTCAACGACATTCTTTTGATCTCCATGTAGTCGCTGTCATCTGCATCCGATTCAGCAGAACCATAGTGTGACGACACAGCCGGAGAATGTTCTTTATCTCCGACCTTACCGGTGGTCGTAAGTTCGCGTTCGGCCGAGTCATAAGTACCTGTAAGTAATACCAGCATTCTGTACAGTTATCGACCGGCGGCGGACACCTGATCCAGGTCTCAGTCAAGCAAAACCTGCGCATCGAACGCCTCCGGTACAAACCCTGCGTCTTGTTGCAACTGAATGAGACGTTTTTCCACCTCCATCTTGCGTGTCATGGCTCTTGGTTCAATTGCAAGGCCCCGAATCGGTCCGATCAGCTCTGGTTTCATAATAATATTAAGCACCGAATCTGTCAACAGTAAGTATTGAAGCCGGCCCCGGTATAAAAGTCTCTAAAGCTGATCAAGCTTTCAGCCTTCCATCTAAACCTCATCTTCTGCTTCCATGAACCTTGCATTCAGATTCAGGCAACTGTAGCTTCTGAGCTGCAGCCTTTGATCTTTTTCTTTGTATATAGCTTTATTTTTAGACGAATCATGTCCTGTTTTGGCTCGATGTGTTTCGTCCAGCGGGTCTCACTTTGAACTGCGATCCGCATTGGTCCCCGAGAAAGACCTCAACAGGGAATACAGCTTTTTTCCGTGATCATTTGAGTGATCTTCCTCTTTAAATTTCGTTTCACTACAGCCCCTCCGAGAACTCTGACAAACCATGGATGCCTGATGACCACATATACGCGACGATACCGTTTTCTCCGATGCTTCAATCCCCAATTTAATATTGACCATGACAACTTCGCTCTGGGATACCCAATACAATCCCTGGATCGAATCTGGCCACGCATGCCATTGTGGTGGAGTGGGATTCGCTCATTTTATGAAGAATTCTAAAATATTTACTGGAGCCCACACGACCGAATAACGGATCGAGTACTCTGGACCGTGTGTCTTGTATTGTTCTTTCTCACCTTTTGTACCCGTCGGCGGGCGGGGTGCACTCTTGTGGGTGATTTGAGGTCGATATTTGTCTTGACCGAGTATAGGATATGTTGGGTGTGGTCGCGCGGAGATTTTTCACACGACCAGCGGTTACTTGTAGTGCTCTCCCATAGTCTCCCTGAAGTTCCTTGAGGTCGCCTCACCTAAATGTGGATACTTGATTCTCTTGTTCCTCTGACCACGTGATCCCCTTGTTCTTCTGATCACTTGAGCCGTCTGAAGACCTTGCGTTTATATTCTTGCCGCGTCCTATCGCGGGCTAACTTGAATGTGTACCTTTATCCCTGGCAAAGCAATCTGGTGACAATTCTTGTGCAAGCACGTGAAGTAGTAAAACTTGAACGTCGGGTAGCACAATTATTCCAGCCCGGAGGGATGCTGACGCGTATTTTTGTAGAAAAATCGATACTGTTCGTTATTAACCTTTTAGAAGCTAGAAAGACGTTTATACCTATCTATATTTCATTTCCTGTTACGTATTGCGCCCCCTACCACCCATTCTGTACCCTTGAAGTGACCCACCCCAACCACCATCATTAGCGATGAACATCGACAGTTATCATGACCGCTGGTCCTAGTAAGTGATCGTAACCGATGGTCACTATCAATTGTCGTGAGAGATGGTTACAGTCAGTGCTCGTGACCGACGGTCACAGTCAGTGATAGTGACTGATGGTCATAAACGGTCATCCTTCCATCGTACCATTGGAGATGTTCGTCAATTAGTCCAAATGTCTTCATGACCGATCCCACATGTACCCATGGTGTGAAAAGATGCGATTAATAAGGATTTCTCTCGACCACTTCACCACACAGACTAACCGATAAAAGTATGGAATGATAAACAAATAGTAACATGTGCTGAACCTTACTTCTCATGTAGCCGCTTCTGCGATCAATATATATATATGTAATTCCAAAGCATCTTCCTAAATATGCCAATAGATTCCATTCGAATTTCATTCAAGCAAAATCGTAAAGTCTTGGAAGCGATTGGCTCTCGACGTGTTCCTAAATTAGCGCGGACCCATTACCACTACTCGGTGAGCCGACATGACGGGTGGTACCGTAGCGCAAGTTCAGGCTCAGATATTTTTTACCGGCTTAGCTGTGTGGGGAAGATAGCGGGGTTGTCAGTGCGCACTGCCATAATACTAGATGCGAGTGGATGGAGTAGGCCTCAATAATTTATTAGAACAGTATTTAAAAGTACTATGGACTCGTGCGTTAAAAGCTGCGCGATGTATATTACATGGCAGGATCCTGATAGAATTTGATTAGGTAAGTGGCATGCTATCAGGACCAAATTTTTATGCATCATCGTTCCAGTAAAAATCATCTTTGGATGAAAGCAATAGCCACACTTCCGGAGTATATATTAACCGCGGTGTTTAAATATGGGTCACAGAAAATGGATTTAAATCGGACAAGAAATGCATACATGCGTTGCCAGATTCAACCGCCTATTTTAAACATAATTGGACCTAATTTTTCATATCATGGCTCATTACATTTCTGTTAAATGGTGGACACATTTTCAGTATGTAAAAGAAAAATTTATAGTACGGATTAGCCCCGCCCGTGATAATTGTCTTTTCATCCCGCTACCTGTTCTATTCAAGTAGGGTTCTGAAACGATCAGTGAAGCATATTCAAATGGAGACACGCACAAGAAAGGTGATGCCTATCGGCGATTGGACTTTGAAAACTTACTATTCAAGCTAATATGTATAAGATAGGTAAACCAGCTTGGGGTCTGCTCTTTAGTTGAAATAATTCATTTTAGAGAGCTAAATTAGGTTCTGACTACATACGCACCTTTTGTGCACGTGTAACGGAAAAGTAGGCGGCGCGTGATGTGTTGATTTTCGGATTTGGCTAATCGTTAGTTGTGTATCTGTTTAAATTTTTGATGCGCTAAAAATGATTGAAAAGAGAGATAAAGGATCATACTGCCCGACAACTGTCTTAACAACGACGTGCGGTCGACGATATATATTCATTGATAAAAAAAATCTAGCGACCATTCTCTTTCACGGTGCTAAGACGTTGACCATAAATGCATATTTTTAAGATTATCACGTACCATAGATTTAAAAAAATTATGTATGATTTGCCGGAGGTGCGAGAGTTTTCTGCCCTTAAACGTTAAGCATCATTTTGTCAGATCTTTGCCCTCCCTTGATCACATTTAAGCCAATTATGTGTTGGTTTGTGTGACTAAAACTTTAAAAGTGGTTGCAAATAGTGTCCTTGTCATAGATCTATGTCTATGATGCATATCTACCTATGAGAAGGAGACATGCTACATCGTACTAAGCAAGACGTGTGAAGTTCATTTAGCGTGGTTTCAGACACATACTTCAAAAGTGAACAAGCTACAGCAACATATAAGGTATACCCATCGTTTTATCGACCATAAGAGAAAGAAAGAAAGATATTCCTTGAAAAGTTCGGTATTATCTTTGATCTCAGTCGCTAAAGGCCTCACTCTTCGGGCTCGCGACAATATTCTGAGCTATGATTGGCTGGATCGAAATGTCTGTGGGAGTGGATTAATTTCCGTGGCCTTTGTACAAGTGGCTGCGGATTTTTCGACAGTCTATATACATTTGTGTTGTTGAAGATGCACTTATCACAGACTGTCGTTCTGTTGTAAAGGTACTTCGGATGTTGAATGCAAATGAAAAAGTGAATATATTAAAGTACATGGTTTTCAATTTCTTGTGCGACTCCAAGATTCTTCGACTACGCATTCCTAATCGCTATATCGGAGGTTACTAAAAGTATACCGACGAACCTATCGAAAATAACCCCCTGTAATAAAATAAAAACCTCCACAATTTTTTGGATGGCTCAGTTCCGAATCGGTATTTATGTGATTTTAATAAACATCTACTATTTTGATGATTAATACAAAACGTTCCCCGACCACTATATCGACTAAATTGCAAAATTGATGCAACATTTACGGTACCTGTGAACTGTGTGGATCGAAAGGCATCGTCGAAAAATCATATGTTGAGATCTTTCCTCAGAATATTAACTAGGTTGAGCTTTCGGACGTAGGCAACATGATATTGATTTGGTGAACCCACCCCAGTACCGCTATATCATCCTCATTTACAAGAGTCAGGAACCTATACCCTACAAAAAATATAGATGCTGAGCTTCCAAGCGGAGCACACTATAGGTGTCATTATATGACACATATATCGATTGGTCTTACGTACCTCTATTCACACTGTTACACTGCAACTCCCGTAAGTATCTGCACAAAATTGATGGAGTATGATGGAGATTTTGAATTCTAGTATCCGTCGAAAAAATACATGTACGTACATGGCCCTTCAATTGAAAGCGTGTACGCTTCATTTTCCACTTTCAATCAACAGTTCCGACTAAAAAGAGGAAACGATCGATGTTTGCGGTCGATCGGAGTCGTACAAGTCTGTTGCTATCGAGCGAACGAAAATTACAAAGTTATAGGATGACTCCTGGTACGATAGATTGTCGTCGACAAGCTCAATTATCTGACCCGACATGAAAAATCGCACAATCATGGCATGTCCAAAAAACCTCGACATGCATACTCGTGCTAAAGCTGAGCAATTAAGAAACAAAGCCAGTGCGTTTGGCTTGAAAAAGCAGATTTGCGGCCAAAAGAAAAATCGCATTCCTACGACAGGAGTATACGGACTGCTGCAGAGTAAGACGGGACATATACAATGAGAAAATGTACGCAAATGTTTCCAAATACGTGTATGCCGATTCAATCGCTGTCCGACGAGCTGCAAGTGAAAACTATCGCTACAATCTCAGGTTGACGCAAAAGGCCATAATTGCAGATTGATGGCTGAAAGTTCTCAATCCATCAACCAGAGACATGATCGTCATCATCTTCCACTTTATCAGGGACATTGATCTCATAGTGGTCATCTCTAACCCAGAGTATTATATATCTTCTGGACAATACGTACACTGGCAAGTATGTGGCGTGTGACCTTGTGCACCGCGTTGTGATATTAAAAATAGATAAAAGCCTTGTTTCTGCTTCAGGGGTGGGTGGAAATAGTAAAACTTGGGGGTAAAAATATTGACGCCCTTTAAAAATAGGACGGGCAGGTGTTAAATTGTATTTTGACAATGTCACATATGCACAACCCGTACAGCAGCTCCGTATTCATACAATTCGGACAAGTCTGGCCTCCAAATTGTCTTCTTATCGTGACACACGCCGCTTCACTAGTAGTACCGACAGATTTATCTTGTTTATGCCTTGGAGTTGTCCCAACAGCAGTTTTTCTGAAAGTGTCGACCTGGCTCTTTTTTAGGCAGGTTGTTGTCAGGATGATTGAAAGTTTATAAAAACAGCCAATAATTTCGCGGTCTCGCGAGAGCATCAACCTTCCGTGGAATTCTTGGGATTAATTTCTTTGCGAGCAACCGAGAAAAACGCGCTTTAGGTCGCACGATCTTGTGGGACAATGCTGAGGGCAAAACCTTGGCGCACGGTGTTCTGCTTGACAGTACGTACCGTCTACTTTTGACTTCCGAATTGCTCTATTGGGAGAAGTCTTCACAACTTCACGATAGAGCGAAGCGGAACAGCCGCATTACAGTGAGCTTTAATCCTTAGGAAGGAGACCGACGCAGGAGCAACAGAAGGATCAGCATCGTAAGCACATTAACAGATATGAACATTAGATAGATGATCATAATTTAGTAGATATTCAAATTATAAAGACGGAAAAGGTGGTCTGATTGAGGCCCATTGTAGTCGTACTCTTGAAATTGTGCGGTTATTCTCATAGCTGTTTCTGTCATATTTATATAAGGCAAAAGAATAGCCTATGTGGCATGTACGTGTATTTAAAAACAAATGTAGGTGTATTCAGAGTTACCCGCCTGTAACGGAGTCACACGACGGTTGTCATAAACGGTACTGTGTTGTGGTATGCACAAAGAAGATCAGTGAAACTGGTAGGATTATTGTTGTATACAACACGCAAGCGATGATAATTTACCTTATCGATTACGGGTACAATAATTCCATGTAACGAACCAAACTTTTGGCGCGTTTGCCTCGTTACTTACATTAATCTCTCTTATAGGAAGGGTCAATCTGAATCCATTCGAAGAAATGCATCCATGGTGCACCGAGTCTTTCGCATCGAGCACTGCTTTCTATAGTGGTCGGTGATACTTGCCAGCTTCTTGGTCAATTCATTACTGTCGAGCTGTAGCAAAAGTAATGATGACAGACGGAGAAAACGTTTTAGAGCCTCGATGGGCCCAATCTTTATCTCATCGACACTGTGACCACCACTGTCATTTTTAACCGCCTCACGCTCCAGCGTGTCTAAGTCGCACTCGATAGGCTAGTTGTAATCCAAACCGATATATTCTTCGACACTGACACCGCAAGTCAAAACCTCCATGAGATTAGTCATCTCGTCCTCAGCATATTGCTCGATGCGTTTGTTGTAGTCGCGTAGTTGGGTGAGATCTACCATCTTCATTGTCTCCACTTATCACACTAGCTCCAGCAGTTGAGAATTAGTGTTCGGATACCTCCTCCAAGATCGGTATAGCGAAGCGCAAAGCATCCAGGGTATCCAACTTTCTATCAATTCTGGTGTGGATTGCATCCAGGAGACATCAAGCAAATAACTTTCGATACCGCGCTTTAATTACCGAATAATTCCTATCAGGGAAAAGCACGTTATAAATTCCTGGTCAATACAACATCCATCAAAATTCACCTGCGTCGAGCGGTTGCAAATGTGATGTCATGTTTGGCGATAGGAAATCCAGTTTTACATCGTTGGGGTGACATAGTAGCACGACATGTTGTCCAGAAGTAGAAGCACTCGCCTCCCGTTCATCTCGGCATCTAAATGCCGGAGCTACTCATCACACGTTGACCTGTTTTCCACTCAGTCTATGTTTTAAAGTACACAAACTATATTTGCTTAGTGTTGGATTCAAAAAATGCTCGTGGTTGATTCGACTTGCCTATGAAAACAAGATCCATCTTTATGGTGCCGGTCATGGTGCAGCACATTGTGACTATCATACGATACTTTTCTGACTTCTTTCCGTTGCGCTTGACCGTTGCCAGTGTCTTGTTTGGAGGTAAGCGCTAGAAGAGAACTGATGCGTTAAAATTAATTCATCCCTGGTGGATATTGGCAAATTATCTCTTTAAGCTATATTCAATTAACTGCCAATTGATCGCGATCAACTGAGTCTGCCACGCCTTGAAGCACATGCTGTTGGATGTCTTGTCGAGTCTTTAGTTGGTAATCCACCCATTCGAAACCGTAGATTGTTCTCGATTACCCCTTGAGCAGCTCATAATTAGCGATATATTTCTTGTAGTATCTCGTCTGTGACGATTGCTTTGCCGTCTTTGAGACGATAGAATGCGAGGAACGTAGCCTCAAACGCTGAAAACAGCACCTCTCGATTGCGCTTCCTACCCGTGTCAAGGAACACGTTGGCTGTTTACTGGCACATCTATTCTGCTGCCGTTGTGGAGTTTCGAAGGTCGAGATTCTCTCGGACCCATTCTTATATTTGAGACAACTCGATGCATGGTGTTTTCGTAATGTGCACCTGCACCTGACGCGTTTGCTTCCATCGTGATAATCGTTCGATTTGTCGACATGTTTAAGGTGGAACGAAAGCAAATGGGCAAAAAGCAGGCAATGCGAGACTGTGGCAAGTCCATTTATAGGGGAAATTGGTGGTTAATGCGCGCTGTTTTGGTACCCTGTATCCTAATTCTCTTACATAGAGTCAACACACATAAACCAAGTGACGCAGCTTGGTCCGAGACACGGAGTTCCTTAACCAGGAATTTTACCCTCGATAGGGGTCCTTATGTGGAGGGACGACTGTAGATGATGCCAATCGTATACGGTATCCTAAGTCTGTGGTATGTTCGGATTTGGTAAGATTAGAAGAACCTATATTAGAACTTCTAGATTTGGTAGCAGAGTTTTAAAGGTCAAATACACAGATAAGGTATACGATCACTATAAATCAGTTGATCAATTGAGGTCCCCTATTGATAAATTATTGATATGTGCCTTATTAAGACGTCTTAATCGTAAAGTTGAGAGCCTTCAATAAGGCGAGTATTTTTGGGCATCGGTGCCATGTAATTATTCGATTTCGTCGTACCTTGAGCCAGGACTAGAAGCTTAGGGCCTGTTTGAAGAGTTAGGATTGAGGCTTTTTAATTCCATAAAGACTCTTTATGGATTAACGGTTCCGATTGTTACGCTTCTAGACATTTAGAATATGGGAGACTTTCTCTGACACAGGATTTTGGGTAGCAACGCTACAATTGGTAGCACTTGTAGTCAATCTACAACTAAGGATTTCACTCCTTCGTAAGGATGGAAATAAAGGTTAACCTCACCAAGTACTAACGTATAGCAGATGGGAAGACTAGAGCGTTAGTCGGGAACAAAACGTGGATCTAATCCTCGCGCAAAGACCATCCGCACGTATTGATGCCTTCATGCAACTCGAGACCAGTCTAATTGGACAGGTCCATGACCGTTTGGCATCTGCTACACCTGTTCGACATGCCCCAGTATTAAGGAAGAGGCCAAGACTCTACCACTTGTTTTGAGTGTAAAGACATTTGAAGGAAGAAAGGGGTCTCTTTTGTGGGTAAGAAAAGTGTAAATGGATTTGATCTCAGCCATAATTCCATCCGAACAAAAGCGAGTTGGTACTGCCATTTCGAAAATTGGTGGCCGAGCCAGAAAGTGGGTCCTTTTGTGTAGCACGCTTTTAAAAGGGGCCTTCCCCACATGGGATCTGCTACGACAGAAATTACCCCGGGTGTTTTTTCGACTAATCAGGCATATAACATGAGTTTCAGCTTTTTAAATGCTCTTAAAGGCAATAGAATTGTTGGAATATATCAATGAGCTGTGGTCTCTGATCGCTGCTATGCAGCTTGACCCTGTACCAGAAACAGTTCTGGTAATTATTTTTATGGAAGGTCTTCTCAATGGCGTATCCCGAGCTGAAGTATTTCGGGATCTACCTCATCTTCTTTGTGGCTGCTGTGAAGAAGTGTGTTTAACTATAAGGCAGACTGTTATAATAATCATGGTATAACCTAAACTCGTGAAACCCATTTATTTTATTCAAAAGGCCAGAGACAATAGACCTCATTCTCGCCGAGACGGACAAAGAAGCAGACATTCGAGCTGGGAAACAGCATTGGAATATTTGCCGATGTTTCACGTGCTGAAGCACAAAGCATCTACGCCCCAATTTTTCTTTACGTAAAACATCCTAGACTCTTCCGATGGAACCTCCGTCTCTAGCCAGGAGACTGGTACAGCGTGGGAAAGGTTTGACTCCCAATCGGCGCAAGGCGCCCTGCTAGGGAAGACTAGGTCTCTTGACCTAGATATAGAAAATGATTTATTAGGCCCAACGAGATCCGTAGGAGTTATTACGGAGCGTGGATGCTAGACAGATTCTGTTAGTTGTGTCAGCAATAGTGAAGGGATTTAAAGGGCCATGATCAAGTTTTAATTGACTCGGAGACATCGGCTTATTATGTCCAGCACCATTTAGATAAAGGAAAACAGTAGCAAGAAAGTGAATTCTCATGGACCGTATGGCGAAATGACAACATGCCACTCCCCCATAAAGTTTTCTGTGAACTTAAGCTAAATCGGATTGACAGCATCAGACGTTGTCTTGTCCTAGATTGTAACTCTAGATACATCTTATTCTCGGTACGGCCTGACAGGGCGCTATGACCCATGGATACATTTGAGGTCTTAGTTGCAGAAGGAACTATTTTTCAAAGCTTTGGACCCTCAAAAATTTGCCTCTACAATAAAGCGAACGCGCTATCGGTCCGATCCACTGAATGAGACATTCAGTGTGCTAGAAATCCGAATATCACTTGTTGCTTCTGATGATATCAAATACACGAGTATCGATCCAAGCTAGTTGTTTAATAGTGAAATGGCACTTACTCTAGTGATATTTGTTGTGATAACGACTCAATGAATGCTGAAAGCATTGATTACCAAGCGTCAACTCATCTAGGGTTGTACCCATCTAATGAGCGTAGGGTGGCACGTATGTACATACTGAGTGACGTTGGCTGTGATAGAGACTCACAGAATGTTTATTGTGATATTGTTGGTGAAATAATAAGGCATCAAGAGTATGGAATAACTGATGCGCGTGGCGTGGCAAATTGACGAGATGGCTAGTTCGAGTCAATTGACTCGCCATCGGATGTCGGTGATGAAATCGGCTCTCGTGTAGAGCAAGTTAAGGTTAATGAAGCTTTCAGACTTGAAGACAATGATATATATCAAACCTTTGGAGGTGTTCAGACTCCAGCCGAATGTCTACTGTGAGCCGCAAAGCGTCTGCTATGTCAATAGTAATAATGGCGTTCAGCTTTATGAACTCATCAATGTAGTGAATGTTAACTCTGATGGTAAGGCTAGCTTTAAGGCTATACTATAGTTATGTTCTCTTTTAGAACTTGACGAGCTGTCAGTGAATAAGTTCAGTCAATCATTCAAGAATTGTGACCTCTCAGAGGTACTGGTCATTAGACATTCCACTGAGTTAAACTTTTCTTCGCTTCTGGATGATTCTATTCTCGAAATCACAAAGGCGGCACTCAGTGCGCGTAGTGGATCGTAATTATTAAAAAATCCTCAAGCCCTTTTATCCTTTAGTTAAGGAATTCGAAGACGTGGTGTGTCACAACCAACCCTCGGTCTTACCTCCAGATAGAGTGTGTACGCCATTATTTTTACTTGGCCCCTCGAACCAACTAGTGTCTTCAAAGACATTGGCACTTACCAAATGGACAGTGTGGCCTAATTGACCACTTCTTCCGCGCAAATCGAGATGCATATGTGGTACGTGAGAGTGAATCATCGCACTGATCACCGACATTTTGTGTCGAAAAGCCTAACGATACATAGCGTATTGTACATGCTTATAATTAGATTGATACGGGAACTATTCTGGCACAGACACGGATTCCTCGAAGACGTAACCCTAATCAACCGTTTTGATGTACCATGTATAGCGCTCTACTTAGTCGATGGATATTACCAACTGCTTATTCAAGCGATTGATAATCCGTTTACAGCATTGAGCACTCCAAATGGTCTGCTCTAGAAGTGACTAATTATATCCGTATAACTAATAAACGCTCTGGATACGTTTAATCGTCTGGTAACCGAGCTTTTTCATTTCAATCGAGATTATGCACGTACATGTTTTGATGAAGTTTTTGTCCATAGTCGTGCAGAACAAGGACAGTCGGACGTGCAAATTACATCGACGATGCCACGAGCAGTGCTTGAGTGCATGCGCATCAATAAGTTGTTTGCCAATGCACCAAAATGCATCTTCGGTGAAGAGGAAATTTTCTTCTTAGGATGTTTTATCGGAGAGCGCGGCCTAAGATTGCACCCCGCTTAGGTAAAAAAAACTATTGTTGATCTGCCAACTACTAAAGATCAAAATGACTTGGGCAAGTAGTTTGGACTTGCCCATACTTTCTCAATATAGAAAAATATCACGCTAAAAATGGCTAGACCATTAACTAATATCCTTTAAAAAGTCACGGAGTCGTAATAGGATACCGTAGATGCTAACGATT
>JH598294.1:371774-421821 GCA_000173235.2 Hyaloperonospora arabidopsidis Emoy2
ACATTCAGTCGTCCTGGTTTATATTCCACGGAGACGTTATACTCCGCGAAGAACGACAGCCACCTCGCCATTCGTTGCGAGAGGTGTGGACTGTTAACGGCCGTGCGTAAGGACGCATGGTCCGTGTATACGATGAAGGTTCTATCACATAGTAGGTAGACCCTGAATTTTGCCAAAGCATACTTCATGGCTAGGGGTTCCTTGTCATGGACTGGGTAGTTACGTTCAGCTGGTTGCAGCTGATGTGACTGATAGCAGACAACACGCCCAGCACCGTCTGTGTCGTACTGCATTAGTGCACATCCGATAGCATAATCACTTGCATCGTAGACCACATGAAATGGTCTTTCTTGGTCTGCAATCACCAAAACTGGCGAGCGTATCAAGCTTTGCTTGATACCTTCAAATTAGTGCTGACAATCAGCACTCCATGCCCACTTCTCGTTTTTTTTCAATAAACGAGAGAGATGAACAGTCATCTCGGCGTAATTGTGCGAGTATTTGTGCAAAACGCTGCTAGGCCAAGAAACTTTCGAAGTCCTTTTATGTCGGTAGGGACCGGCCAGTCAGTGATCGCCTTGATCTTTTCCGGATCGGGCCGGACGCCGTGTTTACCCACGATGCATCCAAGAAGTGGTATTTCGCTTGCAGCAAATATACACTTCTTGAGGTTGGCATACAACTTGTGCTCACGCATCAGTGTAAGAACCTTTCGGACGTGGAATCGGTGGACTTCCAAATCCATCTGTTCATCCATAGCACGACTATGACGAACACGTCATCGAAATAGCTGGGTGCGAATTCTCGTACAAATCTCAACAGATTCGTAACACATCTGTTGAACGTAGCAGGGGCATTACTCAGCCCTTGTGGCATTACTAGCCACCCCCAAAGCATACCGATTGGGGTGCTCACTGCTGTATAAGGAATATCCTTCTCGTGCATAAGGATCTGATAGAACCCGTTCATCAGATCCATCGATGAAAAGATGGTACTCCTTGACATACCATCTATAATGACATCCTTTCATGGTATCGGCGTTTGAGCCGGTACAGTGGCAGCATTCAACTTGTTGAAGGCATGTACTATCCGCCATCCTCCTGTGGTCTTTCGGACACAGAAGGTCGGAGAGCTATGTGGGGAAGTAGATTCCCTCACATGGCCCGCTACCAAGCGATCGGCAAAGAATTTGTCGATCGCTAATACTTGTTCACGAGGCAATGGCCATTGCTTCATCACACAGTACTTTGAGCCTGGTTTCAGGTCGATCTCGTGACGAGTACCCTTATCCTTGGGTAGCTCGCACGGCACTGTTTCTGGGAACGCATCTATGAATTCCGTCAAATCATTGTAGAGAGGATTTGTCTTGAGCGATTCCCACGATTGAGATGTATATCGCTCAATCCTAGTCTTCTCATCAAGGACACTCTCGTCCATTGATGAGCTGCTGAGAACCCTTTCGTTCTCAGCGAATACCATTACCGACCGAATATCGGTTACGTACTCGTCTTCCGCGACGAGTACGCAAATCTGCTTGACTTTGCCACTACGCAGATCACGCAAGAACCTCTTCTGTTCGAGCGTGGGCAATTGAGTGATCTCCGAAGTTGTCTTCGGAGGCGCGATCAGATCAAGTTGATAAGTTCCTATACTTGATCCGTCATTGACTAGGACATTTAATGTCTCCGTCGTCTCCTGGGAACTTATTTCCACAGTTGGGTGGGGACTTATTCCCTCACTAGCCTCTTGGGCTATATCATCATATGACACGAGTGGAATTGCTCCCTCGTTATCTTATAGCGGCGGTTGCGCTACCGCGGCCAGGTTTTCTACGTTCAATTTTCCAATCGATCTAAGATCATCGTATTGCCAATCATTGGCAATCGGTTCTTTGTCACATGGGTGTTGTCCATTTGGAGGACACCCACGCCCCAGTGCACTTGACTTATTCGGGTGGTGGGCCTACGGCGGGACCTGCATCTCGATGCAGTCGCCGGAATCTGGCTTCATGGTGTGGCGATCAGCCACTCCATGGCCATGTGCAGTCGTGCTAACGACCGAACCACACGTGAGGCCATCGCACTCGCTCGTAGTACACTCACATGTTAGTGGGCGCTCCATGGCGTTCATCAGATGGCCATCTGATGAATAAGTGACAGGCATATCGACTGTTCGTCGATGCCAGCTGACTTGTGGCTCGTACTTTCTGAGCCACGGCAGTCGAAGGATGACATCAAATTTTTCTTCCAAGTCTAATATGATGAAGTCATCATTATATTGGACTCCCTTAAGTGTATAGGTAATACCCACTACACGTTTCATCACTGTACGGATGCGCCTGTCGCGAGGCGCACCGTCATCCTCGTTGGAGGGATCTCTCACTCAACATATTCGAGCTCTCTTTTGTCTAGCGATTGGCGTCGCACAAAGTTGTTTGATGCCCCACAATCGACTAGAGCTCGAAGCGACATGCCTTGTGTCACTTCGAGTTTCAAGGTAATGAAAGAAACCTCATTACCAGAAGCAGCAACACAAAATGACTGAGTGTTGGGAGCAACTTTCGTCAAGAGGCCTACAAACTCACTTGACGTTGCTGGATCAGTAGGGTGCTCCGCACCCACTGACCCTGACCGTTTTTTGGCTGTACCCACGCCTTGGACCTCGCTTGGCCGCTTGGCGGTTACTGTTTCCTGCGGTACGTGGTACCGCGCTAGGGGCACTGCATTCATATGCATAATGCCCTGTCTTCTGACATCTATTGCATTTTTGCAATTTCTTATAGTTATTAACACGAGAGCTCTCGCTCCTCGCGTTACAGGGGTCCATTGGTTTTGGGCCTCCATTTTCCTGTCGTCTCGATGGACGATAGGAATTCGAATTCGCGTGAGCCTGTTTCACGCTGAAGGCCTCCTGTTCCGCAACCCTTATTGCCTCTTCTAGGGTGTTCAACTCCAATCGGAACAGGTACGTTTTTAACAGGACCATCAGTCAGACCCTGAATGAACAACGTAATCAACGTTTGTTGGTTCAGTGGGTCGACTGTTATGCAACTGGTAAGGTGACGTACGTACTGAATGTACTAGTGTACGTCAAGTTTACCTTGCTTGATTCTCAGGCGTTCAGAGCGAGCCCTGAACTCCGTTCGAGGCAGCTCAAAATTTTTCCTTAGCAGGGACTTGAAGACTTTCAACGACCCAAAGACATATGGGTCGTGTAAATTAAGGCCCAAGGCCCACGTCTTTGCACGCCCTGCCAAGCTCGATTGAGCAAATGCGATCTGCATTTCCTCATCGGCGATGTGGCGAGCCTTTATGGCATCGTCTAGTTCCACGAACCATCTCAATAGAGAGTCTTCATCTGCTCCCTTGTACTTTGATATGTCAATCTTTAGAGTCTCGGGTCGACGTGTATACGTCGCCCGGTAGCAGTGGCCTGCTGCTGTCTCAACAGTTCAAACTGTTGAGAACCTTGTTGGTGAAGCAAAGTTATTTTTTACCGCTCGGAGTCAAGTTTATTCTGAATGAACTTGGCGATGGTGGCTTGCTGTCCGTCTGGCCCCAGGGCAGACAGCAGTGCGCCAACGGCTTCTTGCCCTATTGTTGAACTCAAGCGTTCGACAGCATCCCATTCTATTTGACTCAAATGGGAGTAGCTTTCGTGCGTGGGATGAAAATCATCCCCCTCATCGTCCAACATGTTCATGGTCGTTACACGGACTACGAAGTGATACCAGGTGTAGCGGAGCACACCTTATTCATGTAACTGAATAAACCTTGCACTGCTAGCAGTGCAAGGTGTGTGCTTCCGACTACCTCACGTACACGTACGTGCAGAGGAAGATTGCTATACGGAGTAAGAGTACTCAGTAAAGGTAAGAAGTAGAACTGTATTAAGTATAGTTAATCCTTGTAATAAATCCCTATTTGACTTCATTTAACTATGTCTAAATACAAACATGTATTATAACTATCTGCGCGCCACCCGTTGCGTGCTTCTGTCGTGGCTAGACTTTATTGGTTGATATCTTGATCCTATATTAACCAATGAACAGTGTGTTACATCTGCGGGGCAAAATTATCTATTAGGATAATATTGTGAGAATATTGTGTTTTTCCTAACGCAATATTCGTACTTGATATTTACCTTAAGTAAATTATCATGTAACGGAGGCACCCTGTTACAGTAAATGCAGTAGCAGCGCTTGCATCACGTCCAGCCGCGCATCAGATTAACGATCTATAGTCATGCATCATGTACTTGATGCTGAATAATATGCTCTTGACGTTTAATCGTTGATGTAGATGTATAGAACTGGGCATATGTTGACAATGTACAGGTTCATTCCTATTTGGGCACCATCACCACATACTTAAACTCCCACAAATCAAGAATTAATACTTCTCCGAATGTCCCTATCAATTCTTGAAACTCCTGCGACACGCTGTAGCAAGATTGCCAAGATGTTGACAAGCATCCAGCTGCTGTGTAACGGGGTGCCTCCGTTACATGATAGTTTACACAAGGTAAATATCAAGTACGAATACTCTGTTAGGACCAACAGAATATTCTCACAATATTGGCTAAACAAGTAATATTGTGTTGCAGAAGTAATACGCTGCTCATTGGTTGACATAGATTAACGATATCAACCAATAAAGCCGAGCCACGACAGAAGAACGCAATGAGTGGTGAGCAGATAGTCACAATACATGTTTGTAATTAGATATAATTAAATGAAGACTAAATAGGATTTGTTAACAGGAGATTAACTATACTAAATACAGTTCTACTTTTACCTTTTTCTCGTGTTGAAACCTTCCTCTGCACGACGCGTGTACGTGAAGTCTCGAGGCACTACCTTACTCTGTGTTGTTCAGTGTAAGTAGCTTGTACTGTGACAGTACAAGCGACCAGTGCCCCGTTACACGCTGAGCTATACGTAGTCAAAACCAAGCGCACCAAAGAGTGGGTGGCCTCAATTTGATAAAAAATCATGATCATTTAATGGGAGGCCTTTTAATACAATCACCTTACAATCATATGAGAGGTTGAGGCCTTTTGACGGAAACGAAGGCTCATCATCGACTCGCTTCAAAATTTATTAGACTGTAAAAAGAATTTTGGTGGTAAAATGTCCACTCGACACTGAGTCAGCATGTGTTTTAAAGTGTTTATTCTGGTAACAGTAAAATGGGTTTACAGGAAATGTTTACCTAAAGTTTCTAGTTGCGTGGGTCGTTAAGATGTCCCATCCTGTCGTTTGATCACGACGACGCGCGTGCGCTCTTTTAAGTTTCAATGTATCTTAGATGTTGCCGTAGAGAGAGTAACAGGCTGTCTTAGTACCTTTACGGTTTACAAGATTGCTGATAAGTCTCTAGCCGCTTGAGCACCCCTACCAGTGGTGTGAGCTGCCGTCCAGGTTCATATTGAGTAAACGGTCGCGGAGAAACCAGGGTGAAAAAGAGTTCTGTCGCTAGCCGGAAAAAATACAGTCGTCCCCGTCGCGGTTGAACCGATGTTCCCTGACCGCTACAGATTGTAGCTGTCGATGCAGTGTTATAGTTCAGATTTCGCTTGGTCGGCGGTTGTTTCCTCGTGATTGCGCACCCAGCGGTTCTGCTGTGCCCATAGGGTGGCGAAGCAGATGGAGCACGCCATCTACCAGATTCGTACCCAAGCCCTGCCGATCCCCCCCGCCGTGTCCCGAAACTGGCGGTCAATCTCCGCTCTGACGCCCGGAGGTAAGTCTGGTGCTGTTTTTGAGATAGCACTGCAGCTTTGTACGCGAGTAATTGCGCGGGATGGACAACCATCCGGGTCCAATGAGCCACAAAATACGCCCAACACTTCGCCGCTCCCTCGCAGTCCCAGATAATATGAATAATCCCTTCATGCTGTCCTCGACAAGACACATAACGTGTGCATGATGAGTCTTGTGCTCGGCCTGGGTAGTATAGATTTGACTGACGGGTAGCGATCCGGTAGCAGACCCATACCTGGTAGTCTGTCAAGGCGTGTTGTGAACCCAGAGCTGTGTCGGAAGCTGTTGGAGTGGGTATCCCGCCCCGTCGGCCGCGTTAACTCGCTTTCGAAGACGTTGAACCACCTCCGTCAGCGCTGGGTATAAATACCGTTTAGCTCGGAGAAAAGGTTGTCGTTGTAACGCCTTGATGGCGTGCTTGTTATTGATGGTTGGGTTGAGACACCATGGAAACCGGTGCAGTCGCGGATGTGCTGCGAAAACAAAAGCCCGTTTGTAATTTCGCTGTTGAAAGCGGACCAACTCCAGTTCGACGTCCGGAAGCACCCCTGAAACTCGGTGTATGACCCAGTGGATGCCGTTATCGGTCTGGTGAAGGATCACGTTAGACATCCCGCCATCGAGGGGTGCTTGGCTTAGCCCACGAGCAACGCCCGGTCGACTAAGTGTCCATATAAATCCTTGAAGCGCCTCCGGTCCATGCCCCAGCTGTAGCTGTGGCGAGATTTCAACTGTGCCTCCCACTGATAGACCAGGGCCGGCTGCTATGATTGCAGTTGCCCACCGACCTAATTTCGGGATCGTATGGAACTTGTCTGCTGCCGTACTGGGAAGTGTGATCTGGTAATCCAATGCTGCCACACGCGTGATTTGTAAGTCCGCGAGGGTGCAGGCCTTCAGCAGGGGGTATAGACTCGTTGAAAGGGTCCGACCCTTTTCATCCAAGATCCACGGATTTAAATCCCATCTATAAGTCGCCCAGAAAGTCGTGTCTTCCTGTGTGAACGTATCTGCAAGGATCGGTATCTCGTCGTGATATTGCAGCAAGAGAGTTTGGCCCGTCTTAGTGGCAACCAGGTGCTCCTGCATCCGCTGGATGGAGTTCCTTTGTTCCGTTTGACCTTCTCCCATTCTTCCCTCCCGGTGCGAGCCACGAGCATATTTCCGTGCTGATGTTCGGCTGAGGACCTTGAGATTTAGGGCTGCACCGGCGGGGCGGAAAAGCTGGAGATAAACTCCACGTCTCGGAGGCGGAAGGGTGCTGGAACGTCTGCGCTAGCCACGCCTGTAAATGACGATCGGGTTTCCGTGTAAGCCACTGCATGGCGTGCTTTAAATTTTGTGTACATACGGCAACGTCAATAGAGATGAGCCCGATTCTTCCTGCTCCCCGTGGGGTGTAAAGAAGCCTGGATTTACTTTGTGTCTGCTCCTGTCCGTGGACGTTGAATGATTCCACAAAATTTGCTTCTGAAGGTTATGTAATTCGCTCCTGGTCCAGTGGCGCAACCGGAAGGCGGCCGATGTGAATAATACTGCTGGCAGCATAATAGAATTCAACAGCAAAATCTGGACGGCCACACTCGAAGAGATGGTAGCTGCTGTCGCGAGGCGCTTTCCAATGTTCCGTATGCGTAAAGCCCAATTGGCACCCACCAGGTCTCCTGTTCCCACTTGATACCCTAAGTATCGAGTCGTATCGCCGTGGCGAAGCACAGGAATTCCGGCGTATCGGCGAGGTCCACCGCCGTATTGAGCATGATGAGAACACTCTTCTTCTGTTGCACCCAGAGTCCAGACAGCTCACCGAACCGGTGGACAATTTCCATGACATAGGGAAGTTGATCTGCACGTTGAAGAAAGACGGTTGAGTCATCGACAAAAGCAGATAATTTCTGCTCGTGACCGGGAAATTGGGGATGCCGCAGTCCTTGAACCGTTGGTGTTTTATTTGTAACAATGCGATGGCTAGGATTTCGGCTACCAGCAGGAATAGAAGTGGCGCTAACAGACAAGTCTGTCGGATCCCTGTGCGAACAGGTGCGGGGTCGGATAGAATGCCATTTACTAAAATCTCGCCCTGGTGTTGGTGTGTAGATGTCGTACCATCGTGATAAAAGCCCCATAAAACCCAAACGCCCGCATTACTTCGAATAAAAATTCCCGCGATACCGTATCGTATGCCTTTAAAAAATCGAGGAGCAAAATGGCTCTACTAGATGTCGCATCTCGCTCCGGTTCATGTGCCGCCGACGTTAAATGAGCCATCATCATCATGACAATTTTAGATATCTGTCTGCCATGGACGAAACCCTGTTGTGTGTCCTAAATTGGAACTCCAATGACGTCTTAGACACGACGCGATATCACCTTAGCGACAATCTTGTAGCCTGTCTGTAGCAGAGCGATGGGTCTGTAATCCATTGCATCCATAGATTCACCCTTCTTTCGTAGTGGGATAATTAGACCTTCCAGAAAAGAATGAGGAGGGTTCCGGTCTTGCAAGAGCTCGTTGCCAATTGTGGCAAGAGCAGGTGCCAGAAGCGCTTGAAAATCTTTCAATAAGTCGTTATTTAGTCCATCCGGGCCAGCGGCTTTATGCCTGTCAAGCGCTCTGATGGCAGTCATTACTTCTGAGAGCGATATGGGCATCATAAGCCGTGCGTTGTCTACTGGTGAAAGAACGCGGTCGGATGGCATGGTGATAAAGTCGCTTAGGGCCTGCTTCAATTTCATTTTTGGTACTGTGTTGTGAGGGCGGCCAAGAATCGGGTTCTGATGCGAAGTGGTTCGCGATCGTGTCCTCACGGCAAAAAGGCTGCCCGTGGATCCGAAGCAACCTAGTAATAGTTTGGTCTTTTTCCCAGTTTGAGGCGCGTTTAAATTGCCACCGCAGACTTTCCATGGTTCGTTCTAATCGTAAGCCGTGACGGATGGTCTGTACTATACGAAGATCGTCCTGAATTGTCTAAAGTATGGCTCTCCAGCTGAGAAGATGTGTACGCGCTTGTATCCGGAACCTCCGACGCATTCTGCGCAAGCGTTGATTGTCACGTATCCTAATGCGCTTGATATTCGTGCCACACTTCTGTACGGTTGTATCCCATGATCGTGAGTCGACGTTGCGGCCGACTCCCATGCGTATTAGCTCGTCCACGAGGTCACCGTGGACTTGGGTCGGCGTCGAGGTGCAGATCGGATATATAACGGGCCGCGGTTGACCGCGATGACGCTCGGGCGGGCCTTTGGATGACACGTGTAATGTTATTTGTTGATGATCCGAGAAACTGACTGGCAGCTGCACTTGCACCTGCTGGACCGTCAAAGTCCATGTCTTGCATACATAAAAGCGATCGATGCGACTAGCGGACCGGGCTTCCAATATGTAAAGTAGTCGAGCGGCTTCACGACGTCGTCTTCGAGTGCAGAAGACGCCAGTGTTTGTGCGTCCTCTAGATCCAAGATTGAAATCAGCTTCTCCAAAGCCGGGCTCTCCAGTCTTCCGGACCGTCGGCTTCCCAGGCGATCTAAGTGGGGACTTGGAGCACTATTAAAATCCTTAAAGAAGGTCACTTCAAGCTGTGACCAGGGCCACCGCCGCAGGCCCTCAAAAAGTTCTTCTCGTTCGTGGCGATCATTGGGCACATACACGTTAATGAACAGGGTGTCGTCCACCACAAGTGCGATGACCCGCTTGGACCATAGTTCCTGTTGCCAAGGCTGGCATACATGCCGCTGCCGTGGGTCTAGTAATAGCGCCACCCCACCCGTTTTGTCGCCGCTCACACTCCAGTAAGAAGCCCCGTCGATAGAATCGTTGACGTCAAAGAAACGTAGACGTGGGCAGTGTTGGACGACCAATCTGCATAATGTTGCGTATGCATGTAATTCCTGGTGGCACATTAATGTGGGGGGTACAAATGGTTCAGGGACGATGATGTTGTTCGATCATTCAATAGGCTTTACCGGACAAGTGGCGTAATTTAGCCATGTCATCGTGGGCTGACGTCAACGATCAAAGACCCGTAGCATCGAAAGACCGAGAAACTGATCGACATGTGACGGTAATTGAGAGATGACGGCGGCGTGTCGCTGCATTAGTTCGAAACGAGTCACGCGCCATTCCACCTGGAGCTGAAGCATCTGTCAGCAAATGATGATCAATACGTGGTACCTAATTACCAGACAACGTTTCTCATTGTCCTGCATTTTACTCGATGGCGGTGCTACTGCCACGCCGACCACGATCGTTATGAACAATGTCCATACAGCAAAATGAATGAAACACAAGGAAGTTTATCAAGCAATGCTGAATCTTATGTATTGAAACTCAGTTATGTCAGTTGCTGAATCCCCAAGGGTTGGCTAGCAGGCGGAATCGCCCAGCGTCAAGAGCTAGCCAAGGTGCTCTCATGCCCGCATCATTTGAACTGAGGTGAAGAAGTTTCTTCTTTGGATCCGCAGCGACGATAGCAGCAGCTTTCAAATTTGTCGAATGGCTTCTGGTCGCGGCATAGGCCAGATACGGCTTCGTCTCCTCCGTCGCATTTGTATCGGGTCTTGCTGCAGACCAGGTTAGTCGGATTGAAGGAGCACGCGTTGGCGCAGCACTGTTGAAATCCGGAGAGGGTTTTGTCCATCTTGTTGCAGTACAAGGACGCGCTTTCGTCGCTGCTGCCACATGCATAACCGGCCTTGCTGCAAGTATTGCCCAGCGGATTGAGAACAGGACAATTCTTGACGCAGCAACTATGAAAGTCGTCAATCGACTTTCCCTCGCGGCAAACCTTGGACACGCTTTCGTCCCTGTCGCCGCATGGGATTTCGGCCGCGCTGCTGCAGAGAACAGCGGCATCCGGGCACTGCTTCAAGCAGCAGCGCCTGAACTCGAACATGGACTGCGGTTGTGTTCCCGTGGCAAGAATCGATTGTGGAGGTGTCCTGCTTGCCGTGTTCCCGTGGCAAGAATCGGTTGCGGAGGTGTCCTGCTTGCCGCATGGAATAGCAGCCGTGCTGCAGCGAGTGTCCAGCGGAACGGACGGATAAATGCCAGGCTCACCATCGCCATCTCCCATGGCAGTACTGGAGGCGACGGCAGCCATGAAAAGGACAAGGGAGGCGGGGACTTGCATCTTTGCTGGAGTGTCGGTGAGGTGTGGCGCGCTGTGCGGTGTGAGTGGCAAAACGCGGAAGGACAGTTTTGACAGCACTGCTCGAGAATGAGGTGCGCTACTCCAGGGCAGTCGAGATATGCAGTCAGTTGGGAGGCTTCCATACAAACGTTACGTAAGAGGAGGGAGACACCGTTGCAGCTGCACAGAACACTGCCAACGCTATGCACGCAACCACAGGGTTCAGCCGCTTGCGATCGGCTTGCTGAATCCCTGCCAGCTCTCCATTACGGCAACACCAGAGATACATCGACGACAAAAAAGAGCGCACTCGCGTCGTAACGATCGAGCGACAGGATGGGACGCCTCGACGACCAATGGGAAATGTTCTTTCCTGATGTCTTTATGCGTGAAAGAAGACACATGAACAAAACACACTGAGAAACAGTGGGTTGCGATCTGCTGGCTCGAATCGGCCCATCGATCGATCGACTTCCGGATGTTATACTGCTTCGAACTTTTTGTTGTCGTATCGTGCCGCTCTAATCAGCTAAGTATACGTACCAGAACAAGATAGTTCGAGGGTTTACCTTGACTTGGTAAGCCTTCAGACCTTATGTCGACAGGCTTTATTCGATGTGAAGCTACAGGAGTCGAGTAGTTGGCACGAGTTACATCTCAATGATCAAAAATTTGGCGAATACCTCATGCGTTTATTTGGGCGAATCGCATGATGAATTAGCAAGAAAACCGTATGGGCACGTCGGAGATGATGCTAGAAGTGCTCTTCAAATCTCGGTGCTCAAAATTTAAGCACGATATCACGCTACAAACGCACAACGAGTGGAAGCTTCATCGCAGTTGCAACAGACCTCTGCCAGAATTTGCGCAAGTAAAAAAAGGGTCCAGTGGGTTGTGATCGGCTGACTGAATCCCTGCCAACTCTCCTGTATGGCAACATTAGATATTTATTGACAACAAAAAAGAGCGCACGCGCGTCGTCACGATCGAAGCGACCTAAGGGATGTTAGGTAAAAAGTTCCGTGACTGTCTAACAGTTGTCAACACTTTTTACCAAGCTTTTAACGTTATTACCACTTAATACCACGTTTTACCAGCTGTTAATGTTGTTACCAGTAAATATCGTTTCACCCTGCTTTTAATAGTTTTACAGGTATTATTATAGCTCCATAAAGCTCTCACTATGTAAAGTGGACGGACGGCGTGAAAACATTAAAATGCGATGGAAAAACCGTACCAGGAGGAATTTGCTAGTCACTATGTAGAAAAAAAGAGATCTGCATACACAATGTACACTTCAAATACTTTTGTCCGACCGGTTGCTGAAGAGGTTCTCAGCCTTAAACTTCGCCTCAATTGGAGCATCTGTGCACGAATGTGTCATACTGTTAGCAGAGAGATCGCAAATAATTAGCAGTACATCGCTGAATACCTGTCCAATGAGGACCTCCATGCAAAATTCTTGTGGTTGCAAACCAAGTAAACAATAGTTGCACTTGGCCTTGACTTTCCTCCAGCTATTTTACCCTCTCATAAAACGTCCACACCAGAAGATGAAGACGTCCGATGGTGGGCATTTTGAAGCTGCGAATCGAAAAGAATGTGTCAGAATTAATAGCATTACAGAGAAGGCATGTGTAAAGTCTTTCGCAGGAACAGTAGGCCTTCAAGACTGATTGCGTAAATGACAGGCCATGGTTCTTACCCGTACCAATTTTCCTTCTTTTTTGGAGCTAGGCGGTAACGGGTAGGCGACGGACAGTGAATGTGGTTGCAGCGCAACCTTTCATTAATAACCTTGACTGATATAAATAATTATTGGTAAAAAGTCTGCTCAAAAATGTGGCCTTGTTTTTAACGTTATTAACGCTGGTAAAAAGTAAAATGTTATTAACAGGGACTTTTTACCTAACATCCCTTATGTTGACCAATGGGGCTGCAACTTGACATGAGAAGCTGTCGAACTGTCAAGAGCTGACCAGAGTTCTCGAACTCTGGTCAGCACATGAGTTCGTGCCCACCTACGCCTACCCAAATTCTTTTGCCCAGTTTATCACCAGATTTATACTGTATATGTAACGGGGTTACACAAATGGTTGTGATAACCAGGTACATTGGTGTGGTGCACACAGAAAGAGATGAGGGTCACTGATAAGGCATACTTTTGTATCACATACGCTAAGCGATAATACCGTACCCTATCGGTTATGGTTAGAGGATATCTATCGTAATACGGCCTTCATAGAGGCGACGTAGTTCTGGTGTGGTACACAAGAAGAACTACGATGAGGACTGTTCGATTAGGTAGCACAGTTTTAAGGTTAAAGACGTAAGTAAGGTTTATTATCGCTATAAATCAGTAAATATATTCAGTTCCCCTTTTGATCAGTTTCAGACACGTGTCTTTCTAAGACGTCTCTGGTCGTAAGAGTTAAGTGTCTGAGTTAAGGCTAAGTGCTCTTGGGCATTAGTGCCACGTGATTCCTTGGAGCCGTAGTCCCCTGAACCAGGACTAGAAGCTTAAGAGCTTGTACATACACGTAGAGTTAAGTCTCACTAAGTCTGTAAGACTTGGGACCCTTGAAGTTAATACCCGTTTAGTTTGATATACTACGAGACTCTACGGGTCTAAAAGTCTTCCTCTGACTAAGGAGTTAAGGTAGCTCCGCTACACTTGGTAGCACTTGTAGTCAATCTACACCTGAGTCTGTTAAAGACTGTTCTTCTGTAAGGACGAAAACAAAGATAAACCTCTCTGAGGCCCAAGGGTTAGCGCTGGAGAAACTCAGAGCGCTAGTCGAGAACGAACAAGTGGATTTAATCCTCGCACAAGGTCCTGACGTGATTCGTGCACGTTTTGACGCTTTTATGCAGTTTGAGTCCACTTTGATTGGACAAGTACAAGACCATTTGGCATCGGCTATGCCTACTCGATATGTTCCCGTACCTGATAAAGAGCCAAGGGATCACCCCCTTGTCTTGATTGTAGACACATTTGAGGGAAAAGAAGAGGAGAATCTCCTCCTGTGGATCAGAGAGGTAGAAATGGCCATGAACTCCGCTATGCTCTAGTCGGAGCAACAGCGAGTTGGGATGGCTATCTAGGTCGTCGATCCAGAGAATAGGCTCTCACGTGTAGCACGTCGGTATACGAAGCTTTTTCCACATGGGATTTGCTAAAACAGCAAATATCCCGAGTGTTTGCTCGGCCTAATCAGGCGTACCGAGTGCGTTCTCGTTTCTTGTCTGCCCTTCAGGGCAAGAAAGAACTATCGGACTATGTACAGGAACTGAGAACTCTAATCGCTGCCATACAGCTTGATCCCTTATCAGAAATGGTTTTGGTTACCATCTTCATGGAGGGCCTTCGCACGGGCGTGGCATGAACGGAAGTATTCCGGGTACACCCCACCTCCTTTGAGGAGACTGTGGATATCGCGTTGAAAACTGAGTTTAACTTTAAGGCAGCTCGGTTTCGCACCCTTCGGTACAACCCAAACTCGGCGAACTCATTCAGTTCGTTCAATAGGCCGGAGCCTATGGACCTCAGTCTCGCCAAGACGGACGAAAAAGCAGATATTAGAGCTGTAGAACAACATTGTAATATTCTACGATGTTTCACGTGCAGAAGTACAAAGCATCTGCGACCTAATTGCCCTTTACGCAGGGCACGCCAGGCTACTTCAGGTCAAACTCCCGCCGCTAACCAGAAGTCTGATACGGTTCGGGAAACCTTAGACTCCCAGTACGCGCGAGGCGCCCTGCTGGGGAAGAACTAGGTTTTGTTGAGCCTCTAGGAGGTAGTAGCGAGCAGAATTTAGCCACAAGGAGTCCCGTGCACTCTAACGCGGGGCGTGAATACAAGTCAGGCTTGTTGGTCGCAAAGGCGACCGTTAAGGGCTTTGATAAACCCTGGTCGATTTTGATCGACTCCGGAGCATCCGGTAATTATGTCAGACGCTGTTCGCTTGAAGGGAATCCACGTTATGTTGAGGCACTAAAATCTCAAATGGGTGATACGATCCCTGTTCGCTTGGCGACAGGAACTCTAGTCACCACATCCGAAGTTCCTGTGAACTTGGGTGTGAAGTTTTTCGAATTTGAACGTATTGAACGCTGTTTAGTTCTTGATTTGGACTAGAGATATGATCTCATTCTTGGTATAGCTTGGCTTGAGCGCCATGAGACATAGATAGACTGGAGGTCGAAAACATTAGGCGCCACGCACACTGCCCCTAGCGGAGCTTTGGAGAGTCATGAACCCGCCTCTGCTAGGAATCAGAAGCGCTATTGGCGCGAGCCACTGGCTGACAATGTCAGTGTGCTGGACACCAGAATGTCAGAGTTAGTTGATTCTGACGATGTCAAAGACATCAGTATAGAGCAAAGCTCGATATGTGATAGTGAAGCGGCACGTACTCCGCTAAGTGATAGTCGTTGTGAGAGCAACATACTGAATGCTGAAAGCATTGTTGACCAACAAGCGTCAAGTCATCGAGGGTTGAACCCATCAGATGAGAGTGAAGTGGCACGTAAGTACCCACTGAGTGATGTTGGCTGTGATAGCGACGCGCTGAACGTCAACATTGACGTTGTTGGCGAAATACCAAGGCATCCCGACCCCGCTCAGCGAATGCACGTGAAGTGGCACGTAATCCACGTGATGACGACGTCATGTCCAATGACTCGTCATCGGATGTCAATAGTGACGTCAGCTCTAGTTTATAGCAAACTACGTTCGATGATGGTATCGATCAGAGAGATACGAATCACACATCTTGTGCTGTGTCACAAAGTGATGATGACTATCAGCTGTATACACTCGACAACGGAGTGACTGTTGCCTGTGATGGTACAATTAACCTTGAGGCTATACCCTCGTTAAGTACTCTTTTAGAACTCGAAGTGTTGTCGGTCGATGAGTTGATCACTCACTAAAGAATGGTGACCTTTCAGAGGTGGTGGTCATTCTACCCGACACCATAGAGTTGAACTCTTTTTGACTTTTGGATGAAGCCGTTCTGGAGGACACGAAAGCAGCACTCAGAGCGCGTAGTGGGTCATCAATATTGAAAGACCTTCACGATCCCTTTTATTTCTTAGTCAAGGAATTTCAAGATGTGGTGTGTCACGACCCACCTCTGTTTTACCTCCAGATAGAAGTATCCGTCACGAAAATAATTAGGTTCCTGGGACCAAATACTGTGCCACGCGACAGTGGCCCTTGCCTAAGGAGAAATGTGGTGTCGTTGATGACTTCTTTTGTGCCAATCACGAAGCAGGAATGGTACGTGAGAGGAAATCTCTCCACATTCGACACCGACATTTTGTGTCAAAAAAAAACCGAGCGGCAAGTGGCGTATTGTGCATGCTTATAACAAGCTTAATACGGCTACTATTCCGGCACAGAAACTCATTCCTCAAAAGGATGTGCTTCAAAACAACATGGTTGGTTGTACTATATGTATTGCACTCGACTTGGTCGATGGATATTATCAATTGCTCATGCGAGCGAGTGATACTCCGCTTACAGCAGTAATTGCCCCGAGTGGTATGCTATAGGAATGGCAGGTGATGTCCAATGGCTGTCTATATAATACTCCGGCAGCATTTAATCATCTGGTGATGCAACTTTTCCGCCCACATCGGGATTACGCACAGACGTACTTCGATGACATTTTTTTGCATAGTCGTGCCGAACAAGGTCAGTCAAATGTTGCAAATCACATCAGTCATTTGCGAACCTTGCTCGAGTGCATGCGCACTAACAAATTGTACGCCAATGCGCCTGATAGCATTTTTGGTGCAGAGGAGATTCCTTTTCTCGGCTGTTTCATAGGTAAGCGCGGGCTTCGAGCGGATCCCGCTAAGGTCAAAGCTATAGTGGACTGGCCGATTCCTAAGAATCAAAAGGACTTGCATAAGTGGCTTGGCCTAGCCAATTACTTACACAAATACAGTGAAAATTACGCTGATATATCTCAAACATTAACTGATCTCTTTAAGAAGGACATAGATTGGCGCTGGGACAACACCCATGCTGATGCATTTCGGTCAATCAAGGAGAGTCTCCTCCATGCTCCATTTTGGCGCTGCCAAAACCTGAGTACCCTTTCTGTGTTGTCTGCGATGCATCCGATTTTGCCTTAGGCAGCGCCCTGTTTATAAAAACAGATGCTGCAGGCCGCGAGCGAGTTATCGCATTTGAATCACGTCAGCTGAAAGCTGCTGAAACGAACAATTCAGTTCATGAAAAAGAGCTACTTGCTATGAGTATGCGCTCGTCAAATTTAAAGTCCATCTGCTTAAATCCAAGCCATTCTTCGTCTATACGGATCATGCGTCATTACGCACGGAGACACAGTCATCTCACCTCTCTCAGAGAATGGCTCGGTGGCTTTTCTTCTTTGCGGAATATAACTTCGACGTGAAGTATAAGCCAGGCAAACAAGATGTGGTGCCCTCTCTCTCCAACCTGATAATGAGCTTGCTCACGTCACGACTTTGTCGTCTTCTATTGAGTAGTTAATTCGTGTGGCGTATCCACGGGATTCTCAGTGTGTGGCACTGTTTCGTGCCCTTGGGAGTGGGGAATGAGAAGCCTCGGACAGTCAATTATTGGCACGCTTGCGGGCCAGCCTACATCGATATTCATCGATAATAGCCTCTTGTGCTATCGTGAAGATGTAGTGGATACCGATCGCATTGTTGTACCTCACGATGATAATTTAAAATATCAAATCCTCTTTGAGGCCCACAATACTGCGCTCAGTGGGAATTTGGTCCGGGAAAAGACTTATGTCTGTAAGTCAACACTACATGTGGCCCAAGCTCTACAAATGGGTGAACGAATACGTTCGTACATGCGAAACGTGCCAGCGGGTCAAACCCTCGGCACATTCGGCTGCGCCACTTGCCAGTTTATCTGAGCCCACGGGGTGTTGGGAATCCATCAGTATGGATTTTGTAGTCGGTCTTCCCAAAGACTGTGACGGCAATACGGGAATTGTGGTCTTTGTTGACCGTTTAAGTAAAATGGCTCACTTAGCGGCAGTGCCGGATTCGATCGATGGCAAAGGTACAGCTATGCTGGTTATCGATTGTGTGTTTCGTCAACACGGGTTGTCACTGGAAATGATCTCTGATTGCAACCCTCGCTTCACCGGCAAAATTTAGACTTCCATCTTCAAGGTGCTTGGCACGCGATTGGACATGTCCACAGCGGATCATCGACAGACCGATGGTCAAACTGAGCGAGTTAATCGCGTCATTGGCGACTTTATTTGCTGTGTTTGGGCTGAGTCGCCTAAGACTTGGAGCTCGATGCTCCCTGTCATTGAGTTTGCGTTAAACAACGCTGTTCGTTTCTCGACCGGCTTTACCTTTTTATGTGAATAGCCTCACGCACCCCCGGGTTCCGCTCACGTTACCACTACGTGGATCTGGGCTTGGTGGGGGAGAGTCTTCTGACAAGCTTGCTAAAATCAGCCCTACCACGATGCAGAAACAAGTGAGCGAGTTTCTCGAGACGCGTTTTAGAGTCTTACGACATGTGCGTGATGCAAGGGCTGATAGACAAGACAAGCAAAAAGAACAAGCTGATGCTGAAGTCAGAGGATGTATTGATTCTTATGAAGTTGGAGACCAAGTCTTATTAAAATGCTAAAAACCTACCTACAAATGTAGTGTCTTCCGTCTTCAAGACAAAATTCCGCCCACGCTTCATCGGTCCGTTCACGGTCATAGCAAAGAAGGGCATTGCCTATACACTCAATCTTCCGCACAAGTTGCGCACACACCCAGCGATTTACGCTGGCTTGCCTAAGCCCTATGATGATCCTTCTCTCGTGGACCGGAAGGCGCTTGCACCTGAAGGAGGGATCGATCGAACCGAGACGGTTCATCTGCTCACGCAACTAAGCCAACTTAGTCGATGACTGATCACGAGCGCGTTGCACTTGGTAGAGGATCCCCCGAAGTTGTTTCCTCTCAGTCAGAGACTGATCCAGTGCAGTCTGCACGTGAGCGAAAGGCTTGCGAAGTCGCTTCACCTCTGACACCAAGTATTTAGGCGCCCGTACCGACACACCGACCTCCTCCAGCGTTGCTCGACGAGCAAGGAAACTTGCAGTTCCATGTGGAGAAATTTCTGAAGCGGCTTCGTCACAAAGGTCAATACCAGTATCTGGTGAAGTGGCGTGTATACCCTCAGCCTGAGAACTCATGGGAGTTTGAGGTATCCCTTCGGCAAGATTGCCCGTACACCGTTGACGTTTTTGAGCGTCGCGCTGAGGGTAATCTTGCACCCCAACGCGCTTCCCACTAATAGATGTGGGGGTGTACGGCTCGTTCGTCAATACCGAGTGACCCGCGACTGTCTGCACAGTCGAAACAGTGGTGGTTTGACCAGCAACTGGTTTTGCATACTGGTTGCGATACGGAGAACGTAGCTGGGTTTTGGCCTTCATCTTAGCAAATTTATAGCGCAGTTTGCACTCAAACCGAACGTCGGGCTTGGAGGCACTAGCTCTAAGGGCATTCATGCTGGGCAAGCGACGTGCCCTATGAGCCCAGCGAGTAAACGTATTACATCTCCGGCCTCGCTCTCGCCGGGGTACAAAACGACCGGGATCGGTCGCTTTGTTGGTACAGAGGCACCACGTGCTTGTCCCGTTAATTTGAGTTGATACTCAGAGATCGTCGTCGCTTCGGGTGTCAGGTATCTCTCTTTGAGAGCACCTCGTTCGGCAATTTCATCAGACGTCGTAGTCTCGCTTCCTGTTGGCAAAGTAGTCAAGGACTGCCCTGCGAACTTTCTCAACAAATCACCAACGCTCAAAGACTTGAAGAGATAGTCCGAATGCTCTTCGGCGATAGCTAATGTCTGATACAGACGTCTAGCTCTATCATTTTCCTGAAATAGCGTTGCTGTTGCTCATCGAGCTTGTTGATGATGATAGGCTCATCAAGAGTGGTTGAGGCACGCAACTCTGTTAGCGCTTGAGCCGTGCTTCGTTCCGGAAATGGGTTTGGCGCTATGCGAGAAGGTTCGCACGACGCTGACGTGGCAGGTTCGGGGGTTTCACCCTCTTCCACGACAGTGTCACTGTCATAATCAACGATATTCTCTTCTCGTATGATGTCTTTCAAAGACTCGGAGGAATGCGAAGAATTCGCCATTGATGCGCAGGGTGTCGTGAACACAACCGTGAGGTTGGTTATCTGTTCTCTCCGAGCTATCTCAATGATAAAGGTGAAGAATGTCGATTCGGCATCGACTGTTTGGTGGGGGAGGGTGTAACGGGGTTTCACAAATGGTTGTGATAACCAGGTACATTGGTGTGGTGCACACAGAAAGAGATGAGGGTCACTGATAAGGCATACTTTTGTATCACATATGCTAAGCGATAATACCGTACCCTATCGGTTATGGTTAGAGGATATCTATCGTAATACGGCCTTCATAGAGGCGACGTAGTTCTGGTGTGGTACACAAGAAGAACTACGATGAGGACTGTTCGATTAGGTAGCACAGTTTTGAGGTTAAAGACGTAAGTAAGGTTTATTATCGCTATAAATCAGTAAATATATTCAGTTCCCCTTTTGATCAGTTTCAGACACGTGTCTTTCTAAGACGTCTCTGGTCGTAAGAGTTAAGTGTCTGAGTTAAGGCTAAGTGCTCTTGGGCATTAGTTCCACGTGATTCCTTGGAGTCGTAGTCCCCTGAACCAGGACTAGAAGCTTAAGAGCTTGTACATACACGTAGAGTTAAGTCTCACTAAGTCTGTAAGACTTGGGACCCTTGAAGTTAATACCCGTTTAGTTTGATATACTACGAGACTCTACGAGTCTAGAAGTCTTCCTCTGACTAAGGAGTTAGATTAGCTCCGCTACAGATCCGATCAAGATCAGGAGCTGGAGCGATGTAGATTTTGCCACGGACAAGACTGAAGGAAAGTCGGTTTCAGGATGCGTGTTGACAATGGACGGTGCGGTGGTATCGTGGGCGTGCAAGAAGAAGACTGTTGTCCTGCTTAGCACGATGGAAGCAAAACTCATTAAGGCATCACAAGAAGGACTCGAGGTCTTAAAACTCAAGGAGCTATTCGGTGATCTGGGCATGATGATTTTTGAACCGATGCCCATGTGGATAGACAATCAGGCAGCAAATATGCAGTTGGAGAGGGAGAAGAGTACCTCAAGCGCGAAACATGTGGACATACGATTTAAGTTCATCTGCCACTACACTCAAACGAAAGTTGTGCAGCCAAGTTTTGTCCAGTCTAGAAATGTGATCGCGGATCTGTTAAAAAAGGCACTTCCAGCACCCAGGACCGTCGACTTGCGCGGGATGCTCAATTTGGTAGCCGTCCAGGATGACGTTGAGGAGGAGTGTTAGAAGATACTGGTTCTGACAGGTCATCGAGATTTGAAGCCCAAGGTCAAGATAAGCTACAGGTAATATAAGACGTCACCTGATTGGCCGTTTGTTGTGGCATCTTGACAGAAGGGACAAGAAGGTACGGACGACACATGACAAGATGACAGATGGGATCGGGAGAGATGGGCGCCATGTGATGAGATGGCACATGGGGAGGGGAGAGACGGCCACCATGTGCAACTTGACCTGGTCAACATGCAGTCCCGTTAGAAATGCATGGTGTAGTGTTGAAGGACGAGAGTAGCTAGCACTAATACATTCACTTTTACTTTCTACACCTCTTGCACAAGTGCAACTACGACTACACTCTTACACATCAAAGTTCCCACTAGTATCAGCAGCTTTACGAGCTCAGCATGGCACCTGTATGATGATAATATCCGAGCTGAGCTTCTTAAATTGATAATGGGAGCAGTGCAGACTCGATTGACTACGTCTTCGAGATCGTAATTCTGCTCGACCTGGGTTCGCTACCATTAATATTGTGTCTTCATCACATTTGAGCTTCCCCTTGCTACTTTTGATCACAATGTTGCATCAGCAAATTGGAATTGAGAACACGTTTGTTAATGCGTTCCTATACGCGGCAATAAATCTACTGGTAAGCGTGTTGACTGCAGTGACCATCAGTAAATTTGGTTGACATCGTGTTTTCGCTTTGTCTAAGCTACATAAGACTGCTTCTGCGTTCTGTTTTGTGTTTTGTACGATTCAAGTACTGCAGCCATTGATGTGAACTGCTTGAAAGCAGCTTTATTGTTCGGGAAAGCCGGAGGTATACAATTGGCTTGATGTTGGATAATACTCCTCGACGGACATTGTACGACTAGTATGGGGGTACTGTTGGCACTTGGTAGAGCAGGATCCGTTGCAGTACAGTCTTTCGACGGATACCTCATCGAAGTACCTGTTCACGTGTTGTCTAGACTATCACACAGACAATTTCTCTTGGAACTGTAAGCTGTTAATGTGCGCGACAAAACCAATCAAATTCTCCGGACCTGTGGACGAAAGGTGAACAAGAAGAGATATCAGTGACTACGAACGCTTCCATTGAGCCACGGCTAGTATGAAAAAAAGACTTCTGACCAAGCATTTAAACATTGTCTTACTGTGTTGGGCTCTTTGTTCCACCCAAGACTGAATCATTATTAGAAGAAGATACGTGATAGTATTTTGATAGACGATGGACGAGGGAAAAGGTTTATATGCATGAAACAGGGATGGAGTCTTTTATCAGACTATTTCTCAGTTTCGACGAAAGACACATCACACATATGCGATAACAGTTAAAGGCGTTGTAAAACGTAACCAGGTTCTTTTTTACTCTATGCCATCTCGACCCTGTATCAAAACAGAAGTGGTCTCCGCTTCCACAGCATTTTTGAGTTATCCTGGTGGTGCTCACAATATGGCTTATATCGAGAAACGCCGTTTGGCCGGGGGAATATTAGGTAGAATTTCCATCTTGCTTATCTGACATTCGAGTCGGTGTAAGCTATTGCACTCATCCTTGTCGAAACGTCCAAAATAATCAATGCCGGACATATTTAGTATTGTTTGGATTGAGTTTATCCGTATGCAAAGCACTAAAACCAGACAAATATTGTAACGGAATTACATACGTCCACTTAAAGTTGATGTTGTACTCGAAGAGGTGTTGCATATTACCCGTTAAACCATATATGTTTGGCTTAAACAAACTACCGGTGCAATGACCCACTATCGACCCGTGCGTTCAACCTTTCCCATTGAGAAATGACTAGACACATGGATTTTTATGTGTACCACGTTATAACTTGAGTATACAAGGACGCGGGCATTTTTTCTATTTTCTAAATATCTGGGGCAACTTTGATTTTCCCTTTATAAATTTATCCGTGACGGACGAGGGGTTTCCTGGGCAGATTCAAATTGACGATTTTACTTGAGTGCCAGCTTTTCTACTCCGAGACTAGGCGGGATGTAAATCGTTTTAAGTGTTTGTAGTGTCACGTACGAGCTGTTCATCTATAAACTTTTTTAATGTAAAAATAAACGTTGTACGTCCTTCTTTTTCCTAATATTTTTCTCTCTACTCAGTTCAGCCTATATGGTGCCAAGAAACGACGCACAATTTAATAAGATCTGTATTTTTTAACATGTTTATTCGAATTTTTATGCGAGGTAAATCAGTCTCAAATGGAAAAACTCTTAAATAAGACAGGGGATCAATCTCTGGGCCTCGACCTTTGATATAAGTAATTCAGTTCGGAGAACTGAATCAAGTTCCAAAACACTATATTACAGCAGCAGTCATGAAAGAATGAGTACGATTCTCTTGATTTTCACATTAACCCAGTACAGTATGCTAGGGCAACGCGATCAGCCTTTGCTTATAAGCAGCCAGCATTTGCTTATGTGATTATATTTACCTTTGGTCGATTTTCAGCCAATAACGTGCGTGCACCACAATAGTGACCTAGCCAAAGAGTTACTTTGTAATGCCTATATACCCATATGGTGGGGACAGGCTAGGTATTACTTAGTACGGGTAAGCTACACCTAGCCGCGTTATGTACAGACAGACAGATAAGTACGATTGAAGAAGTTCGGCATCAGCCTGGCTATTGTGTAGCGATCCACCTATGAATGGGTATTGGAAGCAAGTGTTCTTTTACCGTTTATAGACTGGGGAATGCAAAAGTTGCATGTTATATATTGCTGTGGTTTCATTAACAATAATAAAAATTTAACGTCTAGTTTTGGTCGCGGAGAAAGGTAACTACGTTTAGTATTAGAAAGAGCAGTTAGGAAAGTTCGACGGGTTAGTTAGTACTACAGAAGCAATAGTTTAGAACAACAGTAGGGTTAGTAAACTAACTTCGGCTCGCAAATATGCACTACATATCAGAGACGACGACACACAAGCAGGTTCTTCGATTGTGACCAAATTGGATGCAATTTCGCATCTTCTGTATTGGCGCTTTTCGTTTTCCTCTTTAGCTTGTTGGAATGAAATGTGCTTCTTCTTCCGGCTCCCTATTTTTTAGACTAGACGGGGAGCTGTACAAGCCTCTTGTCAGGGTATATATAAGTACAAGCGGCAGACTTTTATTCTGAGATCGCTCGGAATAGGCTGCTGCAAACGTCAGTAATTTCTGGGAGTCGTAAAAAAGGCAATTTTTTAAGATGCCTCAGTGATAGTAGTGTATGTACGCAAATATATCCAACATCTTCGAATTAACTACACGAACATCGTATAACATTGCCATAACATCGAGCTGCAACCTTCACCGGAAAGCTTCCCACACCGGGGAGAATTTCCATTATGAGGCATGAGGTCGAGCATTCATCAATTTTACCCCACTTAAAGGCGGCCATTAGATTGTCCACATTGCTCGATGCATATAAAATTAGCAATCCCCACCCTCTCGTCTTTTTACAGTTTTTGACCCACTATCACGCCACGAAACGCTCTATCCCAATCAGGCAGTCTATGATGGGATGAGAGAGAATTGTCAATAAACACGCTGTTTACCGATTTCACACTTTTATGTCGATATGTTGTATCTTGGACATATGGAGTAAGCTAGTGACCATTTTTTCACGGTCCAACTTCTGAAGTCACGCTAAGGCGGTGCTATCCAAATTGGCAATATTCGTTACCGCTTTCTCGTACTCCGTCGTAGTTCGTGCGCGAGCCAATATATAAGCCAAATTCTTGAGCGATTTGGACCTGTACTTCTTGATAAAAATTATCATCAAGTGCCTGAAGCAAAAATTGTAGGAAGTCTCGTGCAGTCGTCTGCATACATTTCATCAGCCCCTTGACTCTGTCGGATAACACGGATATACCACGCTCACAATATAGCTCATACGCCCGAAGGCGTTCTCAAAAAATAATGCGTAACCGCTTGAATTATCATTCCCAGTTTCAAGCTTGGTTTTGTGACTTTTTTTTCGAATACCCAGTGCAGCGATATAGAACGGAATGAGCATAAATTGTTCAACATAACTTCCAAATTGCCCCAGCTTCAGCCTTTTTTAGCGTAACACAATTCATGTAAGTGGCGGAAATTCCTTCGTCCTAATTTCACTCGAATCATCACGGGATTTATTTTTCGGGCGGAGGTTACGGCTATATCTCTCACTCAGCATTTGCAGAAATTTGTTTTGCAGGTAAAAATCGCTGAGACACCTGTGAAGAATTAACTACTTGACAAGAGTGCAGAGCCAATTTCGCGTGTCGGCCGAATGTGTGCGAAAAGGCAAACTTCACAACAACCAAACAGCCATTTTGTGTACAAACAGGCTTACGATATTATTAATAACTAAACCGTTTATCCATTCTTTATTAAAGGAATAACATTTGATTTTTTTTACAAATGCTGTTGTAAAAAGGAATTTAATTTCATTCCTGTTTTCCTATTTTCAGTTTTCTTTTTCTTTTTGTGTGGTATATATTTAATAAATAAATGTTTTTAAATCTATTATATTATGGTCATGTCGTTTGCCATATTTAAAAGGTAGTATTTCTTAAATTAATGACTCTCCATATTTGTTGATCTATATAATATATTTAGAACAATATTATCATTATTTTGTATCACAGTTCTTCACTTGGAATAACACGAAATGGACAGTTGCAATTTCGGTAGAAATCTATCACGGCTTGACTGAAATCGCTTTTGCAAGCGTACATCTTTCTTTAAATAAGTTGCTACTTTTCTGTTCTTCGTCGTCACTTTCTATTGCTGGTCGTAACCACGAGAGCACGATCACCTTGCGTGGAAGATATAATGTGGCGTATGCAACGTAGAGGGCCGTACAACTATTGGCTTGTGGCCAATTTTCTTATAAGTGCATAATGAAAGGCCAACGAAGTAACCTATTTATTCAAATAAATCTAATTCATGACCTGATAATACAAGTTATTTATTACAGTGACAGCAGAATATCTACATCCTTTCAGAAAGCAACCTAGTCTTGTCAAGTTTAGCCTTGTAAAGCGTTTGTACTCGGCTTGAAGGACAATCTGGTATGCGGCATGTTCTTACAAAGCATCACATCACTTCGTTGGCTTCTTCGTTAGTACAGTTATTTTTGTGTGATACCGTAGCGATTGTCAAAGATCGACGGGAAATTGTTCACCTAAGCGTAATTGTACAGAACAACACCTGCATCCTCGACATTAACAAGTTTTTACGTAAAATTCAGTAAATGAACTCGGAAGCCACAAAGTAGGCGCCGATAACATACAAAAAGGCTTATGGATCGTATCGTGGTGCTCCGTTTCGACTATGCAAAAATTGGTTCTTCCGAGCCACACAATCGCATCACTCGAACCTTCTTCTCTGCATCACCACTCATTGCTGCTATATAACGCCAACAACAAGTAAACATAATCAAACGAGACCTCATATTCAACCCGAAGAATAGAGTCGGCACTTGACTTTACTAACAACTAGATCATTAGAGTGATATAAGAACAAGTATGACTTACATGTGTACACATGCCATAGATTACGTACCTAGATTTTCATATACATGTCATATTTTACGTACCTGGCCACAAACTAGGGCGGTCAAGAGACATCATCTGAGTAGTTGCTTATATCTTCGGCCTCCAACATGGCACAAAAGAAGTGAATGTGTTGGTCGTTGCGTCGTCCAGCACCGCAGAGCTTGCCATCCAGGCGAAAGCTGCTTTGTCCCATTCTCAAAGACATTTGTCTTTAAAAGTACTAATCTCGTATTCGACAATACACAAATGACCAGTTTATTGGTTTGGAGCCACCCTTGGTACTTAATTCTTCTGCCGTGCCATATGTGTAGTATACGCAATGGTATTTTTATTTTGCCTGTCTTGTGGCATTTTTTGGAAATTGATAGGTACACACTCACCCTTTGATGTGTACACACCCAGTCAAACTGTGTAAAATATTCATTTGCCACAAATAGTAACGTAATGCATAAAATATAAGTTATATCATTCTTTATTAAACAGCACTGCGGTCGTCCTTTGCTCGAGCATTGTTTCAAGGTGTTGTCGAAGCATTTATTCTATGGTCTAGGAGTTCAAAGAGTGCAGCAAGTTACGTTAGTCATCCATCTCAACTGTGATGCCTGTATAGAAACGTGACGCCGATGATTTATGCACCCTGATAGAAATGAAAAGAGCAGAATAAGGACCCACTGAATGGAGTTCTGGCATAGCGTTGCCGCCGCCCATCTTACCCATGTACAAATGGTTCAACTTCTCTTCTCCTGTCGCCAGTGCTTACCCGTTCGATGATTCCGTGGCTTCCAGACAGCTCTCGAACGAGTAAATCACCTCGCCGTGAAATTTATACGTGGCATTCATATCACTCAGTTATGCTGTTTGTTTCTTGCCGAGTCAAATCAGAAACAGGTCGATAGAAATATGAATATACAAAATACGTTGCATTCGTGTGGCATCTTTGGACAAGAGGAAGATGAAAGCGCTGCTGAGGAACTGCACATGGTCAAGGTGATGCATAAGCAGTCGGGCGTCTGTCTGCTCACACACCAGTGGAAGTAGAAACCACAAGCACATGCCGAAAGTGTCGACGCGCACGTCATTTCATTTACGCAGTTCGCGCGCGAAATTGACGGTTGAGGTACGGGGCGTGATCGTTGTGTAATCGTGCATGTATACGCTCTCTAACTGTATGCTGTATTTAAAGGTCTAGAGGTCGTCCGAGTGAACTTTGGCCCGGGTCAAACCGACAAGAAGAACCGATGGAGCAGCAGCAGAGTTATGTTAATGGAAACAGGATAACAGTTTTTATAGTTCAGAAGTCGAACTGACCTGCTAATCTGGTCATATGTAGACCTCGTCTGGCGGTCTCGTCATGATTTCGCTCCAGAACGATACCATTCAGGCTATACTGTTCCACGAACGAACTGGAAAGGATGCAAGTGAAGCGCTTAAAGCGTTTCTACTGCAAATTCTGCAACGGTTTGGAGAAGCGTTTAAGCAAAAGATGGCTCTACTATAGCCGCAGTTACAGGCGAGTGCGACGACCAAGCCGAAAGAGGTTGGTGTCGACACTGGAACAACAACAGGGACACGAAGCTGCGTCTCTACTTTGCATCATTTTTGTGGCCTTGTTGTATGTACCCTGTAACTCGAAGCCGTTGAAGCTCCGTTTCGGAGATATGAAGCTAGCTCGATCGTAAATTGCTGCATTTCAGTGTTGACCTCGGTATACAATGAGCTGCTGGCGCGATACACCGGGATCTCGCACGGGTCTATTGTACAGTACGGAAGTATGTATCGAGGCTATTCGAAACCGAGCTGCAAGCTTTCACTGCATTCAACTCGAAGATAAACCACTGCTGTGAGTGATTCGAAATTATCTCCATGATCGCTATTAATACTGAGGACTAGGAATCTGCCTGATTCGTGGGTATATAAGATATATAATTGTCATGCTTTGGCCCGCACAGCTTAATAGTCTCTTTTGTTGCTGCTGCAAGTCCAAACTCAATTTTTCTTCGTCGATCACCGAGGCCAACAGGCTTATCTCTGAATGCAAAACCCCATAGCTCTAATTGGACACAACAATACTGCTGCAAAGTACTTAATTGGGATGAATCGAACGTTTAATAAAGAGTAATATAACTTAGCTTTTTATGCATTTATGTTACAATTTGTGGCGACCGATTAATTTAAACAGTTCGCCTGGATGTGTATGCATTAAGGGTAGGTGTGTACCTATAAATTTCCTATTAAATATTTTTCAGTCTTGTGGTACAACTTTTTGATTATTTGGATTAATTTTCTAAGGAATATTATAATAGGTGACACGGTTTGAAATTTGACTGGAACGTGACACGGTTGTTTAAACACTTGTGCAAGAATGGGTACAGTGTAAATTATACGTAGTTTAAGAAGTTTAAATCAGAGTTGGTCTTAATTTTATGCTCTTTAATAGTTCACGTTTACTGGCAACCTACCATCATGTGAGAAAAAATAAAATTGTCTTCTTTGCCCCAACGTACAGTGAGGATACATACACAAGTCCAGACATTGACGTTATGCGAATTTCAATGGGAGAGGCTGCCAGACAAGGTTTTGTTTTTCAAGGATCTAATAACGTACGTAAGTCGATGCTGGCGCTTTATTGATGCCGGCACTTTGCTTTCTTTCTGATTAATGAAGCGACTTTGCCATCGAGTAAGAGCTTGCGTGAGGCGACGCCCGGAAAGCAGCAACCCATGGATCTATCTTCATTTGTCCTCGCGAGCTGATATATTTGCCGAGGATGTGTATCTCTGTGCAGGCAACCACGACCAGTTTAATCATATTAAGACGATCATGGAAGTCGCGTTGGCGCCAAAAGTGACTAAATCAATCATTCGCTCAATATACACCCACCTCACCACTGCACACCTGCTATTTGCTTATCTTGAACGATTTTGAATTTTCTCTGTCCTTCCGAAGACCACCCGTACAATGTACCAGGGTAATTTACCATGACAAAATTGTTCAAAACAAACCGTGTCACGTTCTGGTCAAACTTTTAAAGCGTGTCACCTTTTGAAATATTCCCCTATTTTCTATTTTACCTATTATAAATTATTTGGAGCACATTTTTATTCTTCCAAATAATATAGCGCCGTTTTATTCGGGATTAAATGAGGCTTTTTTAATTTCCCTTCTCCCCTTTTCGAAAGACAAACATCACACTTAATATTCAAGTGGATTGTACATCCAATTAATAGATAAAATGTCAAGTGGACCGATTTGAACACAGACGATACAAAAATATGAAGATGTGATAAAACAAAATTTAAAATTTAGTGAAATCTATAATTAATCAATTCAAATAGGGAGTTGATATATTCACACACCCTTTCCTTAAATTCACAACCTTCCTTTTAAAGCCGATATTGACATCCTAATATTTAATATAGGACTTTCTAAAGGTCTATATTTAACTCCTTGCATTTTTACGTAATACGCAAATAATAGAAGATGTAACAACAGTAAATACTTATAATAGTGTCCTCCATCTAGCCGTATATACTTTAGGCACCTATAAATAATAAACTATTTATTCTGCTTCCGATTTTGCAGACACACGCTGCTGCTTTGTTGACAGGCCATTCATACATTCAGAGGATAGTCTGAAAAGTATGAGAGACTGACAGCATCCCATTCACGCGGTTGCATCTCACAAGCTGCCTGCATTTTAAATAGTGCTTTCGCCTACTAAAAGAGCGTACAACCATCGAAAATACGCAATGAGCTTGTGTGATTGTATGCGAACACCTGCACCTTTCTTAACCGTGTAATAAGTTGTCAAAATAGTTCCCGATCGTGCGTTGTTTCCACGGCCCTACTGCGAGAGTTGTCCGAACTGAGCACAATGATGTACTAAGGTGTAATGAGTGCAGCAGTGACTTTGCAGCTACTTTGCGCATCTGAATCTAACATTCCGATATTTTGTTCATTTTTAGTCCAGACTGCCTGTGGGGGTTGCGAATGAGAACCGGGCGAACATCACAGGAGGTCGGGGGAGTATGCATAACAGTTCTGGTGAAGGGATTATTCTATTATTATGGTACCGAAGCTCAACATGTAGAATACTTGTATATGGTATGTACATATGAAGTAGTAGACTGCATAGTGATGAACTTGATAATGACGTCGTTTTATATGAAGCAGTAGACTGCATAGCGATGAACTTGATAATGACGTCGTTTTACCTACTAATGATCACCCCTTCCATATTACACGAATAGGCCAAGATACACTCCTGAATAGTTCCTTTTATTGTATCATAGCTTTAATTACAAGATTCATCTCACATGGCCCTTGAAGGTGCACTCCTGTCAAGCGAATATATCGGAGAAGGGTGTGAAATGAAGGTACAAAATATAATATACTACTCTCGCGATTGTTTTACGTAGAGAAAGAATACAAAAAGGGGGTATAATAACTGGTTTGGCAAAAGAAGGCGAATGCCAGGTTTAGCAGGAAGGGTGTGAGTTTAAGGAAAAGGGGTGTGAATATATCAACTCCCTTTAAATATGATTTGGAGTAAAGATGATATTGTATCGAATTCAGTACCGCTGTACGCTTTCTGGCTAGTACGAAGTACGCTTATGAAATTACACCGCTCTTCACTCTCAAAGAGATGGAGCGTACTGGCGTTTCTATGATGATATATATGACACCAACTCCCGAAGACATGCAGCATCGACGCGAGCTCCGGATGAAGAGGTTGCGCTATTCACTACAATATTTACATGTATCTCAGCAATGGCGGTCCCCGTCTGGCCGTCATGTTGCCGCGAACAGCAGCTATGCTTTAATTACAACGGGAGAATCGATCTGAATGGTCTGTATTCTAACGCATATATGCTACTCTCGCTTTCATCTTCGAACGATGAGCACGGGGGTTTGAAGAGCTCTTCTAGCTTCATCAACGACGCGCCGTACGGTTTCGAAATATTTCCTTATGCAATAAGTATAAGGAAAAATGCATGTGACATCTGTCAAAATTTTGGTTCAAGATGTGACCTGCGCCAATCACCCTATCCAACTGCTTCAGATCAGATAAAACCTGTCGATTTAAGGGATGAAGGCTTATTAAGCCAGCTTGAACCTCGGACGATGCTTGTTGTGGTATGTACAAGCAGCTGATCAGAGCGACAATAAAAAGACGACTGGATGCGAAGCAGCATGAAACCAGAATGCTGATCGAGGAGAGCTAGTAGAATTCAAGCCATATGATCACAACCCACCGATCTCTTCTATGTTTTGCCTAAGGTGTTCGTACCCACATGGGATATTACATTGCTCCCTCTCGATTATATGGGTTATAAAGACGTCTCACCCTGTCCCTCGATCGAAACGACGCACGTTGCGCTTTTTGTTGTTGTTGATGTACCTTAGGTATCGCCGAACGTGAGATCTAGCTAGAATCCACGGTCGCAAGCCAGCCGATTACAATGAACTGAACCCTATTTTGCTCGCATCATGCGCAAGTGTTCTGTGCCAATACGACGAAGCTTTCTTCTGTTGTGCGTTCGTAGCGTGGTACCGTCTCTAAATTTTGAAAGCCCGAGGCTTGAAGAGTTCTTCGAGTATCATCGACGACGTGGCTGCGGGTAGACATCTTCTCCGGCGGGGAGTGCGTCATCGTTCTGGATAACTGGTACGCGCAGCTGAAGGCAACTGCCCCACGCGAACATCGATAGGCGGCAACTACCGTCAGTGGGCTCGCCGCCGCGCCTGTCTCAAATTACTCGATCAAGAACCACAAGGGCAGTTGGCCTCACCAAAAATCAGCCACGATGAGCTACCCTGCCCGGTGTTTCTATCTTGGCTCTGGACCTCCAGCCGTCTCGCTCATGTTTACAAGCAAATAGACGTCATGAAACTCCTCCATATCATGACGTACCCATATGATTTTGTAGCTATTCCTAATGCAATGTGCATAAACAAAGGCATGTGGCACCCGCCAAAATTTTACTCATTCAGATAACTCTTGCCAACTACTCGACTCCAGCAGCTTCAGATCGGAAGAAACCTGTCGATATAAAGTCTGGAGGCTTACCAGGTCAAGGCAAGCTCCAAAATATACCCTTGTGGGGTAAGTAGAAGCAGCTGATCAGAGCGCACTGCAAGACGACTAGATGCAAAGCGAATCGAATCAGAAAGTCGACCGAGGAGAGCGGGTGGATCGATGGCAGCTGATCACAACCCACCGACCTTTTCTATGCTACGCATAATGTGTCATGCACACAAATGGGATAGTACAAACCTTCTTCTCGATTCAATGGGTTGTAAGGGCGTCCCACCCTGTCGCGAGATCTCCACGACGACCGTGGCGCTCTTTTTGTTGTTGTCGATGTATCTTTGGTGTTGCCAAAGGTGAGAGCTGGCCGAATCTCGGCCAGCTGATCACCACCCATTAGACCCTTTTTGCTTGCACATTGCTGGCAGTGTGCAGCTGCAATGATGCCTCGTGCCTCTAACGTGTTGTTTGTATGGAAGCCTCTCAACTGATCCAATATCTCGACTGCCCGGCAGCTCACCTCTTTCCAGCGCACCTCATTCTTGAGCAGTGCTATCAAACTTTCATTCCGCTTTTTGCCACAAACACCGCACACCACAACACACCTCACCGACCCAACGCTCCAGCAAAGATGCACGTCCCCTCCTCCCTGGTCCTCTTCATGGCTGCCGTCGCCTCCGGTTCTGCCACCGAATATGCCGGCGGTGTGTCTGGCTCCCCATCCATTTCGCCGAACACTCTCTGCAGCGCGATCAATGTTCCATGCGACGGATTCGACCAAGACGCGTCCTCGTTTTGCAGCTGGCAGAAAGATCCTAATGTCGAGTTCAAGGACTGCTGCTTGGGCCGTTGCTCGGACGCTAGGATTCCGCGTGGCTATAAATGCAGCGACTCGGGTGTTCCCTGCGACCAACTGAACGTCGACGCATCTCAGTCTTGCGGCGTTTATGAAACTCGGGTTGGCCAATTTCGAGACTGCTGCATTCGCGAGTGCCGGCGCCAAGATCAGCACTGAGCTTTTCAGTTGAGGTGATGCGGGCACGAGAGCATCTTGACTAGCTCCTGAGGATGCGCGTGTCCACCTGCTAGTCAATTGTTGGGGGAAGGGGGTAGCAATTGACGATAACTGAGTTTGAATACACGTGTATTAGCCCTGCTTGATATCTTCCTTGTGTTTTATTGCGTTGTGCTGTGTGTGCATTGTTTGTTATGGTCGTGGTCGCCGTGAAAAAGCCACTGCGAGTATCGCACGTCTAAGATGGAAACGATCACTAAATAGATCATGAATTTCGAACACTACTATACTACAAAAAGCCTTTTCAGCTACTGGAAAAAGTGGCGCGTGACTCGTCTCGAACAATGCTGCACCACTCATGCCCGCCTGATCGCCATATTTTATAAAGCCCAGGACGGCAGGACTTATGACACAACTGGCCGTTTACTCAGCTGAAATGATCGAGTTAAGTCATCGCATTTAATCCATTATGTCACCCACATTGAAGTGCCAAGAAGTCAAAACAACAATAAGGATCTTGGCTGTCCAGCTCTGTGTCCAAGTCTGCGTTCTTCACCAACGAGACACTTCCCTCCTCCCACCTCCACCACCCCACCACAATATATCATAGCTTCTTAATTGTGTTACACCACTTGATTGTTTAAAACATATTGAACCCCGCACGATCGTTCTCCCCGCGAAACAGCCCAATCTTCTCCTTGTTTTCTCCTCGAGATGACGCCGTCCGTCACGGCATATTGTTCCCCATTTGACTCTAGTTATCCACCTTAGCTGTCACGCGCTCGACTTGGAGCTCGCTTTCATGTTGAGCTTCTCCATAGCAGTAGCTCGCGCTGAGCAGTACTCAGCGAGCGAGTCCCACGTCTTTTGCCACTTTTCGTGCGACTTTTTCAGGTGCATATAGGTATATTTCTGCACCTCGACGCCAATGTTGTTGCCGTCTTCGACCTTCAGCACTTGTAGCTGGATCCAGAGCTGCAGTAGCTCAAACGCGCTCAAGAGCTGGGCGATCTCGTCGCCCGCAACATTTACAATCGCCTACGGTAGAAGGTGCGACCAGCACGGCCTGGGCAGAACGTGCTGCGCTGTTTTCGTCCGCCTAATAGCCCGGTGAATGTATACCCGGATCATTGAGACACACTTTCTTGGATCATGTGGACGGCATCGAGTGATTGTCCAGGAAAGTTATGACACAGAGTGGTAACAGTTTTGTGGTGCATGATTGGAATCCCTGCATCGACGTTGCAGAGGTGATACGCACTTGGAATTGTTAGCGGCTTAACAAGGCGCTCTAACCGTCTGTATGCTTACGACACGTTATTATCGCGACATTACTCTGTTTATATTCCAATACAGAGGCAATGCTTTTCCTTTCATCCGCCCCGCCTGTTCGATTGCAGTCGAAGAGGTTCTGCGAACATCAGTGGCACAAATGGAACCACGTACACGAATGGTAGTGCGGATTGACAATTGACCCGACGATTGTATTCAATGGTACAGCGACCCACTCGCTACCGGCGGTTTGTTTTGACCCATCAAACGATAACTTTACCATCTTAATATATATCTATCATACCCAATCCTTTACTGATGATACCATCCTAATTTTTAAATGGTGATGTTATTCACCCACCCCTAACACCCCCTAACCTGGTATTTCATAAAGTACCCATCGGTGATTGACTGGGGTTGGCTAAGGGTGTGTGCGGATAACAAAAAGTGGGTGTGTGGATAACTAGGACGTTTTTAAAGGGAGTCGATATAATCACACCCCTTTTCCTTAAATTCACACCTTTTGTCAAACCTGGTATTCACACCCTTCCTGCCAAACCTGATATTTACACCCTTTTGCCAACCCCCCGTTATTACACGCCATTTCTCGTACTGTTTCTCTACGTGTAACAATCCGAAGAGTTTCTGTATTATTTATCGTACCTTCATTTCACACAGTTCTCCGATTTTGTATTGCTCCAGACAGGAGTGTTCCAGGACTATATGAGATGGATCTTGTAATCAAAGCTATTATACAATATACGGAAATATTCAGGATGATAATTGCCTGTTCGTGTAAAATTGAAAGGGATGGTCATGAGTGGGTAAAATTACGTCTTTATCGAGATCATTGCCATGCAGTCTTCTGATTGATAGTACATACCATATACAATTCTTCTACAGTTTAAGCTTCTAAACCATAACAATAGAATAATTCCATAACCACAACTGTTATGGATCTCCTCGACCTCCTGAAATATCTATCCGATACTCCTCCGTACCTCCCTCAGTCAGTCTGGACTAAAAAAAATGTAGGAAAGTTATCTAAATTCAAGATTTGGAGGCTAAAGTAGCTGAAACGTCATTGTTTCTCTCATTACGCCTCAGTAAAAATATGTGTTCAGCTTGGGCAACTCTCGCGGTGGGGCCGCGGAACAAACGCACGATCGAGATCTCTTTTGACTACGGTTATAGTATGTAATAGAGATGCAGGTGAGAGTATATAATTACACAAGCTCATTGCGTATTTTCGATGGCTTGTGCGGGTTCTATTTTAAGGCGAAAACGTGAACTATTTAAAATGCAGGCAGCTTGTAAGATGCAACCGTGTGAATGGTATGCTGTCGGTCTCTCATTTGGTGAAGACTATTCTTTGAATATAGGAATGGTCTAACAACAAAGCAGTAGCGTACCGGAACCAAAAAGAATAGTTTATTATACATAAATAAGCGCCCTACACTGTACATGCTAGATGGAAGACACTTTTATATGTATTGCCATTGTTATATCTATTATTATTCGTGTGGTGCGTAATAAGTCTACAAATGTATTATAAACATAATATACGAAAATATTAGATATTAGGATGCAAATATCTGCTTAAGATAGGGGAGCAAGCTCTGGAGCTCGCCCCTTGATATATAAGTAATTCAGTTCATAGAACTGAATCAAATTGCAAAGTACTATACAACGCAGACACTGAAGAATGAGTGTAATGCTGTTAATGTCAGCCTCGAATAAAGTAGAAGCAGCTACTGCGGCATCAAGAGAGACGGCCAAATACGAAGCCGTATAAAAACAGAGAGTCGATCGAGGCGGGCTGGTGGAATCGAAGCCATCTGATCGAAACCCATTATTCTCATCTTCAATGTCTTGCGCAAGGCGTGTCGTATACCCAGCGGGATAGTGCATACCTTCTCCTTAGTTGTATAGGTTGTTAAGCTACCCCCCCTGTCGCCAGTTCTCAATGACGCACGTGGCGCTTTTTGTGGTTGTCGATGTATCTTAGGCATTGCTGACGGCGAGAGCTGGCTAGAACCGGGCAAGCTGATCGCAACCCATTGGGCCATCTTTTACTTGCACAAAGATGGCAGTGTCCTGTGCAGCTGCAACGATGACTCTCTCTTCTAACGTATAGTTTGTATGGAAGCCTCTCAACTGATACAATATCTCGACGGCCCGGGCGGCAGGCAGCACCTCATTCCAGCACACCTCATTCTCGAGCAGTGCTGCCAAACTGTCATTCCGAGTTTTGCCTCAAACACCGCACCGCACAAATTTACCTAATCTAGGCACTCATGTCCTAAATAAAGATCTTTCGAGATCTTTCCTATCTCGTGGCTGACAACCGGCAGCCCCTATAAGCCGATAAGATATGCGCTCTTCAGACTTTATATCGACAGGTTTCATCCGATCTGAAGTAGCTCAAGTCGAGTACTTGGCACATGTCACATCGTGAACAAGCAAAATCTTGAGAGAGAGAGGATCAGACAGTCTATTTACCAAGTTTTAAGTTGTGTAAGACGTCTGGAATATCCTAAGCCAGGTTAGCAACGCCGGTGTCGAGTACCCGGTGGTTGTACGTGGCTCACCGCGGTGGGCAATGCTCTTGATGGTGGAAGAGTTAATATCTCAATGCATTGCATGAGACGAATACCTTCCGCCTGTTTGTGTATTTATCGGCAGTCCCGTGTTGCCAACGCTTGCAATCGCCGAAAACTTTGCAGTCTGAGTGAGCTCTTGAACACATCCCTCCAACGTCACCGCCTTGTGCTCATGTACCCTGTTGTGCTGGACCCAGAGAGTCGTTATGCATATTGAACACAGGACCCACCAAATTCACCTCCACTGTGCAACATATGCCGCCATGGTGTCTCCGAACGCGCTCTGTAGCCGTCTAGAAATTAGCTGAGACAGCGGCGGGGGTCTTCGCGCCATACAGAACACCTCGTAGTGCTGTAGACGGTCATGAGATTTGTAGTGGAGCTACACAGCTCCTTAAGTCAGAGGAAGACTTAGCGCTCAAAAAGCGATATTAGTTCTAGAGCTAGACTCTATGAGTCAACAAGCGTAAAGCTTAAGGTCCCTGTTCCAGGGGACCGAACGATTCAGTGAATCTACAGCACTTAGTGCTCAAGAGTAGCTATCTCAGGGAGAGGTACTGACTCTTAACGATCAACGATCAAAGACGCCTCGCAAGGCACGTGTCTTAGATAAGATTAAAAGGGGAACCGAACTTTATTTACGTTTAACTCTATAGAATGTATTAATCCTAATATTACTTAATCTAGGCACTCATGTCCTAAATAAAGATTTTTCGAGATCTTTCCTATCTCGTGGCTGACAACCGTCAGCCCCTATGAGCCGATAAGATATCTATATCTCTTTCAGTGGGATACCATCCCGTGCGTCTAAGACACAGGGTACCGAGTACCCTTCGATGTGTAACCCTTTTACAAGATTCGACCTGACCTGTCCAATATGTCAAGATCTCCTGCCAACACCCTTGCGCTGCTGGGCACTACTAAAAAATGTGATCGAGAGTGCCGCCACAGATTGGTGATTTGCGACAGCAAAATTTTTAAGTTCCCGTCCAGGAAAATATAAATTCAGCTGGTGGAGCACCATACGATAATTGATCAACACTTGGTAGTCGGTGATCGCGTTGCGGTGACTCCACAAAGCTGTAGGTGTCTGCTGAAGTGCCGTAAAATGCCTTGGATTGCGTTCGGCGGATTGTTGTTACCGCTGGAGTATCCCCGATAGGCCCTGTCCAAGTTTCGCCTTGACCGTCCTGTAGGGTTGACGTTTTAGATGACGAAACAACCGACCCCGGTGTCCGAGTGGATAAGCACTGGCATCGTGACCGGGAGGTACATGGATCGATGTACGTAAGGGGCGATTCGATTCATATAGCCGGAGAATGGCTTCAAAAGCTTGGGACCCATCCTTGGATATCGCTGATCGGGCTACGTACCGGGATATACCACAACAACAGAATCAAATCAGATGACGGAGCACATATCGGCTGGATATGGTCAGCGGAACCTCCCACGGTAACCATGGATATCCGGATGGGCCTCAACGACTAGACCGTGTTCATGCTGCGCTCGAAGGAGGTCCGCCACATCAAGCTGACACTCTAAGGGAGTGAAAGGAAGACTCATCAATATCCAGTGGAAGCCATTGGGCTCCTGTCTCAAATGATTACCCGAGGTAAGGTTTCTGACGCCAGTGCAGCCACGCCGTGTACTACACCAGGCTCCACAAGGACCCAGCGATAAATCGCTTTGAGTACCGGTGGATTCCGCAATGTCACGACTCGCTGCACTTCAAGTTTTTCAGCGATGTTCAATGGGGGGCTACCCGTTAAGATCGCTAGTGCCCATCGCATCAGTTTGCGATCGGTAGGGTGCGCCACCGCCCCGTGCGACAGTGAAACCCGAAAAATGTACGTGGTAAATAATGTACGTGGTAAATCCTGTCCGCTCAATTTTCAAGTCACTGAGTGCACAAGGCCGGATACGGTCATATTTCCTCCTTGTCAATTTCTGTCCAGTGCCATCTTGCAGCCAGGGGTTGTCCTCCCACTGGTATGTTGGCCAGAACTGTTTTTCTTCGTTCGAAGTTGACCAAGTGAGCGCAGGTAATGGCGCGTACAGAGAAATTGTCAGCTGCTCCCCTACCACCTCCAACCCATAGAGTTTGAAAGTAGGAGGGGCATATACATGTGATGTCTGTCCATGAGGCCTCGTGTTTTGTCGAATGTGGTCGAAGCCAGACGACTAAGTCGGTCCATATGGATGCTCCTGGTAGCTGATGACGGTGGAACCGTGACTGCATCGGGTCGTGCGGTGTTACGACCCGTTCGTGAGTCTGTGGAGACCCCCGGAAATTCCACTGTTTCCAGGACGTACCATACCGGTCTTCCCGTTGTGTCAGCCACAGAAGGGCATGTTTCATACGTTGTGCCTTGACTGCCACGAGGATCGAGATCAAACCAATTCCACCAGCCGCTTTCGGTGCGTACAAAAGCCCCGGATTGACATTGTGTCGGCTTTTCTCCGTTGATAGAGAGTGCAGCCACAAATGAATAAGCAAAACCTTGGCGGGTGCCGCGTGTGTTTGTTTACGCATAGGGAAGTAGTAAAGGCCACGGATCGTGACCAAGTCCTTCTAATTCCTAACACAGTCCTCTTAGAAGTGACCGAATTCCCAAATATTCGCAGTCGCGCTCAAGTCAGTTCAAACCTCCGTCCTAAGATAAGGGCAGTCCTTTCGGCAGGAATCCTCCCTCGCGGGACCCGAAAAGGGAGAGGTCACGTTTTAAGCTTGCCTCTCGCGCCCTCACGAGCAACCCGCGCCCCCGCGGGTTGTGCGTAGGCAGTCAAGAGAAAGGTATAACGGCGGTGGCATCCCCGGCGCCTCGTGGTTACTTCGGTGACCACACTCCACGTCAAGGGGCCGCGCAAGCAGCTGCAAGGGAAGGTTACGGTTGGCGGCGTACCCGCGCCACGCGTCACTACTTCGGTATACGCACACGTCAGATCAAAGGACCGCGCAAGCGGTCAATGGGAGCAGTCACCAAAATTGGAGGCTTGCCCCTCGTCACGTGCTGCCGCTTCGGCGGTCGCACACTGCAGATCGGCTGGCCGCGCTTGCGGTCAGCGATTCTATCGGGCGTATTTTTTGGCGCCTTTCTATCCTCTGCTGCACTGGGCAGCGATGCACTGAGAGCACTTGAAAGATAGGCTCGAACCTGGCTTGGGTCGACTGGCCTAGGACCATCTCTACCCTCGCTCTTAGCTCCTCCGGAGCACCCACGTCGTCGACCCGATTTTCGGGTTGCACTTTCTGGTAATTTCAGTCGTTAGTTAATCGCATTAATGGACGTTCTTGACACCACCACCACCTTTTAGAGGTGACCAGTTAATGTAATCATCTGATTTGTCCATTTTGGTTATAGGGGGATGGGGCATATGCTAATCCTACCTGATCAACCCGTTTATCCAAATATATAAATCTTTAATTTAGCTATAGATATATAAAGTTAATACAGGTCTCCCTCTACTAACTTGTAGCCTCGGTAAACACAGTTTCTATAAGTTATCAGAGGTTATTAGTTATTGAATTATGGAGGCGTCGAACATAGGGAATAATATCAAACAGATTAAATAATTTAAAATAATGTAATATGGCAAAAATTATATAGAAATTAAATATTTGCCAGATACACTATAGTAAGTCAATAATCAAAGGATTAAAATGTGAAAAGCTCATCCAGAACCACTCGATCCTCTTCCACCCCAAATTAAAATCTACCCAAAATCAGCAGAATAATAGCCCCAAAGACCACTAACACAGGTCCTCTACCTTTTTGTTTGTACCATTTGTTCAGGTTGTGCCTGAAGCTCAGAGACACTTCACCAACCTGGTCATTTGCAGAGGTTGCTATTCTTCGTTAGTAAAACTGTGTAATTGTTGACTGAATCTCCGTTGATGAGCTAATCAACTATCTTGGGTAGGACGAGAGAGCTGAGCCAGATCTCAATAAGCAAGAGATTCTGAACGCAGTATAGGAGGCAAAGGGATGAAAAGAAGGAGCTGAAGCTGATGAGGAGGCAACTGCAGACAGATTGACTAAGTCCGAGAAGATTCCCATCTTAGATAGCGTCTGCACCTTGCATTATCTGTCCAGGAAACTTTTCCGTTCTGCGTCCAATGTAACGGGGTGAGCCTGTTACATCTAATTAGCACTCAATACTTGTTAACTAGGATATTGTCTTGAAGGTTGATAATGTTCGTGAATATTACCATGAAGGATAATATTCAGAAGCACTCACCTATTGGCTGTTACGGGCCTTCATATCAGTCAGCTCTAGCGGTCCAATCAGTGATTGGACGCGCACAATGAGTGGTGAGCAAGAGTTCAGCATACATTTTGGTACTTAAATATACTCAAGTTAGGACTAAAACATAGGATAATGACTAGGACCTAATTATATTTAATACAGTTTTACTTTATACTTATATTGACCGCGTCGTTTAATAGCTAGCCTTCCTCTGAACGTACGGTGTACGTGAAGTGACGTGTGGTACTAACTTACACTGTGTCAGTGTAAGCTGACTTTTACTGCGTCAGTATAAGTCACCAGTTCCCCGTTACATCCAAGCTACTCCGCAGCCTACAGGATAACATTCGCAGTGCCAACGCCACACAAACCGCCTTCGATGCTTGGCTTAAATAGGTTTACTCCCCCACATTTGGTACCAAATATCCGTCTAGAAACTTGTATCTCGCTTCATGGCTATTAATTATAGGTTATAAGTTAGCGACCATAGAACAACCATAGAACCCACCCTGGTGGTCCTCCAATCCTATAAAATAAAGGAGATTATTAGTTATCGGGGGGAACTTATCAGAGGGAGCACTGTATATTGTTCGAATTTTAGTCTAATTTATACTTTTTGTAGTATTCACATACCGTTCAGAAGACATTCAGATTGACAAAGTAGTCGATTGTCTTGGCGCTTAAAAAGATCAGGTATGTCCCTCCAACTCTCAGTTCTTTATTCAAACTTCAAATGATAAGCTGAAAACATATTTTAAATTCCTTTGCTACTCCAGAAGGATATGGAATCATCACAAAGAGTTCGTATAAACTACAGGTAGTAGGCAAAAGTTGTAACGGGGTCGAACCGTTGCACGAGACTTTCCGTGTAAGGCACGTAAAAGTCTGAAAAGGATTCTAGGTGTGGTACGCACTTAGACCTTTCACGTGGTTGGGGTACAGCAATTGCGTACCTACCACAAAGTGTGTGCCACACACGGATGACGTCACTACTTGACGTCATTACATGATGTCTTGAAGTACGTCATCAGCGGGCTTATATTCAGTTTAAGCGCGCTGTAGAGACGGCGTCTCATTAGAGGGCGCGTCTAATCTTTTGTCTTTTAGCCGATAACGATTTAGATTTCTTTTTAATTAAATAGAAATCAGTCTTTCATTTACAACCTATTTGTAACGTGTGTGCCGGAGGACGGGAACCGCGTCCAAGCCACACCTACAACAAGCTTTCATCTATCGGCGAGCCAGTCGTAAGACGCCCACCCGAACATCGCTGCATGCTAGAGAAGACGGTAAAACCGCTTCCTCGCAGGTGCCTGAAGGTGTGTGTTAAGGTAGTGCGTGGCAGCTTTAAGCGCCCGCCTACGAAAGTGCATTTGCGATGCGAGTGCGAAGAAGTATAACGGTATACCCTCAATTTATAGTAAGGAACAAGAAAAAGAAATTCTGGAAGCTCTTTAATCGGCCGTCCTTTATAAACTGGTCGCCACGGAATAAAAATCTCACTTAGCTGATATGAGATTATTTCTTGACACTTTTACCCACATTGCATTTGTAGATGGTTAATAGAGTTTTATGGTCGTGACAGCTGAACACGAACACGAACTTTTCCCGCATCCAACAGACCACGCTGTTCATATGCGCCTTTTCAATAACCAAGAGACAGTGGCGAAAATTTTATTTGAATCTGGAGTGAAGGTCCGTAAGATACAGACCCACCTACGGTCCGTTAACATTGCTATTGAAGTGAACAAATAAAAATATACGACTTCAGCCGCCAAATAATAAACGATAAGATGGATGGACGTAGACCAATCAAAGCGTTAGTGGAGACTCCTCAGGGGAAGAATTTCGATATCTATGTTTCTTTGGATGATAACGGGCACGTAATCCATTTGGGTTTAGCTACCAATTGTTGATTTTAGACTAAAAATTTCGATAGGGACTGACTAGGTACACACCCACTACTTACTACGCGGACACCCCCTGGATAAAAGATATATTCTTATGTTACAATGCTAATGTCTCTACTTACAACGCGAACACCCCTTAGATAAATTATATCCTACAATACCGGTGCCTACTGGAATCATCAAAAATTAGGGAGATAATCACACTCAATTACAGAATGCTCAACCCTCCTATGATCATCACCTCACCACACCTCACGTTATATGTATAAAAGTTATTGTAATCTCGTCTTAATTGGTATAATCTTCTTCCTAAACTCATGCTTCAGTTCTACCCCAAAGACACACACGGCTAAAATTACGTGGCCATGTATATTTGTATGTAAGAGCAAAAGGTGGCTGGTGATAAAAGATAAATAAGGGAACGAACTACGCCCTGCACTCTTGCCGAGTATTCATTACTGACTAGTTATTATAAAGTTTGGCACACTAAAAAAATGTATGAACGTACTACACAGATGCCTGAGCCGCCGCCAACCGGCACTGTCAGTAAGTCTTTAGAGGCTACAGAGAGTGCAGTCTTCGCACATGGTGGTGTCCAAGGATATGCAACGCAGCGGTGGAGATCGAAGTCGTTAAAGCGCATTTTAGAAAGTGTACAGGGAGATCAAATTTACAGGGCAGCATCGTAGATCAGCAACTATTTTCGCTCTGCTCCGTACCTGGAGACGCTATAGCGACTACCATAACACCCGGTCGTAATATCTACATTTGTACGAAGGAAAGAGAAAATATATGGCGAAGTAGTTAAATACCTGCATCAGTATAAAGGTATTGTACCGAAACCTGACGTCTGTAAAGCCGCCGGTCCAGCAGTCAAATATGCGACAACACGAACGCCAGCACTACCTCGTCCATTTTGGTTTAAATTATCTGCCACAACAATTGAGAGAAGGACGACCACAATTACGTAAACGGGACTCGCTAGCGCTGGATCTGCGGCTTACATGGGATACCGCAATGCTCATCTGGAGTGAAAAGTCACGTGTTAGATTCCGGGGGCACTATTATTGAAAGATAAGGATAATATCTTTTATCCAAGGGGTGTCAGCGTAGTAAGTAGGGGGTGTCTGCCTTGTCAGTTCCAATGTAAATATACGACTAAAATTCGAACAATGTATATAAATTAATTGTGAGCCCGAAGGATGAAGCTATTAGTGAGTGCGCAAGGTTGAATGCCAAACTTTTAAATCGTACTTATATGTGTGTGTCTGTGTGTGTGTCTGTAAATAAAGGGGTTAGGTGTACCCCAAACGTACTAAGTGCGATCTAGCATGTCCTCTTCTCATAGGTATATAGACATACGAAGTCACTATTGTGATGTACCCGCGTGATTGGCTTAAAATTGATCAAAGTGAATATGATCACATAGTCAAGTGCTAGACGCTCATCAACAAAGGCCGATCGTGTTGCCCCAGCCAACTGTACTAGGCTAATTTAGACATTAACAGCATCATACTCGTTCTTCTGTGACTGCTGTTATATAGTGTTTTGATACTTGATTCAGTTCTATAGGGCGAGCTCCAGAGCTTGCCCCCCTACCTTATCTATACCTAAATTAAAAAAATATATATTTGGATAAATGGGGTTGATCAGGTTAGAATTATAACGGGCACCGATCGCTTGTACTGTCACAGTACAAGCTGCTTACACTGAATACAGAGTAAGGTGGTGCCTCGAGACTTCACGTACACGCGTCGTGCAGAGGAAGGATTCAACACGTGAAAAAAGGTAAAAGTAGAACTGTATTTAGTATAGTTAATCTCCTGTTAGTAAATCCTATTTAGTCTTCATTTAACTATATCTAAAAACAAACATGTATTGTAACTATCTGCTCACCACTCATTGCGTTCTTCTGTCGTGGCTCGGCTTTATTGGTTGATATTGTTAATCTATATCAACCAATGAGCAGTGTATTACTTCTGCAACACAATATTATTTGTTAAGCCAATATTGTAATATTCTGTTCATCCTAAAAAATATGCATACTTGATATTTACCTTATCTAGTATATCATGTAACGGAGGCACCCCGTTATATAACCCCTCCTTAACCATCAGTCACATTAGTGACTGATTGATGAATGAGTGACTCCGATGTGTGACTCTGGGAAAGGGAAGCACTTATTGATCAATTTCAACCATTCCTTCGATCTCCCGCATAGTTAACATGTCCATGCGGTGTACAGCCAAAGCTGCTAGGAACGAAGCTATGAGATTACGATCCGCTGCGGCGGATGAAGCAAAGGCCGTGAACGCTGCAGGCGACACCCTGCCTACTGCTTCTTCTGGTGTAAGTTCACGCGTTGATGCACCGCGTGGCCTTGAAGACTACGACCTCGAGCTGATATACTTTGGCGAGTCGGATGGCGACGCCGACTCGACAGAGGCTGCCGCGAAGACGGATCCAAAAGTGACGACGACAGAGCCGAAGAAGTTGGTCTCGAGTAGTGCCATGAGCCTCGCTTAGCGTCGTGACATCTTCGGATCGTCTGACGAGTCGGACGCTCCGTCTCCAAAGCGGAGTCGTTCGCTTGAGATTAATCAAGGCGATGACAAGATCCAGTCAAACTATGATGACGGTGACGCAGTAATGCGTCACAATCAAGACGACCGTGTTGGACGTGGTGTCGGTACTTCTATTGACGCCATGCAGGTATCCAGAGATCGCGACGTACTGCACGTTGCTTTGGAGAAGGAGGCGTGGCTGCCTCCTCAGAGAGTGTTGTATCGCTTCTCCGACACGGTAAACGATCGTTTTCGAATAAAGACTGTTCGATTCATCAAGGCTTCATGGCCTTGACTCTAGTGCGAGTGACTTTCGCACTGAGCATGACTTCTACAGCGATATGTTCTTCAAACATCGATGGTACAGCGGGAACCATAAACGTGATGGTACCTCGCTGATTCAGGCATGGAACGCATTCATCCACAAGGTTGATGCCTGGCTTGACAAGCTGACTCTATCTCGTAATAGATTCGAGAAGCGGAATTCTACCGGTGCACATTACAAATTGCATCGGTTATCGAGGGAGGCCGGGTTACCATGCCTCTCCTGGGGTGATGCGTGCCAATGTTGTGTGAACAACTTGACGCGAGCTCCTAAAGAAGCTTACTCAATGACCGATACCTTGTGCAGGGCTCGCGTCTCGTCGGAGATGTACGAGGGAATAGCTAATTTGCATTCCCTTTACAAACGCACTGGTATTTCGTTCTCCGATAGGCCTTCTTCGGCATCGGATGTGCCTTGTCATACTTCTCTACAAGTCCCAACACGTCCACCATCAGCTGCGAGCGAGGTTCCCTATTCGCTGAGGGTGGATAGCCGCGCCATTGGACGAGGTAACTCGTCCGACGTCCTTTCATATCGCGGTGGCTCAACAGTCGTTCCACGAGGAAGCGTTGACCACCGCGAGTATCAACCAATGGATGTCGTGGAGGAGAGAAAACATCCTCCGATGAATTCGCGTGGCCAATCTGATGCCGTGGGTCAGCTCGACCGCGTAACGTGTGAGTTGCGCGAGGACATCGAACACGAGAGAGGCAGGCGTCTGGATTTGCTTCGTAATGTGAACCGTCTGATCTCAGGTCGGGAGAAGGAGAGGTCGGATTATGCCTTTGCCCAGCTGGACAATGAGCGGGAACATCGTTATCTCCGCGACGAGCTGATGGAAGCTCGTCAGGATATCTCTCGGCTTCGCGGGGAGATATCCGAACTTCGGACGCGGGCTGAGAGCCAGCATCGTGAGCACAAGAATCTGTTGGAGATGCTTGAGCGCAAGAGATGTATTTATCGGAAGAATCCCCATACTGGTAGTACGGCCTAAGGGGACAGACGTAGAAGGTAGGATGCGTGCGCATCTTTCCTGGCAGTTCAATCGTATATGCGCTGCCTAAGCGGCGCGGCACACAAAATGGACCGATGAACTTGGGTAGTAACTTTTACTACCCACGTTAGTCACTATGTGTCGAGGTAAGTTTACCGTAGATAGTAGGACTAAGTAGCCTTTATTGAATAAAAGAACATTCTCCCTTCCATTCTTGCCAGCGTTTTTCTTTTGTCGGTCCACTGCTTCTGCAATGGAATCTTGTATGAAACGGACAACCGTTTCGCGAGCCAGTATGAATTCATCTGCTGACTCGCTATCTTTGGCTATAGTTCGCTTGGAGCGCACTGCGGCAAGATCAGTGACCTGGGTAGTAAGAGCATCCTCGCTCTTACTTTCCTCTTCTTCAACAAAGTCGATGTGATCGACATCGGCGTCATACGTAGTGACCGCATTGTCAGCACGTGACGAGTGAGAGCCGGATTGACGGTCGCTCTAATGAGTCTCTCCCCTCCTTAAACTATAGTCACACTCTAAAAAGGTGGGATGAAGCGGATTGCGCAAGCCATTCACGAAGAACGGCGTGTTCTTCATCGACGCATGAACTGAATTGTTGATGGCGAACTCCACCATCGGCGAGAATTAGCTCCAATTTGTAAAAGAATGGACGTATCCTTGAAGAATATCCTCGAGGACACGATTGGCGCGTTCGGTCTGACCATCTGTTTCAGGATGGTCGGACGTGAACATATTTAAGCACGTTCCGAGTGTTTTGAAAACGGAACGCCAGAACTCGGCTGTGAATCGCGGGTCTCGATCGGACACGAGTTCCCGAGGCAACCCATGAAGGCGAACGACCGTGTCGATAAAGACACGGGCACAAGTCGATGCGTTGATTGATTCGGGTACAGCAACCAGATGGACCATCTTGCTGAACCTGTCAACGAGCACAAGAATACCAGTATTCTTGTGAGAGTCTGCGGGGCATCCGAAGACAAAGTCCATTGAGACAGATTCCCAGCACTTTTACGGGACGGGTAGAGGTTTCAATGGGGCTTGAAGGGAAGGACAAGACTTTACCCATAGGCAGACCTCACAGGCCCGAACGTACTTGCGCACGAACTGATACTGGCGGGGACAGTAAACGTCGCGGCTCACTGTGAGATATATTTTCTCACGACCACGATGTCCACCAACAGGTGCGTCGTGGTACTCATACATGATACGCAATCGCAGATCACCATGATCTGGTACGACGACACGAGTTGTGTCGCCGGCAACAGAAGAGTATTGAAGTAAGCCATTGCGAACTGTATATCTATCCGTAGAGGATAGATATACTGACGACAACTACTTGAGGCTCTTCCCGGATGGGTGCGAGAGATGATGCATCAATCGCACCATTTCCGGATCATACGCCTTTCGTATGTCTTCCAATAAGGTTGGCGACGGGACACTCGACGTCAACACCGCAACAGTGGTCGGACCAGTGTCGGGTGGCGCAGCCGGTTCGAAATCGGGCCGGCGCGAGAGTGCGTCAGCAACGATGTTAAGTTGTCCTGGATTATACTCGACGGAGAAGTTATACTCCGCAAAGAATGACAGCCACCTCGCCATCCGCTGCGAGAGGTGTGGACTGTTTACGGCCGTGCATAAATACGCATGGTCCGTATAAACGATGAAGGGTCTATTACCTAGCAGATAGACTCTGAACTTAGCCAGCACGTACTTAATGGCAAGGCGTTCGTTGTCATTGACGGGGTAGTTGCGTTCAGCTGGTTGCAGCTGGCGTGACTAGTAACAGACGACACGCTCCGCATCGTACTGCATTAATGCACAGCTGATTGTAAAGTCGCTGGCATTACAGACCACGTGAATTGGCCTGTCTTGGTCTACAATCGCCAAAACTCGTGATCGTATCAAGCTTTTCTCGATACCTTCGAAAGAGCGCTGGCAATCGGCACTTCATTCCCACTCCTCGTCCTTTTTAATAAACGAGAGAGATGGACAGTCATCTCGGCGTAACTGCGTGAATATTTGCGCAAGTATGCCGCTAGGCCAAGAAACTTTCGAAGTCCCTTGACATCTGTAGGTACCGGCCAGTCGGTGATCGCCTTGATCTTTTCTGGACCGGGCCGGAAGACATGCTTGCCCACGATGCAAGCAAGAAGTAGTATTTTGCTAGCAGCAAATATACACTTCTTGAGGTTGGCGTACAACTTATGCTTGCGCATTAGTGTAA
>ABWE02003560.1:0-11854 GCA_000173235.2 Hyaloperonospora arabidopsidis Emoy2
TCGACAGAGAGACATTCGCTTCAGCTGCCTCGCGATCTACCAGTGATATTTACTTGAATGCGAATTGTCCTGGTGCAAGGTCCATAACCCGAACACCCAACTGTGGTAGTTCTTCGTTCCGCAAGGTGTCACATAAGTCGAGGACGCGAGCGCTGACCGACTGCTTGAGCCACCCAAAGGTGCTTCTCGCACTCGAGTCAGAAAATTTGAGCAAAGCATGGAGCAGAGCCTTGTGCACTTCCACGGTCTTGTTGCGACAACATTGCGCCTTGACCCAAGGTCCATTGCCTGGATATAACTTTTTCTGCTTCGAAATAGCGAACTGACGGCGCATCACGGTTGGAAAATCGACACGCACTGCTTTAAATCCCCATAGGTCAAGCACATCAAGCTTGTAATCAGTCGGTGACACTAGCACCTCATCGGGAGCACCATTCGCGCCTTGTCGAGCCATCACATACATGTTTTCACGTGATGCCAGGTCCGATATCGCCCCAATACTGGCACCCATCATTTGCTAGTGTTCGATTCCGCAACGTTTTGACTTGATGTCTCGCAAAGCAGCATTACTACTAGAAATGGCATGATCACAGCCGTGTACCATGACACCACGAAAAAACCGTCGAAGACGGTCCACAATCGCCCCCGCATCCCGTATCCGATCCGATCCTCTGAGTATACTTAGTTTGCACGATACTTGAACTGTAGACAAAAAAGGGTGAAAAGCGTCCGCAGTGTGTCCCTCCTCCAAGAAATCCTTCACCCCAGTGAAGTTCTTTAGCAACTTGGACATCTTCCTTCCTCGAATGTACAAATGTCCAAATGCACAAAGTGTTTGCACCACTTTTCGTCGTGACCACAAGTATTATTATGCGCCTCGCACTGCGCAATTTCGTTATTGTGATGTGGAAATCGCAGATCCACTCCACCCGTGTGCTCATCCAGCTTATCATCGAGCACATGGTGTGTCCCATAGCCGAGCATTATGCCACCCGGGTCTCCCCATTCCTCACGGCGAACGCCATGCCACTTCCTCAAAGTCCTTTGCACCTTTCCACAGTGCTTAATCTCTCAGACCTGACTCCTCTGCTTCGTCAACAATTCAACCCTCCTCCACAGTGGCTGCCGCTGCAATGTGAGCCTCCATCTCAGCACCATGTTGCGTCTGCGATCTATTTGCCGTATCTAGATCCTATCTTCTGCGGACCAAAGCTCCAGCTGGGGACATTAGAGTGCGCATAGCACCCTCGTACTGACGAACAACCCTAGTGACATCCTTTGCGATTACTTTAACTTCCTTTTCCACAATGGTCATGACGTTGACATCGTATACGTCAACCTGGAGTCCTCGACCACAAACTGCTTTTCATTCACCCACTCTCCCGATTCTGCTCTTGACTCTCACTCGGAACCTTCGATCGCCTTGAGCCGCAGTTCGATGATGTCCATTCCACTTCGTGAGACGTCCGACAGTGACTCTGATGTTCAACTCGTCACTAACACCAATTGTTACGGATCCACATGCGTCTCCTCCACTGATTAACAGACCGTCTGATACCGTTATCGAAAGTATTCATTGGGATGATATACTAGCAGGAAAAAAAGCAGGTAGAATGACTTGGACAACGCCATCAAGACTTGTATATACTACAATGCACAGCTGCGGACGAACTCGAGCGACTATTAGTGCTATCTTTACACTATATAGACAAACGGCGGAGTCCTACGTCAAAGTTCTTCATATCTTTGCGGCAGTCGTAATGCAAAAGCGACCTCGACCACCTGTATCTACGAGTTATACTCATTTTAATGTTCCGTTGGCCGAATTTACAGTTTCGCCATCTCAATTTACGACTAAATTTCAATCAAGGCATTTGCTACTATTGCCGAGTCACAGACACATAGGTGGTGTATACACTGCACTTATATCAACAAATTTGCACGTCACCATTGCAGCTTACAAAGTCATGTGCTGTACGATTATACCGCACATTTACATCGAATATAGCAAAACAGAAGTATTTTATTTGAGGTCGAGGACACCAGTCTGTACAGCAAAGTGTACTACAATAAGCTCTCATTTGATAAACTTCGGACCGGCCCAATTTCAGGTGAAGACCCCACAGATAATAAAACTGGCTCTTGGGGTGTCTTCAGTAGCCGGCTGATTCCCTTGTCAACTCTGTAATACCAGAAAAGTGCTTTCTTTTCGACCTTGTCTCCTAGTGTCATGGCAATAAATAAACCACTTCAACATGCTGCCGCTTAGAGCCCTCAAGCAAAATACAATGAGAGCGGGTACACAATCCAGCTGTACTACGGCTGAACGCTTTATCAATATCGATTGTACACCCCTTTCATACATAGCGCAGATACTAAGTTTACGATGCAACGAAAGATGGTGCTCCATCAGGAAAAATTGTCGCGATTGCACAATTACGTCTGTTACTATCTGTCTAGCGACCACACGAAGTGCCTGTCTATCAAATATCGACAATCACAAACTCTGCCTCTTTATTACGTTGACTGCGCTAGGAGCCACGTGCTTCTCGGGCGCTAATCGAACGAACTACCGGAGCACGAGGTCATAAAAGTGAAATTCGGCACGGACCGCGAAAGGCAAACTCTCATGGCTGTCACGTTTGGTACTATGACTAGACGTAGTTTACGTCGAGGAGAAGGTAGCGTACACAATAAAATATGTTCGCTAACAAGTTACGTGAAAATGTCTACAAACACGGTGCATCACAACGCAGGGAGTTAAAATACATAGAGATTCTGAGGTCGTACCCTGTTCGACGGTAGTCGCTCAGAAGTTCTCGGCCATTTGAATCCCTTGCATGAGAACAAACGGAAGCAAAAAGCAGGTTTATGGCATGTAGATACATTGTTCGAATGGAAACTGGTCGTTAAACTCTAGCTACAGTAAGACTCTCACGTTGTTCATCAAGTAAGCACCCACGTTCGAAGCTCCAGGAACTTGTACAGTGGGACTGCGTACTATAGCAACAACAAACATAAGAAAACACAACACATCAAATCAGACATCCTTCCATTCAACACACCGATCGAAAGACTTGAAGTACCCAAAGAAAGCGACAGCGCAGGAAGCAGGCAGAACTCTTGCGCAGAGAGAGAGAGCATAGCGAGTTTCAGTAGTAGTCACTCATCATCCCACCCAAACCGTAGATAGCACCAAAGACGGCCGCCGCGAACCCAACGCCGGCAAGAATCTTCAGGGCGATAAAAATTTTACCCCACGTCGACCTTGGCTTTTTCTGGACTTTCTGCGCGACATTTGCAACCTGCTGCGAATTGGGCTGCGGGTGAACGGATGTCCTCGGAATGGACGGCGTCCTCTGCAAGGGCGCTTTTCCTCGAAATTTCGACCAAATTTCTGAGAACGGGGTGGTCTTCATATTCCAGCCTCGTTCCTCTTCGGTACCATCCTGGTCTTCCTGTGATTCTTGTGCACCGCGCACGGCACGTTTCTCGGTGATCTTGGTAAAGTCAAACGCCTTGTTCTCCGCGTCCTCTTCGCTTATCGTAGCGACATTTTCAGCGCTAGTGAAGCTGCCGCAGAGGGTGACGAAGGCCGCCACGAATATCGCCAAGAAGACGAATTGTCGCATGGGAATTGAGCTGCTGAACAGTCTTGGACGGGTGGTGTGTCGGGAGCCGATTTGGAAATGAACGGTTCTAATCGTTGGCGAGTCTCGACTCGACGGCGCCTCTACATGGCGGACGATTTATGTTCACTATGGGGGTAAAGAACCGAAAGCTGTGCTCAAGAAGGCAGATCCGTCAATTTTATATTCTCAAGTAGTTTTCTGTTCTGTGGTCAAGCTAGCTTTATTCGACCGACACTGCCCTAATAGCTGTCACGTAGTTTGAGAAATTTCTGAAACCTGATCGACTACCTTCATCAGAGGGTAAGAAATAGTGCAACGTCGATGGTATGCACGTAATTTAGATAACTCGTGTATACTCGTGAGCTCAAAATTGATCAAAAACCATCGGAATGCTTACAAAATAACTACATTTTTGTATAATTAGAGTCGATAAACGTGACAACTCCACGTCTATCCCGGTGGCGTGTGGCTACGATAGCATGGACACTGCATCAATTGCGACCCAGTTACGGTCTGTTATCACTCTCCTTTTGAAATTTTGCTGAACGTCAAGCAATATAGTAATAACTTTTGAGGCTTTTTTATCGAAACTTGTCTCAGACTTCACAATTATCGTGACATCTTTTTTCTGGTCCCTTCAAAGGACAAGGCAAAGGGGAATTGAAACGGAGTCACGAAATCTTGAATCGACAACTATCGGATAAGCTCATCGATTAGTGACAAGGCGGACACACGGTTACCGGCAAACTGGGCTCGTATTGGGCATAAAGCAAGACAGAGTAAACTAGCAAGACGAGGATAGTTGCGCTTTTGGGACCAAAAAGCAGCGGATGAGGCGAGTGTCGATTGCAATAAAGAGAATTAGGGTACAGTAACGCGGATAATTTGGTCCGATCACTGTAAGACTGGGGATTAAAAGTAAATTGCCCAAACTCTGTGCCACTCCAACTGCGACTGGCTGCTGATCCACCATCAACGCAGGAGATTACGCCATTGCAGCTGTGCCACCGGCCTAGCTGAATTATATAGTTTTGATCCATGAATTTTGAAAAGTAGTAGATTAGAATCTCGATGTAAATTCATATTCAAAAATTGAAATTTTAATTTATATTTTATTTTAAACAGGAAATAAAAACTTTTATCAGCGTAAGAGGAATAAGGCCCCACAAGTATAACCCATGGAACTAATACCAAGGACATTAACTTTATACGCATGTATGTAACGTAAGCTTTCATTTTAATGCATACGACCAGATCAGTGCACTCAAATGTTTTTGTCCAACGCTTTAAGCAAGAAAAAATTAATTGTTTTGATCGGATAAAATAATAGTTATGCATGAAAACGCTCATCCTTCAATAAGTTATGACCCTTAACGAATGAATGTAGACCGCTCAAAACGTTCACTGCTTGGCCTGCGTACATCACAAAACAAGATGACGCACCGCCGACAATACACCGATGCAGCTCTCGAGGACACCGTTCAGCGGGTGTGAGACAGTACGCCTGCAACCATCGTATCCTGTCAGACACGTGTGCCGTTGCGCACTCTTTACAAGTATGTAAAAATCAAGCGGAGCAATGTACTGGTCACCCCTGTGCGACGTGGCTCCACTCCAATCTTAACTGAAGACGGCGAGAAGCATCTAGTCGAATGGGTATTCGGGATGCAGCTCAACGGAACGCCAGCTACGGGCAGAGAAATCCTCTCTAGAGCAAGCGATTTTTCCTTTCGTCTACACGGCGTTGTATGCACCCTGTCTGACGGGTGGTACCACCGCTTTATGCAAAGGCACCCTGAGCTGGCTGACAGGCAGGCGCAGACAATATTGCGAGCAAGGAACGCTTGCACTGAAGTCAGTCTCGGCGTTCTGTTTTATACTATGGCAAAGTTCGTGATTGAGTATCGTCTCGACGCAAGCCGCATCTTCAACATGGATGAAACAAGCTTTCGTACGCGCCGACAAAGCACCAGGGTGGTCGCCTTTCGTGGATCGCGGAATGTGTGGTCCCGCTCCATTTCCACCAACTTCCATCTCACTGTCGTCGCATGCACCAGTGCTATCGGTTACGTCTCGCCCCCACTCGTTATCCTCCCCGGTGAGCGTGTGAACCGCAACCTGATGAATGACTTCTCAGTCAGCTGCGCTCGGGTTACCTGCATACTCGGTGATTTCATTAATCGCTTAATTTTTTCCGCTGGGTTGAGATGTTCTCCTACTCGGTACCGAAGACAGTGACTCGTCCCCTTTTGCTCCTATTCGATGGGTGTTTGTCTCATTTATCTGTCGTAGTTGCTCTAGGGAACGACTCGGAATTATGTTTGTGTGCCTGCCGGCGAACGCAACACACTTGATACAGCCACTGGATATTGCCGTATCCTCTGCCTACAAGAAGAAGACCCGCGCGCTCGTTCGCCACTACATGATGAGAACAGGAAAGTCAGTTTTATTAGCAATACTGGCATCGGGTTTGCACTTACATATGTTATTGTCTATTTTTAGGTTCCCATTCGATTGACAAGCGGACTGCAATCGACATTGGAAGCGACGCATGGAATCAAGCGATATGTGAAAGAAATTCAACTACGGGGCTCAAGGTAGCTGGTCTCTTACCTCTATCGTACCCGCAAATGATAGAGAGAGTTGAATTGTTCAACAATGGTGGGGCAGGAAAAGAAGCACAGAGAGAGAAATGGCTTCTTCACCGTCCAGCAGTGGTATCAAAGCTGCTAACACTTCCAGTGAAGGAGAAGACAGGGCAATGAAAGAAGAGGAAGACTATTTAGGTTGCTGGAAGGCTCCTGGCGCGCGATGACTTGCGACAGATCACCGCAGTACCATCAAAGCGTAGGAGTGTTGACTGTGTTGAGTAGCAAGTGTATGAGTGTGTTGCTTAACATCTTTATCAAAAAAATAACTTCTCTATATTAATATATTAATATATTTCTATATTTGCCACTAATTCATTTTCCAGCGGCAAGAGGGTACGATGCGCATGCGTGAAGAAACGCTCACCTGACCTTTTAAGCATACAAATGGTAAGTCTAAATAGTGCTTTAAACTGAAAGGAAAAAAATCATGATTCATGTCTTTTAGGAATGTATCTGGGCTGGGTTTATGTTTAAAATATCCAAATAAATCAGTCAAGAAAGCCCTATTTCTGCTGATTCGAGTCATACCTTTTCCTTTTCGATCAGCTAAAATGCTAAGCTGCAAGGATCGATCTCCTAAGCATCTATAAAGCTGCACAAAACTGAAAGTTTGCGTTACATGCATAGTGTACCCCACTTGTTCGAAGATCACAAATTGTATATGCCCTCGGTAGTTAATTATACCGTAAAGTTAGTGTGGCTTGCCAACGTAAAGCTGTTCTTTTACGTTCGACGACACAACAATTCCTGAATCAGAGTATTATTGATTTTACGTACGCCGTAGTCAGGCACATTTTTTTAGCGATATCTTTGAAAGCTTACACATTTTAGCTACAACTGGTTCAATGGTTCAAATCTAAGTTAGGCCGTACTATGTTGAGAGTGTGAATACTGATCATACAGGTGGCTCAATATAATTTGTTTGCTTCGCTTGTTTAATTTATTGCAAATGATAATATTTGGCTGCAGGTTGTAGTTGTATATCTGACTACATTGTTTTACGAAGCAATTTGTGCTGTTTTATATCAAAAACAAGCTGTAGAAGGTAAACATATGACGGGAGTGCTAAATCACATTCGCCATGCGGCTAGTAAGTGGTAGGGGGGTAGGATATCAATGGGCTAATCATCGCCCGAACGGCAGAAGACTGAAGTGATATAGTCTTGCCAAGTAATAATTAAATCGAACGATATTTTTACTGTGTTAATTAATCAAAACATCCCGCATACTAGCGGTAAGAAATGTGGTTAGTTTGAGGCAGGCTATCATCCTGTATTAACGCAAATTCATAATGTTATTTACACGTTCGTCGTAACGACATGCGATAGCACAGGCATTCTCGGTGGTCCCGTGGATTTCTGTCACTTCCGTAACCATTGATCTCTCTAATGTTATTTTTGACGATAGTTGATAAACCAAGTCCACAGAAAAGAGACCTTTAGAAACACGTCAGAGTTCATACTTTCATTTCAGGAGTGTGCGTATTTGTATAAATTTATTCATCATTTGCACATAATCATTTTGCACTTTTGTGGAATACTGAGTTTATTTACGTATATTTTTACATGTTCATATCTGTGATCTAGTATTATTACTTTTACATATATGTTTGTGTCTTCATTAACGGTCACAAGGTAACACTCTAAACGTGATAATGTCAAAAAGCAACAGCTTAGTTACAAATGTGAAACTTGAACGAATCGTTCTATTCTTGAAGCTGGTTACTTGTGCAGTAACGATACGATTTTTTTCATGTATCACGAAAACGAATAGAAAATAACGCCAGTATTCGCGTAAGGAATAAAATCAGCATTTTTATGGTCGTATACGAGCGTACAACAAGGCGGGTAATTTCTGGTAAAAACGGTGTTCATTTATACACATGCAAGTAATCCCAGATGTAAGTCAACGCGACGTCGCTACAGTCGCATCTGCTGTATCACATCGGATGGCCTAGTCACATGGGCACGGTTAATCGATAGAATGACACTATTGTCTCATTGTAGTTGCTGCCAATTCACGAAGAATACATGGCGACCATTCCGACATCATGCCCATGTTTCCTCGGTAATAGATGATGAGCCATGCCATTTGACCATAAGCCAAGAATTTGTGGTCTGACACGTCCGAGCTCGGACCACTGTACGAGATGAACGACCAAATGTTCAGCTGGGAGTTGAACGGTGATCGACTTAGAGGTTTAGGAACACGCTAAAGCGATGTACGACAACTCCGATCTGGATTTGATGAAGCGCGGCATCTTTAAGCTTGTATATAAAAATTATACAGGTATTCACCTAATGTTATCTTTTCCACCAAATTGTAAGCTTTGCCACATTTCGTTTAAATCGTTTCAATAATGCAGACTATGGACTGCGACTGGCTATATACTTGATTCTTTCACTACAAAGATAACGCACACTCAACGTTTGTTTCGATGCAGTCTGCCTACTATGGAACCCAATGCAAAAGAGTAAACAAGATAAGCAACCTGTTGGGTATTACTGAGTATCTGCTGCTGATGTGTCAAATGGCTTTTACGCAGCAAACTATATAGAGGCTGACGCCACTCTATCACGGCAAATCAACTCCTACAAAGAAATCGGACAACTAAATCTTGAGACCGTGGGAAACAAACTATCGCCTTGCAGCTGCAATTGAATGATGTAAGAGCGCCAGTGCGTGACAATCTAGGTATCGGGTCCTAACAGAAACTTAGCAAATGCTGTACCATAGATTCGGCATCCCGGACCTGCATTGGTCACTAGAGAGCAGAATGGCCTTGAGTGGGGTTTGCTTATACACTCCAACGCCCTTTGTAACTCACTACAGCTTTCCTTATCGACGGGCTGACAAAACTAGTTGACACCGCGCAGCTATGGTACAATCTCGAAATTAACAACTTACCGCGCAGTGAGTATGATCGCGACATATTTTCCCTCCCTCAATCGAAGGTTTAAGTCAACAATGAACTCCCTCCTCTCATTGCAGGCTTAAGCTGGCACCAGAACAAAGGTAGCAACACGAAAATTAAATATCAGTCTGACGCTCTTGCGTGTTATAGAGACAATGTATCCGAGAGGAGCCGCTACTGTTTGCCTTCTGCAAGCCCTCCTGTCCAATAGACATGAACATGTCAACACGATCAGCTGGGACTCCCTGAGAACGCAACAGACCGCCGAGCTGTGAGAGAACCTGCGGAGCGTTAGCCGTCGTTACAGTGGCGGTTGACGAAACGGGCGCGCCCGAGCCTGCATTCTGTAAGAATGAATGGTTCAATAAACCGCCTTCGCCAGTGATCGGAGGTCGGCGCCGATGTTCTCGTTGCAAGCATGAGCGAATCACGTCTTCCAGGTCCTTGTTTCGTAGCGGTGGAAACGGAATTGGTACCGCCGGGTCAATAATACAGCGGAACTTCTCAATGATATTGTGCACATCCGCAAAGGGAGGCTTTGAGTACACAATCTGGTAGAGAATGCACCCTAGCGACCAAATGTCACTCGCGCGCCCGACCTGCATAGCAAGTCAGGGCATCAGTACGTAGAACAAGTTTTGTTGACATCCATCGCATCGTCAGCCGTACCTTCATCTTTCCTTTGGGGTCGCGATCGCCGTTGGGCATTGTATTACCCTGAATAGCCTCTGGAGACATGAAATTGACTGTGCCAATCTGACTATCGCGCTCGATATTCGTCGTATCATTTGACGGAATCGCCTTTGCGATTCCGAAATCAATGAGTTTCAGCGCGCCATTGACAAACAGGAAATTTGCCGGTTTTAAATCGCCTGTAAATCAGCAGTTTTTAGCCCGTTGTTGTGTCGTATCATCAATTCTCCAATACTGACCGTGGATGATTCGCGTTCTGTGAATAGCATCGACAGCTTGAAGCATTTGAGTCCATATCACTCTTAAAAGGTTTTCATCCATGCCGCCTTTCAAGTTGCGAAGTCGTTCGCTCAGATCGATCTCACCATGTTCCATTATCTAAGAACGCGCGAGCACGACACACGTAAACAAAAATAAGAGAGATGCGACTCACACAAACCTACCACGTTTATCTGCCGCTGCTGTAGATCCTGCTCGGCAGCAATGAGCTTGATAATATGCGGATTTCCTTGTAATCGTTGCAGCAAATTAATTTCGTTCGTGTACTGGGCAATACTTTGCGCATCGAGCTTTTTAAGCTTAATCTTTTTCAGCGCATATATCTTCAAATCGGGGCCAAGCATCCTGTAAACTTTGCTGCTGCCCCCACTTCCGATCTGCTCCAACTTTATATACCTCAGCCCGTTCACCTACAAAATAAAAACAAAGTAGATAAATAAATTGGATTACGCTAGATTTAGGAAAGCAACAAGTATCAGACATCTACCACAACTCTGCTCGTCAGCGAATCCAGGGCATCTCGAGACGACGCACTGCTCATAAACGCCACAGGTGGGGATGACGACGAAGATACGGAGCTTGGTGAGCCGAAGCGAAGCTGTGGAGATAAAGCGCCCTGAACTGGTGAGCCTATATCGGCATAAGTCTTCACCATGGCTACACTTGGGTCAAGCTGTTGTCGCTTCGGAGAACGATAGCGATCGTGCACTGTCATGCCGCTGCTGTTTAACAGCCCATAAGATCCTGACGTTGCGTCTGCTTTACCGCCCGATGGTTCTTTCAATTTAGGAGACCGAAGCCGGTCGAAAGCAGTAGACTTGTTAACAGATGTTGGCATCTTCGTCTGTACGTCAGATACCTCTTTCCTTTCCAAATGCCATTGCACTCCCACTGGCGGCACAGGCTGCGCCTCCAATGATTTCTCACCCTTTGTTTCTCCTCCAGGATTCTTCGGCTGTGTACTATTTGCCATGGGTTTCGCTCGCTTATAAATCGGGAGTCTCGCGTCTTTACCACCGACCGAACACCCTCTTGTATCCACGCTTTTAGCTGGATTCCATTTCAGAATATGAGAAATATCGCCCACATCAATTTTTGGCTTGGATGTTGTGTCTGATTTGAGCACAGATGGAGTGTCGTTAGCCTCCTGGAAAAAGTCGGATCGGCATTGATGAGTTACGCGCCCTATAAATTTGTCAGGCTGACGAACTAACCTTTATTGAAACCATTGCCTTGTTCGACTTGGACAAGGATTGCTCGTTCCCAAGTGTAACGTCTTCGTCATTGTCGTCATCATCTTCATCGTCACGATTAGTGGCAATAACGCGCAGCGGTGGACCTCCTATAGCAAACACACGTAAGCGCTGTTGTAAGGATGGTGAACCAACACTCCGCCGAAATCAAGAAAATCTCAAACCTAATGTAAAGCGCGCAGTCGGTTTTCGCGACGTTGACTGTGACTTAGGACCAGACCGTGTCGGAAGCGACGGGGTCGTGAGTAGGGGCGACACGTTTCCAGTGCGTGGTGCCTTTGACACAGTAGAAAATCCCGATCCGTATCGAGCGTGGGAAACCGGCGACCCCTGCTGCGCTGGCGTCACAGCGTACACAGGCGTTGAAGTACGAGCGTCTAGTTCTGTACTATACCCGCCAGGTGTCGAGTAAATCGACGATCGAAGTGGCGT